>OX381709.1:50220358-50331153 GCA_947462335.1 Harmothoe impar | reverse complement strand
AAATCAATTTCAGTTCACAGTGCCTGAATGAGTGTGTGGCTATGGAGAGATTACTCGTTGTGAAGATCGACGTTAAGACGTACCGCATATAAATAACATGCTTGCCTGTTATTACGGATTGCGAATCAATGCATTATAGTCGGGGAGTCCTCACTTGTGGGGCAATTGCGATATAACTTTTTTTTTCGGAAGAAGACCCCAATGTTTTGACATTTTTCTGTAATTTTGTATACATATATATATATATATATATAAACATGGTAAAACAAAGTCCCCACAGCGCCAGTCTAGCGATTTAATTTCTGAATAACGGCATAGTGTTGTCTTTTGATGGGGTCATCAGAAGATTACACAAGAAATTCCTATCTGAGAAAAGATAATTTTTAGTATCACCCCCGTACAATTTATGGTCAACAGATGGGCATTTAGTATACATAATGTTGATATCATATCACAGTTCAATAGGGCACAGTAGAAGCTGGTCTTTTCACCTTCCTGATATTTTAGTGTGTGATATAAAGTGAACGGCATGTTCAATGATTAATTTGTGCTGTGTGTTGTTCCAGACAAAATGATTTCCCCATGACCCCTGGATTTGAGGCAGCAACTCTGTTCATGACTTATTGACTAGCGTTTCCCAGTTATAATATTGACATAGTGAGGTGTTTTGTGTGTTTATTTATAATATGAAATTATCTGTACTTATCCATCGTTATTTTTCGTGATGTAGATTTCGATTCTTACAATAAATTTCGTTTAAATTCGACCTAGGGGAATTAATCATTTTATGACAGTTTTCTCACGTGTTTACATCAATATCTTTGTAATAAAAGATGATACCTCATCCTTGATTTATGTGTTTTTATTGGACATATGAAAACTGAACCCCATGGCCCATGGGTATATTCCTGGTGGCGATATAGGCAAAAAAGGGGGGGGGGGGGCGGGGGTAACTGGCGAGAAAGCCGGTGCGTCACTATACTAAAGTTCAAAGAGGGTGGGTCAAGATTTTGACTTAAGCAGGTGATCCACTGCCACGAGTTTCCTGCGAATGTTGTACGAGAGAAGCTTGCGAGTACACTCGCAAATATCCAAACTTTTAGATTTCTGTGAATTTACTCGCACGCCGCTCTTCCCTTACAACAATGTTGTCGCAGGGACTCGCAGTAGCTGATCCACTGCTGGAATGTTTTCTCCGTATTTACTCGCACGAGTGAAAATCGCAGTAAATTCACGGCAGTGGATCAACGCCTTTAATTTGTTTAACACGGGACGTTAGGAAATTACAATTGCAGGCACAAACGGGGCAAAATTGCACTACCTGTAGGCCTATATAAAAGTGCCTTTTAATAGTCTAAATGTTCATGGTCAACCCTATCCGATAGGGCCTACCGGAAGGCCTAAATTCTGTCTAAAGGATGGTTTAGTCAGGCTATGGCTAAGAATATAGTCAACATACATTGTGGCTGGCTGATGTTATGCATTATGCTGTATAGGAATACAGAGGAACTTCTACATAATAAGCATTTGAAAATAGCAGCGTTCCTGCGGACGCGCGGCAATTGATTCATTGCTGCAACCTGGTGAGCAAAACTAGAACTAAAAGTATCAGATTGCTAAAATTAGTTTCGCTATATTACTTCAGATACATAGAAGATGATTCTGAAATATCTAGATATACTTTGTATTTCCAATGATATCGCATATGCATTTCCCTTATCAGTGACAAATATGGGATCACCTTTGCAGAGTTTCGTAAATCGTCTGTCGCCCTGCTTCAAAATGGCGGCGCGCGGTGGAAATGGCAACAATCGCATGAATAATATTGGTCATTCTTCACACAATTCAAAACATCAAGTTCCAAACATGCAACGGTAGGGAAACTTTGAATATAAAGATTATAGATCTACCAGGAAATATGCTGTTTCTAAGTCGATCTCGCTGTTTGCTAGCTGCAGACGGCTCTGGGGACGTATGGAATTTCTTTGAGAAATGACAAATGTCACGTCCAAACTCGAACTGAAACTGAAAGAAGCTGGAACTTTTACCGTGTATGTTTCCGATGGTATACAGCTAAATACAATAGGCCTATACATGCAACTAGCATAAAGGCTAGACAAGGAAATTGTGTAGCTGTAGGGTGTGTGGTGTTAGGCCATGAGAATGAAAGAGTTTTACAGTTGTAAATAATAATACTTGATAGGCTAAATAGCCTTAATAGGCCCTAGCCTAGGCACGGCAGGTGCCAGGGTTTTAAAAAATAAATTTTAGAAAAAAATGTCAAGTTACTATAGGGTAGTACCTATTGTCAGAAAGGTGTCTTTATTAGAATCTGACATGATTTCATAGCCTGATTTGTCATTTTGTGTTGCTGTCAGAATGAACAAATGGCCCTGAATCTGCCAGGGCAGGGGTTACAGTAGCCTCTATAATAATAAGCAGCTCTGTCTACTCGTCCGATCCTCTCGGCAGCCAGTGAGAGCACAGCCCGTGAGAGAGATGATACTTAATATAGGGTTACAGTAGCGATGACAGGCCGATCCCCGGGTGTTGCGTATTGTATCTGCCACTATGCTAAACAGGTGTTTGTAAATTTGCCATAGAAAAGGCTCTGTATGTCAGAATCACAAATGGGTTGCATGTACTTAAAGAGGAAAGCCTGATCTATCTATTGGTGGGTGAAGTTTTATAGAAATAATTGTCTAAAATATGTGTATATCCATGGTTTGTTGGGCAAATGTTGGTTTCTGTCGAGCTGCCCTACATCAATATTGGGTAAAATCAGGGTAGTTCTAGCAGAAAGCAGTGAGATAAAGGGTGTTAATGTATGTTTACACATCACAGTGGGTTATTACCAATATAACAACATATTAGGCTACAGTTTAAGACTAATTTGAGATAAATCTGCCAACATGTTCAGAAAAAATGAGTATTTCAAGACTCATAAGTTTGAGACAATTTTTTTAGGGAAATATTTGTCCAAGAAGCCTGATGAACCTACATGGCTCTTCTACATCATTTTTGAAATAAGAAAAAGTTAGTTTTGTAAGGCTATAGTCCAGCGAAAATTAGCTAAACATGATTTGCCACAGTGAAAATCAGATTTTATTTTTCTAGTTTTTCACTTATGTGGTGACTTCCTTGTGGAAATTAAAATATGAATCCCTCTATATAGTAATATAATGCTTCTTATATATGTTAATCTGGTAATATTTAGCTTTAAGGAGGTATCATTGGTTTATTGATAGGCCTTCTCAATCAAATTCTATCAGTATTTATGTACAAAGTGGCAAATATACAATGCGCACAGCGCATGGTTAAGTGTCCGTGTTATCTCAATATTTTGACAAAATATGCTGACCGAGAAATGGCGCTATGAAAAGCTGCTTTCAAGGCCCTTCGTTTGAGCTATTCCTTGTGTAATTCTAGTGAGATGCTATTTTGGGGCTGTCATCGCTAGTTACAGTAGATCGTAGAGGCTCAAACTGTCTTTGGCGACGTAGCGTAGGCGAGGTAACGCAGTGTATGACGCAGCGCAGGAGGGAGGGGGCGGGGCTCTCGAACTAGGGTTACAGGGGAGCAGTCACACTTGGGTCAAGTTTGGAGCTCTTTTACTTCTCCTGTTCCTCTCACAAACAATATCAGATGTAAATCTGATCTGATACCAGAACTAGAGGTGTTTTATCAGGCATTAGCAGTTGGAATTTTATAAATATATCTATTGGCTCTCTCTTTGAATTTTATTAGGGTGGCAAAGTTGAGACTTCTTCAGGCAGAAATAGCCGTGCGACTGGCCGGCCGCCTCGTGAACTCTGGCCCTGCCATGTCTATTTGTACTATGCGTATGAGTATGACAATACATTGTTAAATTACAGACCGGGACATAAATAATATTGAATAAAACTTTACTGTTCATTATTTGTCACCAATCCTATTAAATCAATATATTGGCTTTATGATTTATATGTTAATATACTGACTGATATTTTGGAAGGCATTGACTTGTGACCGCATAGCTCATAGCCATGGCCTAAGGCTGAGCCTATTAAAGTAAGGGGGTGCATCTTTAATAAGACTATAAAGTATAAGTGTTAGATAGACGACACCTGGCCAGGGTTCTTCCATATACCCACTGCCCCACCAGGTCGAGACGAGGTGTTATACACCGAGTCGCTGACCAGTGGGCAGTGGGTATGTGGAAGAACCCTGGCCAGGTGTCGTCTGTAATAGATAGACTATGGTTATGAGAGGCTAACTCAAAATAACCACAGTAAACTGGCTGGCACCCTTATAGGGTGCCTGCCACTCTACTATAGTTGTATTTTGAGTTAGCCTCACGTAACCATTGTCTATCTGTTTTAAACCACAGCTGTGAGGTTATGTGAGTCTACACAGAAATAACCAAGGTGTGAATTCCTTTGTCTTAGCCCTCCGCTGTGGTTTAAATCTGACTTAACCCTCGGGTATGCGATATACCCAATGCGTGAAGCCTTTGTCTTAGGTGTTACCCGTGGGTTAAGTATAAATACCAGTAGGAGTTATCCTCTCCAGGCAAGATTGGAAAGAAAATGTTTAAAATCAATGCCCATGGCCAATCAAAAAAGTGTTTCTCTTCACTGTCCTGTGTCCAGGACCAAGGCATTCACTAAAAAATGTGATGAAGGAGCTTTCAATGGCCTCATCCACAGACTGCATTGGCCACACTGTTAGTGTCAATATTCTTGATCGTCACCTCAGACTCAGTTTCGCCACATTAAAGGTTTAACTTAAAGGTTGTGGAATTTGGGCCGTTTTGGCAGATTTGGACAAATTTTGGGTCATGTTTCCGTGAGTATAGGTCTTAAAGTGGCACAATCACCAAGCGTGTCCCACCCCCCGGCGTGTCATAACCACATAGTACGAGTGGTGATATTGCCCCTTTAATTTCTGACAATTTTCAATAGCTCATAGTCTACAATAGCGTAACATTGATATCGATCCATTTTATGTATGAAGTGAAATAACTAAATGTCTCATTCTGTTTTATAGTAGAAACTTCATGAATTACCCACCACCAAGTGACTCTCCTCGGCCATCGAGCGTTGGAAGTACTCAAAGTAACAACAGTGGCTCCAACTACTCAACAAAGCGTGGCCCACCGCAGGAGATTTGTGTCGGAGAGGAACTAAAGATAGCTGTCGATGTCGCTTTGGAGCGTTTCCGACTCAGTGAGGAGCAGATAGGTGAGGATTGTTTTAATCAACTAATGTTTCCCTAAATGTGCATTTTTTAATGTCCACTTTCAAAGTACCACTGCAACAAATATTACAGAAACCAAATTGATAATACAATTTTTTTTTTAATATTTGTTCCAATTTATCTATTTGTTCCAATTTATCCCATCTCCATTCTTCATGCCATTTCATATCTCTTTTCCAGAACTTGAGTTTCCCTCTTCTCTGACTACAACTGAGCGAGCGTATATCCATCGCCTTTGTCAGTCGATGGGACTGACTTCTAAAAGCAAAGGGTATGTACTCTAATAAACTCCTTCCTCATCGACTAACAAGAGCTAGTATTGCACTCTACAACTACAAATGAACTACAATGCGGTTAAAATTAATTTAGTAGCCTGGGCACTAATTCAGTCAATATGGTAGTAACAAATGTCATTTAACTTTAATCGTTAAGCCAGAAATACTGTAGTACCTATGCCTGTATTGATTCTTTAAAAAATGGTTTTGATCAATATGCTCATGTCTCTTGTGAAATTAATTATTTCAGAAAAGGTGCAGTTCGCTATTTGACAGTTCGAAAGAAGACGGGGACACAGGTTGTGCTGGCAGAGGCAGTGTTCAACCTAACCCGCAACTCGCGTCACCAAATCCAGTCACTAGTCCAGCGCTTCCCTCTCACCAACAAAGAGCGTCAGGATCTGCAGCCACGCACTGAGCGTGGTCAGTACAGTGAAGGTAGGGCCTTCTTAGGCTTCTAATAGATCTAGTTCATTTGTCTTGCACACACACACATATATAAATATATATAGAATTAGAAAATATAACCAGATGTATGTGTACTGATAATGTTCATTGATGGTACCTTGATATCGTAACTCATATCGTAAGTATTGAGCCCTTTGTGCTTTTAAACAAATTATATACACACTTGTAGCTACCAATTGAAGAAATATACAACCTTTATAAAATGATAATAAAGCAGCTTTTAATGTTTCTTAAATACATGAACAACTGCTTCTACCATGATAATATATAAAACCTTCTGGAATTTCCTGTACGATAGAAAATTTAAGTTGACTCTAAAAAAACTCATATTAAACGCAGGAATATATAAGGAGCTGAACAAAACAACAACAGGCCGATTGAACACCGGCGTGTCACAGGTGCCTCCACCTCGTGCACAGTCCGAGCTCGGCAACTTCAGGCAGAGCTTACCCATCTTCCCACTGAAGGATGAAATCATTAAGACGATCAATGACCAGAAGGTGGTCCTTGTCTCGGGGGAGACCGGTTCAGGAAAAACTACTCAGGTAATAAATCACAAACAGGCATTTGACCTTAGCAAGTTTAATCCTGTTGAGTTAATGGCTGTTGGAATACATATACTGTGTCGCTTTTATATAGCGCTAATACCGTCAATTCTGGCGTATAAACCGCACCCCTAACTTGGGACAATCCTATAAGCCGCACAGGGGGTCTAAAAATAGCTACTTTAGTACCGTCCTATACTAGCAAAAACCCTCCTCTAAGCCTCACCCTGACCGTGGGATGATTCTACAAATTGACGCAATATAATAAATTATATGCGAGAATTTATGGTATTCGTAAAAGTTAATCTTTTAAAGGAAGCAAACTGCCATTAGGCTCTTTATCATCATACCGACCCTACAAATGCAGCTATTTAGTGGTTAGAGTATTCTTGATCTAAAGCAGATGTAAAGTTTATTTATGTGGTTACATAGATCCCAGTATGACGTGTCCGTGGTCAGCACTGGCCTACGTAGTAGTAAGCCAGTCCCACTGTAGAGGAAAACAAGCTGGGTTCTATCCCAGCTCTAGTCAAAACGCCTTTTACCGGGTCATATTAACATGAAATTAACATTTGAAAAAAACCCACATAAATACAGGGATACTGGGGCAATGAACAGTACTCTTTAGGTACAATGAACCTGAATCTCTTCCCACAGGTGCCTCAGCTGATTCTGGATGATGCACACAGTCAGTCCAAACCATGCCGCATCATCTGCACCCAGCCTCGACGCCTCTCAGCGCTATCTGTCGCTGAGCGGGTGGCATTGGAGCGTGGCGAGAAGATCGGTCAGACAGTTGGCTACCAGATCCGGCTGGAAAGCCGCGTGTCGCCTAAGACGCTGCTTACGTTCTGTACCAACGGGGTGTTACTACGCACCTTGATGGGTGGAGAGAACTCCATGTCCACCGTCACACATGTCATCGTGGTAAGTTCTTTTACAAGTTTAAGAAGACGTCTCAGATAGCTTTAAATGGTCACTCATGGTGTCGAGAAAAGTTACTGAAAATAACCATTTGTAGATACATGTATAAACAGAAGGACAGATAGTTTTGGTATCCCTGTAAAGAATCCGAATGATTATACATACTGTCAGACCTTTGTAGGATGTCTGATGGAATCATGTGATAAAGCTAAAGCATATAGTCAACATAGTTTGAACCGAGATTCAACTAACGGGAGGGGGGGCATGGTCAAACCTTCTGAATTTTATTATGAATTGAAAAGGATTAGTATGATATAAAAATTATGATTTTACGCAATAAGACTCCACTTTAATCCAACTATGTTATTTGCAGGATGAGATCCACGAGCGTGACCGGTTCAGTGACTTCCTGCTGATTGCGCTGAGGGACATGTTACCCAAGTACCGTAACCTTAAAGTCATCCTGATGAGTGCCGCTCTCAACATACAACTCTTCTCAAACTACTTTGGGGGATGTCCCATCTTGCACAGTAAGGCTCCTCTCATATTTTGATATCAACTAAAGAGATTTCCTTTTAAGTAATTTGTTTTCATAAAGCACCCATATACCATTACTGACTCTCATCACGGCTTTATTTTCAAAGTACCAACGCAGCAAGTCTCCATGTAGTAATCACCATTAGATGTACTTGTAAAATGGATAAGATATATCATACACAAATACCTGTTGTCCTAGAAGTAAATAACCCTCCGTCGCACTACTTTCAGTTCCTGGACGAACGTATGAGGTGAAGGAATTCCATCTAGAAGACATCCTAAAGTTGTAAGTATTTCTTCATAGATTCACATTTATATCCGATCTGTGTCAATTTGAGAGAGAAAAAAAGAGTTCCCTGTATATTTGCTGATATTCCTCTTCTCTCCCATTTATAGAACCTCCTACACGAATAAGGCAATGGAAAAATACAAGAAAGAGTTATCAAAAGGTAAGGAAATTTTTCTAATACATAAAAAAATCTATATGTAAATTTGTATATAATTGCGTCCATAGATACTAAATAATTGATCGGGAGAGATTTCTAAATGAATTTACAAACTTATATCCCATGTCTTTGTGTGTAGTGGCCGGTCAGCAGAAACAGCTCGAGTCGTGGACCAGTAAGTCTCACACTGAACACCAGAGGCCGGTAGACAAAAGGGACGACAAGGTCGAATCAGAGGAGGTCACTAATAAAACAGTCGAGGTAGGTTTATTTTTTACTCCATTTAAAATCACAACTTGAACCACGATTTTAAATGTTTTGTAAAATTGGGTTTGAAAAAAAAGTTTAAAGCAACATAACACAGGTGCTGATAGAAGATAGGCACTATTTCTACTTCTGGAAGCATGCAAAAAGTTTATACAGTTACATTTTATTCCAACTCACCGGCACTGCATTTAGTGCCGGGGAACCTGGGAGAAGACACAACCGGAAGTGGTCAGTTTAGCGCGGCACGTTTGAAGAAGCAGGTCGTGTGTAGCAGGGTGAGTAGAATGTTCATTTATAAGTTTACATTTTACTCGTTTATGATTTATTTATATTTCAATTTTGAAATTGACTGAGCTCTACTGAAACCCTGTTAGCAGGGGTATTGTCTCGAGTCTAAACATCTATATTTGTGCATTTCAGAGTCAAGACGGTCTGAATCTGCACGTGTCAAGCCGGTCTGCCGGTGACACTGAAATGGCTACAAGTAGCATGGAGTCTGTGAAATCCATTGGAGAACAGACACAGTTACTTCAGGACATATTCCAGTCTGGTCAAGCAAATGACAGTCAGGAAATGCCACATTTGTCGCCTGAAGGAACGGGCCGACATAGCTTCAACCTGGCTGACCAAGATGGCGGCGGGTCCAGGGCCGGTGACACCGGCTCGAGTAAGGATGTTGCCGGCTATAAGAAGCAGGAAGGCCCGCAAGGCCGGAGGGGCAGGAGACGGTCTCGGTCTCCAGCCAGGTCTCAGTCAAGAGATGGGTCTGTCACTCGTTATAAGGACCAAGATAGACATACTTCTAAGGAGAAGGATGTTAGATGTAGTTCAAGAGACAGGCGTTCTCATTCTATGTCTTCTGAAGGTTCTCATGTATCTCGAGATGATATTAATCGGAAGAGACGTCGGTCAAGGTCACACTCCAATGACTCTGACGTAGAAGATTATGCTCGCTTCAAACGTTTTCAACGTCTTAAGAAGAAGAGTCGCTTTAGTGGTGATGATCATCACCATGATGATGATTCTGATGTTTCTACTGGTTCTAAAAAATCCACTAGTTCTCGAAAATCCACCAGTTCTCGAAAATCCACCAGTTCTCGAAAATCAAAGGAAAAGAAGAAGGAGAAGGAGGACGTATTTGAAGGAGTCAAAGAGGGTGCATTCTCGGGGAAGGCAAAGGAGTTCATCGCTAAGACCAATGAAGCTCCAAGGTCACCAGCTGTTACCAAGTGTTTAGCGGCTTTGATTGACAGTATGATTGTGAAGAATGTGGATGAAAAGGAGGCTGTTGAACTTGCCACAAAGTATCCAGCACCTGAGAATATTAAGAATATGTTGGTTCCTGATTTAGAGTTGAGTATGAAACAGAGGAAGGATATTGAACAGCACCTAAAAACAGGGGATATCCATGTACACATCACTCAGGATATTCTTCTATCAGCGCTGACAGCTATGATGCCTGTTTGTGAATTGATTATCAATAGGGGTGCAGAAGGTGATGATGAACTCAACACAGCAGGAACTGAGCTCTTTGATAGTTGCAGGTTGTTGGCTTATGCGAACAACAATTTAGTGAGGAGACGTCGGGAAGCTCTACGACATAAACTTCTGAAGGAGGTTGCTGATTCAGTAGTCACTGCTCCTTTAGGAGGCAAGTTTCTATTTGGTGCTAAGTCCAAGGATAACTTTGTTGAGAAAAAACAAGAAAGAAGATTTGTCCAGGAAGTAATGGGGCCTGACAAGAATGATCCAAAGTCTCAGAAGAAGCCTCAGGCTAGTAGTTGCAGAGGTGGTGCCAACAGGAGTCGTGGCACTACTCACAGAGGGGGGTTTCACAGAAACCAACCTTTTCCTCCAGGCACAAGAGTTCCATACGAGTCTTACGACCCATACAAGAGTTACCAGAAGAAGAATCAGAACCAGAGCAACTACCAGAACCAGAACTACCAGAACCAGAACTACCAGAACCAGAACCGAGGAGGATACCGCGGAGGAAAGAAGTCCTAGACAATGTAAGTGTCACTTTGGCACAGGACTTACAATTTGTGCATACACCATCTAACTTTATAGCTGGACAAACAGCTGATTATGTTGAACAGTGGCAGTCGTTGACTTCTGATCAATGGATTATCAATAATGTTCAGGGTATCATTATTCCGTTTACTGAGGAACCTATTCAGTTATCAGTACCTTTTCCTTATCGTTTGTCTAAAGCTGAGAAGTTGACTGTGAATGCAGAAATTGAGTCTATGTTGTTGAAAGGTGTGATAGAAGAAGCGGTCTCAGAGCCGGGTGAATGGATTTCTAACATCTTTGTGGTACCAAAACCAGATGGTGCAGGGCGTATTATACTAGATCTCACTCAACTTAATAAGTTGGTTGAATACCAGCATTTTAAGATGGACTCTTTAAATACAGCAAAGGAGTTATTAGTGGAGGATGCGTTCATGGCATCAGTTGACCTAAAAGATGCTTATTATTCGTTCAAAATTCGGGTCTGTGATAGAAAGTACTTGAAATTCTATTGGAATGATAGGTTTTACCAGTATACAGTGTTACCAAATGGGTTGTCTTGTGCGCCAAGGGTGTTCACTAAGTTATTGGCGCCGGTATTCTCTAAAATACGTGAAGCTGGTGGTGAGGCTTTCTATTATATTGATGACTCGTTTATTATGGCACCAACTGAGTTGGAATGTTATAATACAGTGAAGAGGTTAACTGCTCTGTTAGACAGTCTTGGGTTGGTAGTACATCCTGATAAATCAGTTCTGAAACCTACTCAAAAATTGAAGTTTTTGGGGTTCTGGCTTGATTCAACAAAAATGGAAGTTTCTGTGTCGGATCCAAAAATTGAAAAATTACAGACAGAGTGTTTGAAGCTTCTGGACGCAGATTCACCTACTATTAGGCAAGTTGCTGGTGTAGTAGGACTTATGGTGTCATGTACTCCTGGTGTGGACTATGGTTTTGCTCATGTCAAGGCTTTAGAAAGAGAAAAGAATATTGCCTTGGCGTCAAGGGGATATAGGTATGACTCTACTATGTGGGTGTCAAACAAGGCTAGAGAGGATATATTCTGGTGGTTAGAAAATATCAATGGATCAGTCAAGAAAATTAGACCTGACTCACCTGAATTGTATATTTCAACTGATGCTAGTCTGAAAGGTTGGGGTGCTTGTTTTGGTTCTAAAACTTCAGGAGGAAGATGGAGGAAGAAAGAGGTCAAGCATATCAATGTGATGGAACTCATGGCTATTCTGTTTGCTCTTAAATGTTTAAGAGGCATCAGAAATACCCACATACATATTAGAACTGATAATACTACAGCTCTAAATTATGTAAAGAAAATGGGAGGTCTAAGGTCAATTCAGTGTGATATTGTAGCCAGGAAGATCTGGCACTGGGCTGAGTTACGTAGCAATTGGATCACTGTGTCGTACATTCAAGGAAAACTGAATGTACGAGCAGATAAAGCGTCCAGGGTCTTTAAAGACAATCTGGAATGGAAATTACATGATAGAATTTTCAGGAGAATTTGTAAGTTGTTTGGTACTCCAAACATTGATTTGTTTGCTTCAAGAGTGAACAAGAAGTGTCCAATCTACTGTTCTTGGAAACAAGATCCAGATGCTACGTATCTAGATGCCTTCTCTCTTAATTGGGGAGGTTTACAAGCCTATGCTTTTCCACCTTTCAGCTTGGTGATGCGGGTAATCAACAAAGCAGTTCAAGACAAGCCACACAGTCTCGTCTTGGTAACTCCAAACTGGAAAACAAGACCCTGGTTCACAAGACTCAAGAGTTTAGCAAAGCGTCAGCTAACAATATCTCCAAAAAGAAACAATCTGTTACCAGCAGGGGAACAGGTAGACGAACAGTCGGTTCAATTCATAGGAAGAGTAGGGTTGACTATTTCGCTGTTATAAGAGATAACCTGGTTCATGAACAAGGTTGTGATAAGAAAACTGCTGATTTCTTGATGACAAGTTGGGTAGATGGTACACAAAAGGTATACAATACCTATTTGCATAAATGGAACACGTTCTGTATTATCAATAGGGTGAACATGTGGAGACCTACTGTTTTTCAGGTATGCAAGTTTATCAGATCTCTAGATGAGAAAAAACTGTCATTCGGAGCGGTGAATGCCGCTAGATGTGCATTATCGGTTCTTTTGCCCACTTTAGAGAATGGTAATACTATTGGAAAGCATTACTGGGTTTGTCAAGCAGTAAAAGCTGTGTATAGGAAAAGGCCCCCAGTTCCTAAATATCCTACATTTTGGGACGTTTCTATTGTTTTCAACATGTTGATAAAATGGGGAAAGAATGAATTCTTGTCGTTTGAACATTTGGCAAAGAAATTGGTGATCCTCATTCTTCTGATCACAGGGCAAAGAGGACAATTGATTCCAGCATTGTTGCTGAGTGAACTCACTTGGACAGACACAGGGTGTGCAAGATTTCAATTGAAAACATTGATGAAGACGGCTAAGCTAGGTCAACCGTTACAGGTGGTGGTATTGGAACCTTATCCAAAACAGGAATTGATTGGTGTTGTCAAGACCTTGAAGGCTTATGTTAAAGCTTCAAAGGGTCTTAGAGTTAAGGAAATAGAAGGTAAGATTGTCAAGTATGACAAGCTCATGTTGTCGTTCAAATCACCAAACAAGCCGATTGGTAGGAATTCTGTATCTAGGTGGGTACTTTGGATTCTAAAGAAGGCAAAGATAGACAAGAGGTTCCGAGCGCATTCTACAAGAGGTGCGGGAACATCCAAGGCTTCAACGTTGGGAGTTGGTGTTAATGAACTCCTAAAATATGGCTCATGGCGCTGTGAAAAGACCATGGCAAGACATTATAACAAGAAGGTTGAGACAAAGATCTCAGGTTCATCAGTGGCTCAAGCCATACTTAATGATGTAAGGTAAATTGTGACGATTTCGGTCACTGAAAGTGATAAGAATGTGATAAGCTTTTTGCTAATTATTTAATTGAAATAAAGTTTCTGTTACAAGGTTACTTTGTTTTCAATCATGTCTTTTTATGGCTATACCTGTAAAGCTTTAAAGTTCTCCCAGGTTCCCCGGCACTAAATGCAGTGCCGGTGAGTTGGAATATATGATTACACCAACAACTTACTTGTTGTGCAGGGGAATCGTTGTTCCAACGAGGCAGGCACTGTATTAGTGCCCTGGGGGACATGGGCCCACCCGCCTCCCTTTATGACAAGATTTTTAGAAAAATTGAGTAAATTGTTTTTTAAAAATAGTTAGATTTATTACAGGTTATAGCCTTCGTGCCTTGCTACATTCAACTGACCACTTCCGGTTGTGTCTTCTCCCATGTCCCCCAGGGCACTAATACAGTGCCTGCCTCGTTGGAACAACGATTCCCCTGCACAACAAGTAAGTTGTTGGTGTAATCATATATTTGCAGCTGGGTGAGGAGAAAGAAGATTTGGATCCCTGGCTGGTTAAAGAGATGGATAGCCTCTTGTCCGAGTGTTTCCTGAGCGGTAATGAAGATATCTTCAACCAGATCTTCCACCTGATCCTGAGTGAGAATGTCAGCGGTAAGTTTATTTATATTTCCTAAACCAATGAAGGTATCGAGCCGTCCATGCCTTCTCCATGTTTGAAAAATTAATTAGTCGTCAAACGTGTAGAAAATGGTGGCAGAAAAAAATGTTCCTGAATGAAACTAAACATGAGAATACCACGCAAACTGTAGGGACTCATTATTGAGCCTGCCCCTCATGCAACCATTTACTGCTACTTGTTTACCGTTTGGGTAAAACTAAAGGGTAACTGATTATTGACCCTGTTCCCCTATCAACCGATTACTGTAATAAGCGTCCCCCCCCCCCCCGCCTTCTCTTTGGCCGTTTCCAAAAATAGAAACAACCAATGTCTTTCACTTTTTTGAGCCTATTGAACTCAACTGCTAAAACAAGAGTAATATCTATATTTAAGGGCCCTGGGCACTTACTACGTCGAATACGGTGCTTCATGTATACTGTAGTATATACATAATATAAGAAATCCTTTATATGGGTCGGACATTTCTTTGTTCCAGTTGACTACCGCCACTCGGAGACGAGTGCCTCTGCCCTAATGATTGCGGCGGGACGCGGCTTCATTCGTGTGGTGGAACAGCTTTTGAACCTGGGAGCTAACGTACAGGTCAAGGCTGGTAACCACTGGACAGCGCTCGACTGGGCACGCAAGTTTGACCACACTGACATCATTGAGATGCTCGAGGCTAACATGTAAGTACCGTAAAACCTATTGTATACACCTAACTCAAATATTAGCGGCACCTAGACTTTGGGAATGGGAATATCCTATAAGCCGCACAGCAGGTCTGATTATAGGAACTTTAGTACAGTAGTATACATAGAAAAATATCATATACTTTAAGCCCTGATCCTATAAGCCGCACTGGCACTCTGACTTGCGCACTAGCTGTGGCCTATACGCGAGGTTTTACGGTAGCTCAAATAGATATAGGAAAGGCAGGGAGGCATACAAGGAGCTAAATTCACCCATAATTTAAACTACATCTCATATATAATCAGCACCTGGACTTTGAGGATTTTGTATAACTCATGCCCTTCTGTTCTGGTTTACGTATAACGTGCAGGTTATACACGAGGATTTACAGTAGGTGCTCTTGGAGTGGTACATTTTACTGGGAGGGTTTAATTATATGTAGAGAGTGGTAGATCTGCCTTATAGAATGTTCTAAGAGACGAGGTCAGCTTATAAGGAAGGTCGGCTTATCAGCGAGGTTTTGAACATACTGTATGTATCTTACTGTCACTTACTGACTGTCCCAACCCTGTCACTGTGACTCATTTACTGTCCCAACAAAGACCACTCTTTGAATCTTATCACTTTAAAGTTAAGTTGATCACTCGAGAAACCAAATGTAACGTATACAACTCGGCAATGTACCTATATTTATAATTAATGTAAACTAATTCTTGGATATAAATGACTGAACGACCAGCCTGTACTGTATTTCAGGAATGTTGTAACATCAGCCTCGGGTCAAGACGAGTCGCTCATGGTGCAGCAGTCTGCCCGACTCAGCGCTGAAGACAAAGAGTTACTTAACATCTACCACAGCAGCTTCGATGACTCGAAGGTCGATGTCGATCTCATCGCCGAGCTACTCCATAAGATACACTCCAGTTCACAAGAAGGTAAAGAACTTGAATTGTTTTCTGTAGTTGCCTCGCGTGTCGAGTATTCTTTCCTTGCCCAGGTACTGTGTCCTACCAGAGACTGTATTGCTGGGAGTCTCTCTGTACAGTAGTGGTCAGCTTAGACTTTGCATGTTCAGCTTAACATGGGATTACCGTATTCGACGTAACTAGTGCATTTCCCCTGAGAAGCGCATACCCTGCTGCGTGAGCTTAATTTCAGACTACCCAGTATCATCATCCCAAAACACATGTACCTACATTTTTGGGTCCACTTAAACTCTGAACGAGCAGCAATGTCTTTATTACAACATTTTATCAGCGCGCTGTGAGAATACGGTTATAACTCAAAACTAATGGTAACGTTAGGCCACTCCAAATAATATACTTGTTTCTCATCACTGCGTGGCTCTCCAAAATCGTCCTTTGGGGATTTTTTTTTTGATTTTTTTTATTTGATTTTTTTTCAGTGGATAACATGATTACAAAGGGGGAAATATGGGCATATTTGGTATCAAGCTTACAGTATTTACAGTATCCAATGCACTAGAGAAAATTATCCATAAAATATCGATTGCTGAAATATGAATTTAGCTTGCCAAAGATCCACATTTACCCACCCATTTGGTCACTACTAGCAAAAAAAAAAGAAGAAAAAAAGAAGCGCACTCGTCATCTTTGTAAGGGCTTGGTGATGAGAAACAAGGATATTATTTGGAGTGGCCTTAATGGTAAAAACAGAATGTTTACTTCTCGGTGAAGCCAGGGGGGACCACGCCACGGCTCCGCCTGGTGTCAAATGCATGTGTAACATTGTCCTATTATCAAATGTCTGGTGACCAGGTGACTAGAGGGAGAAATCAGATTAGGTGGAGAGAAAACAGAAGGAAAAATGCTAGTTCTTACCGTAAATTCTGGCTTAGAAGCTGCGGCTGGTACATAAGATAGAACCAGCTTAATTTGATATCAAGCGTGTCTTATAGAGGTACGGCTGATGAGAGAGTTTTTGCTAGTATACTATAGTACAGTTATAAATTAGCAATTTTCAGACCCCCTGTCCGCCCATAATCAGACCCCTTATGTGACTTATAAGATTTATCAAAGATAAAGGAGCAATATTACCACTCGCGGTGCTACCCCATAGTAGACTAGAACAGTACTAGAATTGTGAGTGGGACACACTCTGTAATTATGCCGTTTTAAGGGTGAAGCCCATACGACGGTTCGGCTTATAAGCCAGACTCCTCGGTAAAAGGAATTTGGGGTTTTATAGAACTTACATAGTTACAAGTCATACAAACGGACATTCACAGTTCCGTATTTACACTTTGACACTTAATGCACCTGAATGAGAAAAAAAGGTACTGTTTTCCTGTGTTTGCTCTAGTGACTGCTCGGTAAAATACTAGGTTTCTCATAACCACACACCATTGCATACAGAGCCTTATCAAATACATGTATATAGTATATCTATAAACATCATGTAGATCAGCCAACAGGGCTTTAGTACCAAAAATAAGTAGTTACTTTCCTTTTCGATAGGTCACTTTCATCACAGAACATTTTAAAAAGCTCATACCATAAAAATGATCATCTCATGATATATCAGCTGTTTGATTTCCTTCATCACACATTGGGTGCTGTTTGGCCATTTGATATATGCTGATCCTAGGGTGACTCACTCTAAATTCAGTTATGACCTGACATGACCAGCACCATATCTGAGGGTCTGTCTCTATAATGTCTTAACCGTCTGGCCAATTGGAGTGCTGATCTGTCACCCGTCAGGTGGTATCTCTACCACTGAGCTGTGTCAGATTGGCGCTTACAAGATGCCCTATGGGGGACCTATGGAGGCCCTATAGCCCTTTAAGGGCCGCATAGTGCTTTAATATAGTATGCCCTTTGTCGTCATGATGCATTTGTGCAACGTTCATGCATTATGCTGACTCTTTGGGGTGTGTCCACTCCAAGTTGACATGACGTATGAATGCACCCCTGGTGAGTTATTCGCCAGGGCTGAATTCATGGATCGTACCAACCAATGACATGATGCATTAAATCACTATGCGACCCATAAAGGGTTAGGGGACCTCTAGGTGAGCATTATCTGATAGCTCTCTACTAGCACTACCCAGCAGCAGGCCATGGCCCCAGTCTCACCCCATAGTTTTGAGAAATAATTAGAAACTCACATGTCTCATCATTTGGTTCAGATGATTTACTCAAATCACCCTTGCTATGGATAGTTGACTTGTTGATCTAGGATCCCTAGAGACTTTTACGACGAGTGGGCAGGACGAGCCCACAGAAAATGGAACCAAAATTCTAAATTTTCAAAATTTCACTAGAGAATTTGAATTTTTCAAGACAAAAGAATTGATATGTTTCTCTATGTCTTCATTAAAAAACAACATTGTAGACCTTTCCCAACCCCCTAAAAGACCCATAGTTAACCTTACAAAAAAAAATCAGATTTTTCATCTCTGTAGAAAAACTACAATGTAATAAAGTAGACATTAAAAGAAAAAAGTGCATCCAGAATCAATTATGGACACAACACAGAGTTTTCTGCAAGGCAGAACCTTTATTTTGTACAATAAATTACTTAGTAAAGTCATATTCATCCATGCAGCGTAGCGTATCGTGTCAAGAATTGTATCAGAAACATACATATACCGTATATATATATACTCCATAGAATCATTCTGCGTACCGTTTATGCACCCTTCTACAGAATGGCTCTACTTTAGAATAGTATTATGCAGTGAACGACATCATGCCCAAAGTATCCACATATTTGTTCAATGCTATAATATACATTGAAATCAGAATTAAAAGCTTACCACACGTTAACCCATGCATACTAACATCTTGGAATGTCTAAGCTTGCCGTCCTCCATTGCTGAGGGTTTCCCTTACGACATACTTAGCCAATGAGAATAAAATAGTTCGGTCGCATGATCACTTTCCATACTAAACATACACTCCAATAACCACATTCACCGAACTCTTTTTGCAGACAGAATATGTGTATACACATAGTGAGTAGATGACAGTCTGTCTTATTATAAGTATAACCCTTTATGGGCGACATAATGCCTTTAGGCTTAGTGTTCATTAATTGTCATATCATGTACACCACCGCAACGCCAGCCAGTAATTTTCTGGTGTTGCGTTGTTTCACCATGCTGACCCTTAGGAAGTGTATGCAGATGCAGCACCGGCGAGTTACTCACCACTGCTGCATTCATGCATCATGATGACAAGGGGTGATAGTACACTGTGCATTATGTGTGAGAACATTCACACTCTCCTTTCAAGTTAGACACAATGCACCGATTATATTGAATAGCATAGGGTGGAAAAATTCTTTAAAACATACCTATGTTCATAAAATACTACTACTGACTTTTTCAGGCTGGCCTTTTATTAAATATGGTTTGAAAACCAAGGCTAGTGTTACCGCTCTAAGTACACTCTCACCCATGTGTTGTAGGTCTACAGTAAACTGCACTACTCTGTATTATAAATAGTAATATTAGGTCTACCACTGTCTGGGATAGGTGAGTGCAATATACCCGGTATATAGGTACATCTTGCTTCCATGAAGGATTTTTACATAGAATCGACATCATAGAGCCTTATAATTATATACATTGTAGAAATACGAATGGACTGGGAGAAGGGGTTGACAAGTCCATATACCCATGAGCAGACCAACATGTAAAGAGCGAATGTTACATGATAGTAGATGGACTTTTTTTAAATTTTGTGTGGATAGTGACACACATATGTAGGAAAGGTAAATACATATAAACATTTGATGAATGTAGAAGCTATTGTATAATTGTAACCAACCCTCTATAAACCTCTACGTTAAACACCAGGAAAACAGCCATTCCGAAAATTAACGGTCTTAATCCTTTTCACCTTTTTTCCCCAAATAAATTCGTATTTCTTTATGGAAATGGTTGGTAAATACTCCCAAAATCTTTTCCCAAAATTTCTCGTAATTAACTTCTTATTTCTTTGTTAGACTTATAGAAAGTACACCTAACACGTTAAATGTATCGGTTGTTGCAGATTTGATATTAACACGCTAAATATATCGGTTGTTGCAGGTCTTGATATTTTTTTCCATTATTTATTTGCTAGACTTTTAGGTTGATACATCCCAACACTTAACACGTCAAGTAGGGAAATTGTCTTAAGTGGGAAGTGCACTCTGTGCTCGTGGGTGGTGTGCCGTGAGGTCTGACCTTACCACAGCCACCCACTGAGTGTTACACCCCCCACTGAGGTGTGAAATGGGTGTGGAGTGCCTTAACCTTTACTGGTATGGCCTCCATTGGCGCTTCCTGCTCCTCCACTCTGCCTTTCTGCCTGGGATGCTACACAAATAACCCTAAATGCCTTCTTCCCTGTTTGCATAGAAATGTAAATGTCTTAGTATGGAAGGAAACCGAGGAGTTTTCTTTTTAAACAATAGATTCAAATTGTATAAATTGTTGTAAGAAATCGTACTTGTGGCTAAATACTAACGACCAGTCCATGATTTATTGCATAAAGGTACTTAAATTAAACCAATTCAATATTGTTATCGCTGATACATTTACTATTCCTGTAAACATGTAAATAACCATCCTATTGGAACACAGACCACCAATGTTCTACACCGAAAAGATTTTACCGAAAGACCTCTTTTCCACACAGCTGACATCAGTCTCATATATACGGGGTTTGCCCCATTGAAGACAGCTATATGAAGAAGTCAAAATGATAAATACTTTATTCATTTGTTGAGTCTGTTCAGGTTTGGCGTAAGCTAGGACTATTTTAGATCCACGGAACAAATTTGCTTGCTATCAAGATAGGGCACTGTTGAAAGGCTTTGACATCAATTCCCCAGGACATGGATATGGACTGAAATAAGCTTTCACAGACAATAGGGCCCCTATACCCCGAGAATCCAATTTCACCAGTTTCTCATCTACCGGTATATTGATTAGGTCGTTTCTATTCTGTACTAATTCTGTACCAACTGTATTTTCAATGGATGCATTGTCCTTACATTCCTGGTGCAGCAATCGTAGGAAGCCTCTACAAACTATGTCTGATAGTCAGAGTCGAGTCAGTTTTTCGTATTTGCTGATGAGCATTTTGCCATAAAGTACCACATGTATACCTTGGATGCATTGTCTCAGATACCCTAGTTCACCTGGCTATACAGTTGATAATTTAAGAAATGACTTGTCGAGGTTGTAAAGGGCTTTTTCTCTTGAGCATTGCTTCACATGTATGGTGAGCATATAATTATGGGGGGTATTGTCCCTCCACCCCTTGCCTTCCTTCGATGCCCTCAAGCCTGTATCCCGC
Source organism: Harmothoe impar (assembly GCA_947462335.1). Classification (NCBI taxonomy): domain Eukaryota; kingdom Metazoa; phylum Annelida; class Polychaeta; order Phyllodocida; family Polynoidae; genus Harmothoe; species Harmothoe impar. The sequence goes on along the minus strand of OX381709.1, from coordinate 50,309,865 downwards.
ACACAAAGTTGAGCCTGGCAGCATCGCAGTGCCCTCAGACCTGTATCCCGCACACAAAGTTGAGCCTGGCAGCATAGCAGTGCCCTCAGACGACCTATATCTCGCACACAAAGTTGAGCCTGGCAGCATAGCAGTGCCCTCAGACCTGTATCTCGCACACAAAGTTGAGTCTGGCAGCATAGCAGTGCCCTCAGACCTGTATCTCGCACACAAAGTTGAGCCTGGCAGCATAGCAGTGCCCTCAGACCTGTATCTCGCACACAAAGTTGAGTCTGGCAGCATAGCAGTGCCCTCAGACCTGTATCTCGCACACAAAGTTGAGCCTGGCAGCATAGCAGTGCCCTCAGACCTGTATCTCGCACACAAAGTTGAGTCTGGCAGCATAGCAGTGTTCTCAGACCTGTATCTCGCACACAAAGTTGAGCCTGGCAGCATCGCAGTGCCCTCAGACCTGTATCTCGCACACAAAGTTGAGTCTGGCAGCATAGCAGTGCCAGTCGTCCCACTTGGAGTCGCCGCCGACTGTCGGGAAGTAGACGCAGTGCTGCTCGTCTCGCCCCCTGGTGGCCGCCTGCCCGGAGCGCCACCTGGAGTAGGAGAGGGGTAGCTGGTTACTGACCCAGCGCCAGCCGCCCCCCTCCAGCATGTTGGTGCCTCCAGTCCACACATAGTAGCTGCTCCAATGCGCTGCGGGAGAGAAAATTGGGGATGTTAGATTATTCGAAGGAAGGTATTGTTCAGCAATTATTCTCTTTCAAATTATGATAATTATACAACTGGACTGTAGGGAACTTTTATAGATGAGGTCACTGGACATGGGATAGGGGAGGAGGCTTTCAGTTTAATGATAGAATGTGAGCTGGGACATACATTCTTGAAAAAGTTGATCAAATTAGGGGAACGACGTCATTTGTGAATGTTTCTTTTACTGTCCTGTACTGGGGAGGCAGACAGGTAAAGCCTTATTATCAGTTGTGGTAAGCCATTAAAAGTCTATAATGTAGAATTAGACAGGATCGAGATTGATGCCATGGCCTTTTGAGGCAGTATTGAGATAACTGTAAGACATGACGGTATCCAGAACTATTGGTTTATGGACATCTGTGACAATGCGGAGAGCCTACTAATAGAAATACAGCCCTATGGTCATAGTCAGCCAAATGACACATCACTTAGGGCAAGTGTATGCACCCCTACCACCATAGGGCCCCCCTGGGGTTGTCTAACATAAAGCAGAGCCTTAGCTATTATAGGCCCTACCGACTGACCATCAGTGTCTGCTGTGTGTATGGATGTGGGAAGGGGTCGGGGGGCAGTAGGAGTGGGGCTTGTGTTTGGATGGGCTATTTGATGTCCTCTGAAATTTACCAGACATGCCCAGCAAACCAATACAAGTACCTCTTAATCAGCGCGGGGGTGGCTTTAAAATCGAAGAGACAAAATAAACCCTCTTGCAAAAAGAAAAATCAAAATGAAACTAACAGAAAACAGCAAAACTCAAAAAACAACACAATATGCTTTTAGGTTGTGGGGTATTGCAATACTGGTGAGAAATGGAAGGGATACACTGCCCAGTAGAACATTGTCGGTGGTCTGTGGCTCCATTCTGTTTCAAGTAACAATAGACTCCTCACACAAGGGTGCGTATTCTTCTGCAGGTCTGAACTAAAGACCATATGTGATGTCCGAGTTTTCCACATGGGCCTTAGAATAGATATACAGGAGTAGGACGGCATGAGGTGGGGGTGGACAGAGGAAGATGGGGTGTGTGGAGATACATGGTGGGGGAGAGGAGGGATGTGGGGATATGGTAGGGGTAGGGTGGGGAGAGAAGGGATGTGGAGATATGGTAGGGGCGGGGTGGGGGAGAGAAGGGATGTGGAGATATGGTAGGGGCGGGGTGGGGGAGAGAAGGGATGTGGAGATATGGTAGGGCAGGGTGGCGAGGGGGGGGGGGGAGGGGTGTAGAGATATGAGAGGGGCAGGGCGAGGGAGAAGAGTTATGTGGAGATATGGGAGGGCAGGGTGGATAGGGAGAGAAGGGATGTGGAGATATGGTAGTGGCAGGTTGGGGTAGGGGAGGGATATAGAGATAGTGTGGGGTAGAGGAGGGATGTGGAGATGTGGTTGGGTCAGGGCGGGGGAGTAGAGTTATGTGGAGATATGGGAGGGGGAAGGGCAGGGGGAGGAGGGATGTGGAGATATGGGAGGGTCAGGGCGAGGGAGAAGAGTTATGTGGAGATATGGGAGGGGCAGGGTGGGGGAGACGAGAGACACAGATGTTGTTGATTGGTATTGTAGTAAAACCTCAAATTGGGCATTAAGTTATTGCAGGTTTGGTTACGATACCCAATAGAGTCATCCTATGACGAAGCACGAACTACATTCCTGCAGTGTTGTGTTGCACATGTGTACCCTAGTGTGTTTGGAAAACACATTACACGTCAGGCTGTCCTTGTATGTCAGGGTAGTTTACTGTTTTATTTGTTTGTAAACAGGTTGTGTATGGAAGGACTGCCGGTCTTGGATATAGGAAGCCAATATTGAAGAAGGTTACCCAGAGTACTGTCCAATGGGTATTGAAGGGGAGGGGAGGTTGGCAATATGTTGTAGGTCCACATCAACTGTGGTTTCTGATAAAAGCTTCCACCAGTGTCCCTCTCACTCCCGCCTTACTCCTTTTACTATTATAACATGGAAAGTTGACCATTTTGTCACCCATCAATTCATTTCGCTTCATTACTTTTGGTATAAGATTAAGCGCACGGATGCTGACCAATCCCATGGCTAGTATTTTGCCCAGATAAAATACTGTCGTAGCTTCATGCACTCCATTACCCCCCCCCCCCGCCAGCGGCTGGTACAAATATACACCACTAATATATAACACAACTCACATTCCTCCCATAGCCACCTCCTCTTATAAGTAGCAGTTTAACGGCCCAGTTAGGGCCTGGTAATGGGTGGAATGACAGTTTCATGTTAGGTTTGTCAGAGGAAGGAGGTGCCAGAATCTCCCATACACTCAGAAGACTGGGTAACTTTGTTCCTTAGGGTTCAGGAATTTCTTGTGTTTATATAAGAAGTGGATATGCTTTGTGTGGTGTACTCTTCTTTCCAATGCCCCCACCCGTCCCTTTAGTTTGTTTTGTAGACTAAGATGAGTTTTCGCAAAAATAAACAGTTTTTGGTGTAACCTCATTTTAGGTGACATATTTTTTAGGTGGGAATGTACCGATAAACGGTTGTGTCTTTCCCACTACAACCTTCCCATGAAGTTGATAAACTAAAGAATGAATGGATGTTGATTTCTTTTATCCCAGAACCATTTATATTTACTGGTTCTGTATTATAAAATTATATGTTGTACATGTAAACCCGCACCTGCACCCCTCAGCCCATCGCAAAAAAACAACGACAAAAAACAACACACACAGACAGAGTATTAAACAGAAAACCCCAAAGACCATGTATACACTTTTCTATTGCACGTTTCTATTGCATAGAGCATAGAAAGTGAAAACGGAGAAATGTAAATTTTATGAAAAATTGAAAATGGCATTATGTCAAGCTTTATGTAGTGTTTCATTGTATTCGAAATTCCTCCATGAGTGTTACAGTAGCAATGTACCACGTTATCAGGACTACTCCCCTACAGACAAGTCTTCTACTGTTAACCCTTTAAGGGCCGCATACTGCTTTAATATATGCTTAAATATGTCACCTAAAAAGAGGTTTAGCTAAAAATGTGTGTGTCCACTTCCCAGAGGTGTATGCTTTAATGCAGCAGTGGTGAGCTACTCACCGCGACAGCATTCATGTATCGTGATGACCCTCAATAATCCAATAAAAAAAATGTATAATGCACCAAAGCACTATGCAACATTTAGAGGGTTAACAGACAAACCGTGTTTGTTTATATACAATGTATGTAGATACCAACCTGCGTTGTATTGTCTGTACATTACAATGAAGTCATGTTCGCTCTCTGTCTCTATAGCGACCAGGTGCGCGTTGTCGTGACGACTCTGGCAGTGTTTCTCAGCGTCCACCCAATGGGCGGTCAGGTTACCGAACAGGTAACATGACGATGCATGCCGAACAAACCCGGTTGGACACTCGCCACCTGAAATACATACAAAATATATAAATTATATTTAAAAAAAAGAAACTATCGTTTTTATGCATTAATATGTGTAGTTCAAAGGTCACTTAGTTGAAAGAAGTATATATTGCTGATGCTTGAAAAAAAAAAGATGGATTATAACTATGTATTAGACTTTCTAAAGGTCTGGTTGCACCTGTCATGGATTTTACATTTGCACTGAACTACCGCTCAAAGAATTTCTACTGCCAAACAATTTCAATTAACATTGGTTCAAACGTTGATCTTTGGTCTCTAGCAGTAGCTGGAATTGGTCTATGAGAGGTTTTGAGATCTAGGGGCGGGTCTGTGTAGTGACACTGACAAGTGGAGACCCTTCCTTTTACTGACTCCTAGATAAGTATATCTATCCCTCCACAGACCCAGGCCCCAGTAGTGTTACATATGGCCACCCAAAATAAACCAGATGGGTTAAAGTCTATACTGTAAAGTGTAATGAATTACAGTTTGTACAATCCCAGAGTGGACTTGAACTCCAGTGACTGGGACAGACATTAGTTTAACCATAGGCACTCAATAGTAAGAGTGTTGGCATTTATGTAACTCTATGCCCTGAGAACCCTTGCCATTACATGATGTATAGTCTAGCGCACCAAACGTTCAGTTTGATCAGTTGATAACAGCACAGAGCTAAACAGTGATCACAATCATAATCTAGTGTTTACACATTGGGGCTGTGGTAATTTTCCATCGCATTAACCTATTACAACTACTAGTAATCTTCAGCATTAGGACGGTTTTGCAGGGTTGCAGAACCGTGGGAAGCACATCTTTATTGGAGTGGGGGCAGTGGTGCACCCCAACCAGCTTGAATCATCGGCTTGTGCATGATGGCGCATACACATACCCCCCCCCCCCCCCCCCCGCTACTCGCCCCCTCCATTTCACCCACAGCACTGATTTGTAGGTTTGTACTTCTAACCAATACGATAATATCACAAAAGCATTTTCTGAAAGCCTGTATGATCTATAGTGTGGGGAATGGTCCAGCAATCACTCTGGTTATTAGCTACTTGCGGCCATCACTTCCAGGTTTGTGACATCTAAACCACCCATATACTGGTCATCCTCCAGACAGAAACCCAATCAACCGTGAACAAGCCTTTGACCTTCGAGTTTAGACCCATAGACATGCACAATAGACTAAAGTGGTCCTCCTGGTAATGCATATATCACTATGGAACTATTTGGGAATTTCGTTACTCTATACTCAGTGTTCCAATGCCCAGATGGACCGATAATGGGTCCAACTGTTCCTGGGAACTGATCTCATCGAAATATAATTTGGCACATTAGATATTAGATAAAAAACAAAAACATCTTCACCCCTCCCCCCTTCTCCCTTATCCAGTCATGACCAACATTTTTGCTTTAGTCCATCATATTCCCATACCTTAGTTTACATTACACCCTACATACATGGATTACACCAATAGCAGCACCCCGGTACACGATAGCCCCTGACCTGTCCCCTGGGTGGCTGTCCCTGTGGGCAGTCCCTCCGGCCACTGACCAGGGTAGCCTTCACCCCAGGTACGGCGTCCTACCCAGGGGTCAACCCACTCCACATGTAAGGTCACCTGTAGGCTGGTACCCATCAGACCAATGCCTACAACCCCTGTGAAGTCGGCAACCAGCACAGGATCCCCACTGGCTGCCCACCTGCCCTAGGGGTGCCTTTAACCACGCCCAGTGACCAGCGCATCCACTGGTATTATTTCTGTTGGGTGACCTTAAGGTCAAGGAAAATACCCTGTGAGTGGCCAGAGGGAAGATGTGTTGATGTATGCTGGTATGATACACCCCTGACATGGCTACATCTTGTCTACTTTATGGATGACACATGCTGTAGCCAGATGTGAATATCATTTGATAAAGTTGTTATCAATTGATAATGTGTAAAGGACATACTTCAGGGGTGTCGGAACAGGGGGGGGGGCCAGGGGGGCCATGGCCCCCCCAATCCCAGACATGGGGGGGCCAGAGTATCTTTTGGCCCCCCCAAAATTTTGGAAATGGTATAGAATTATATTCATTACTCTATAATTATATAAGAAATACCCCCAAAATCGACCTTAAAATGCACCAAATTGTGTCAACTTTTTCAAAAATTTCCTTGGACCCAGAATACATTTTTCAATGTGTCGCTTTTAACGCTCGGAATAGCGCACCCTTCTGAACTTCATTTGGTTTGGCCGTGGCCCCCCCAAAGTCAAGTTGGTTCCGACACCCCTGTACTTGGAGTAACTCGGACTCCGAGTTACATATTCAAGGAGTTTTGAAAAAAAAAAGATGGACAACTTTAATATTCAAATCCTGTACTTGAAAATATCGTACTGCAGAGATCTATACTCTTGAAACGTACATTATCGGTATTATCTGTTCACTTGCGCCAACATTTACATCCTTCTGGTCAGATTTAAACTGTTCGGCGTTACTTTTCAATTCTACAGATATCAGTTTTAAATACATATGATGCATTGCCAATTAGGCTATGTGTCTTTGTTTTTTGTAGGAATTCCTACATTTCCCCCTGGAATTTCCATATTAAATTATATCTGGTCAAATCACATACACAATAGCCCCCCCCCCCCCACCCCACCCCACCTCACTGGTATCTCTCAAGAAATATACAAATAGAAAATGTACATATTGCACAGGTGCATGCATGTACACCCTCTACCCAAGGTGTGTACATGTACCTGACTTATCTGTGTGGCATAGCGGAGTGAGATATTCTGCGGGGGTTAACCATGTGACATTAATGTACCGTAGGGTAATTGAGCCTGGCCAATTGCCGACCACAGTGCCCCCACCCCAACTGTGATTTACTCCCTGGCTAACCCCAGCTCCCTAGATGTCCTTGCTTAACACCCTGCTCCTCTAGCCACTATATGTGCATGTATAGTAGATGGTAAACTACAGGTGGACACTGGTCTTTCATTTGGTGCATCTTGGAGGTCCCTGTGTTGGTTCCCAGGGTCATGCTTTCATGGTTTGCTACCAGTTGTGAGTAAACTACTAATGCAGTAGAATGCAGCACAGAAGCTGAGGATAGAAGATTACCCAACCCCACCTGGTGGCCGATCAGCCAACTAGGGAATGGCTATGGGGTTGGCTTTGGGTGGAGGAGGGAGGGGGGGGGGGGTGAAGAGGGACGAGGCTACAGGTCAGTGCAATATTGGTAAGGATGCTACAGTGTGTGTGGGAGGGGGTGGGGGTAGTGGGGTAGGGGTAAGGTCCTGGGGTTGCAGGTGGAGGGGGGGGGGTGAGTTTGTGTGTGTGAGGTGGGGGAGGGGGTAAGTGTGTTTATGAAGCGGGTGTCAGGACCCCCTCTATTACCTCCAGGTGGACAAATCAACCCCAGATTCAGCACCCCGCCCCCTGCCCCACCCTCTCACCGGGGTCCAGCCCAAACCCCACCCACACCCTCCAGGGAGCATCCTCACCGGGAGGTCCAGTCCTACTACTATAGACCTAGACATTCCTGCCCATGAGATATTGGCCATTGAGAAGGAAAAGTTGGCATTGCATGGGCATAAAACTTAGTGTACAACATGTAGCTCTATCTTATGGAGATAACGTGTGTGACTTCTGCTTTTAGGTTGCAAAAAGTAATTGTGATAGTTCTAGGAATAGATACTACTTGACACAATGAAAACATGATAGAAATATAGCCTTAAATCAAGGGATACTTACTATGTGAAATTAATCAGATTAAGTTAAGGTCGTATTAAGTATATGTTTTGATTGGAATTGCAAATCAAAATACAAAGTATAATTAAAATATTCATGGGGAAAAAAACTAATTTGTCTATAAAGACTTGGTGAAGTAGGTGAGTCAATATTTAGAGTTATCCAGAGGCACCCCAAAGTGAAACCCCAATACTCCTATACAAACAAGATATATTCTGTATTTACTTGGAGATGACATGTATTGGAATCTTAATTAACTCCAGCGCAATAATGTATTCGTGTATAGTCTGTGTTTCCCAATAGAATAGCCCTGTGCCCATTGTGAGCTTGGCACAGGTAGGTAACCCAAGCACCTGACTATGTGACCAAGCACCATCTACCTGTATTGACCCAGGGGGGTAGAGAGGGTACCCCTACCCGGTCAGTACACAACCCCACCCCTACCTGATGGTATATCTCCTACCGAAGTCCCTGGTTAGGACCCTACCTGCTAGATGGCAACACCAGGTATATAAAGAGACACCATTAGTCTTCTTCATTTGTTCAGCTGGCTGGGGCCCAGGCCATCTTCTCCCATTTTCCCTGTATGTGAGAGGTATGGTCGGGGAATTGTGAGTACATGTATTATATTTTAGAGATATCATGGACCTATCTCCCCTTCTGGGAGGGGCCCTCCTGCCGCCGCCCCCCTTTACCTTTACTACGCCACTGCCAACAGATCAGCTAATCAGAGTGACCATTACGTTGGTGTGCAGTTGTCTATAGATACATATACAGTAACTGGGTCTCTCCCTGCAGATGAGAGACGATACATGTAGCCTCATCCTACCTGTACCCACCTGCCTATACCCAACAACCCCTCACTCTCACCCCCAACACACAACACACACTACAGGCCCTCACATCCAGGCAACCCGAAACCCCATCACCAACCCAAGTGCCCTCCTCCACCCCCACCCCAACATTCCTTGACCCCAGGGGTCCTCCCCAATAGAAACCCAGCAGGTTATTAATATTATTCTTTGCTGAACACTTTTTGTGAATTTGTGAGATAGTTTGCTCCTCTTGTACCCACAGCATTGTGTGTCGGTAGAGGTGGGTGCTGTTTGGGCAGTAAATATGCGCACTCCTTATGTCGGGTATCCATGTTGTTCTACCGCTGACTTCAGGGTATCTAGACTGCCGGGTTGAATAACACTGATACTGCGGAGCAATTCTTTGCTCAGGATCTAGTGTTTTATAGAAAAATAACAGAAGGACAAAGAAAGTGAGCATCTATTTGAGTGAGTTTGGATCTTGTGGTCTGGGAGCTTTATAAAAGGTTCTGGTGGTAAAGACGATCATTGTCTGTGGACTGAATGGGTCTCATCACAGCACAGCCATAGCAGGGAAGTAACAAAGCACTTGAACCAACAACAGTATTTTAGACTAAATATATCTCTGATGATGTTGACAAGGCCTTATACAATCAAAGAGAAAAAACAGGGACAAGAAGGGAGGAAAAATCTGAAAAGGGCAATAGTGACAGAGGGAAAATGGGTGGGAATTGTATGTGTGACTTTTGTGTAAATATGTTTTGATGAGAGCTGATGGATAAACTAAGAATGGGTGAATGATATTTAAAAAAAATAGAGCCTTGTGGGACCCCAAATTGAGACTGTACAGAAGCCCTCAGTGATTTATGGCGGAGGCTGTGTTTGCCGCAGCAGACGTCGGGCTGGTGAGAGGGGATGATAAAGTGGACATTTATCATGCTCTACTCAAGGAATTCTAGACGAAAAAGTAGAAACACCGCTCCTGTGATTCCAAACGGGTCTGAAAGAAGCTATCAGCACAACACCATCTGAGGCCCTTTGTTTCTGCAGTTTCTGCCGATATGATACTTGACTTACAAAGTGAACTGTTGTGGGTTCTGCGAGTTGTGTTCACATGGGAGTCCATAGGGCAATCTGCTTGTGGGGTGTAACTGCTAACATGAATGTCTTGATGTTGGGGGCGTTGGTTCTTTGGATGTCCAGTAGTACAAGAGGCAAGAACATTTTCTTAAAGACAAGAAACAAGGGCAGAACGGTCCATATCGATACACCCAGCTTCAAATGAAATATAACTACTTTCCCATCCCCTCCCCCCTCTACCCTTGTGCTTCCCTGGTGTAGGATTAATACCCAGGTACAAGGAGGGACTGAATGTAGCGTGTTGATGTACTTACACCACCAGTTCACACCACTACCTACAGGAAGTGCGCCACTACCTGCACACAAGTCGACCATGTAACACACCCTTGTAGCACTTTGTGTATAACATGTCACCTGAGCTTTAGATTACTTAAGCCTTGCATGTGAAACTTTTTTTGTACCCATAATTATGACGGTAACTCTAAGCTATACATGTCTATGCTATGATTGACATGATCATGAGATGGCGTTATGATTCCAGACTTTTTAGAGTTCATCAAAAAAATACAGATGTACCAGAGAGCGACTTGTGACTACATTGTCAGGTGGGAAAGACTGTAATCATACAACAGGTTTAGTCCCACATATTCTTGAAAAAACGTGATCGATGCACAAGAGTCAATGCACAAAAAAGATATTTCAGAATTTTGAGAGAAAGTAAGCACGTCAGAAACATAATTCAAATGCGATAGTTATACGGAGAACGTATATGAAATTCAATACCCTAGACCTTTTTCTGGCGTCTAATGGGTGAGACCTCGCAGAGGATGGCATACTCAAGTCTATAATAATACAGGCCGTGCAGTAAATACCTCGAGATATGAGAAAATCACAGAGTGATTCTCTGGTGTGAGTGACATACAGCCAGTCCCGTGTGGTGCCCTATGGTTCATGAATGGCCTCTCATTGCAGCTTAGCATGGAGGAGGAGGAAGGGTTTGAATATCCCCCACCCTACCTGCCACAGGGCCACACCTGACCCGCCCACACCTCTCTCACGGCTACTTTACCTCTTTGTGTCAGAACACAGACAACACGTCTAATTCCACCACCAACATGATGGGCATGAGGCAGGGGGTGGCAGGGCTGGAGGATGGGAAGAAGCATGCTGTCGACTTTAATGCCTCTGCATGTCAGATTAGCACAACTCAACATTAGACTATGCACCACTGTTCTGAACACGATATCGTTATATGTCCATAACTTAATTATTCATGTATGGTCATCTCCATGAATGTCCTTGATAATATTTACCCTTGGAACTATGACAAAACTGACATCAATCACCCAAAGGTGTCCCTAGAATTGAGAATCAGAACCAGATCCATCCATTGTAATCTGATCGTGGTTCTGCATTTTTTCACATATCCTAGGTAAAGTGTGAAAATTGGCTGTTACCCTAATTCACTGGCCCTTGACAAAAATGATCAAAGCCCAGACACCCAGAACTGAGAACCAACTTCCTCAATATGCCTCAGTCTACAGATACAATGCCCCACAGAGTAACATGCTTCAGGTATAGCCCAGATGGCTATAGCCCTGTGGTTAACATGGTTAGGCCGGCAAGACTCTCAACCCTTCCATGAACCGTGAAATAGACCAATTAGACAGCAACAATGGCCGCACAACGCCCTCCTTGTGACCAGCCATGTTGTGGTCCACATGTTGTGGTCCACACCCAATCAGTAACTACACACAGGACGGACAGAGCTCCCCCTACACCACACCGGTGTAAGTCATCTATACATGGCGCCAGTATCTGGTCTTGGAGAAATAAGCCTCTCATTGGTCGGTGACAGGAGAATTCTGCCCCCCCCCCCTCTCCCTGGACCGACCTCCCCTCCTCCCACCTACCCCATAAATAATATCGCCATCATTGACTTTGTTGTAAGTCTTGATATTATAAGACTGAAATAGAGGTGCTGTAATCACATATGCTGAATTAATTAATATATCATTGTAAGTACCAACCTCTTCGGCCCAAAAGTAACTCTCCCTGTCATTATGTGTAACATTATTAGTGTTCATCATCAGTGTTTAAGAGCATTTCGTGTCCGTTGTAAGTGTGACACTATCAGTGTCTGTGAACCATGCATGCCTTACTATAATAGAGACTAACTGCCTATAAGAGGCAGTTCTCAGATGGGGGGGGGGGGGAGGGGGGGGTTCTGGGGAGACCAATAGTCAGGGGCCAAATCTCCAGGGGCTAATTCTCCTGACCGCAATGCAATATGCTCTTGTCTGTAAGCTAGTAACTTAGTTACTGTTCGATGTATATCAATATACTTTCTCCCAGGCCCTACTATTCATAGTGTTGTTTTACCCTTTCCAAATGGCATAGGAAGGCCTAGGCATAGGAAGGCCTATAACGTGTAGCAAGTCGACCCATCTTCATGATGTACTGAGGAATTCCCGTTTAAATACAGGGACAGGCTGTTCTAGGGACTATCTTGTTTTGAGAAATACTTCTATATTATAAAATTGAAAAATACATGTCCCCAGCACAGCCAGAGCTCTTAGGTTTGTAATGGAATGTATAGATTACCATTTCAGCTGTGATATACCCAGCCAGGGGCGATTGGGGAAGAATCATATTTCAGGAGGCCATTCTTCAAGTTGAGTAGATTTGACCAGTAAGGTTAGGTTAACGTGGTTGAGTGGGCAAAGTGGATTTCTAATTATGTTGTCAACCCTCCAATATTGTACCCATGAACCCCTGACCTTTCTCTCAATACTGGAAAGGAGAGTATGATGCTTTCAACCTCTATCAGTCTACATAACTCCATGACTCTAAGTCTAATGGAAACACACATGTAGTGTGCCATATCAATATCACATTGTAGGTATAGCAGACTAAATCTGCTCCAGAATCTCCTCCTAATTCCCCCAATTCCTTGATCCTAGACTTACTAATATACCACTTAGTAACCATGGAATATGACAAAATAAAGTGTTTCTCATATGGCGAAGAAAGGACACGTTGAGCATGTTATATAAACCATTCCTTCTTGTACTGGGGGCGGGGCTTTATCATATTATAATCTCTTCATGGCAAACTACTAATGCTTTCAGACTGGTAGCCGTAGATATGTGCACCCACCCCGGCACCCACACAACACTGTGACCCTTTGAACTTGGGTGCTGTACTCAATAAGTACTATACGTCACGTGACGGACGGACGCTGACTGTCACCGACCTACGTCACACACGTCGTCACTCTGTCAGCACATCCAATCAACTGCCAATCTACGGTCACGTGGCTTGCCATAGGACCTCTGACTGGCCGTCAGCTATGTGACTGGAGATGTCAGTTTTCATGGGGCGCACTGAATTATATGTTACCTGATCATTGGTTTCCGGTTATGGCTGTAAAGATTATAGAAGGATGGAAGGGCTAGTTCAAAGGGGGAAGTTGTGGCGGAAATAAGGATGAGAAGGGAATTGGAGGGGAAGGCAAGTCAGAGCAGAGAGGATGACAGGGCTGGGGAGGAGGTTTGACTTCCACTTTCATACTGAAGTTCAATATTGACCTGGGCCTCTGCCTCTGCCAGTCTGGCTGTAGCTTCTGACCACCATAAAAACATTTCCTACCAGAATGAACTGACTCCCTTCCCCAGTCACTTCATGATCTTGCCATTGGAGTTCAATGCATCAGCAAAGGATTTGCTCTTTTGCATGTCAGTATTTCGTGAATAGATACTACTGATAACTCCATCCATGGACTTGAGCAATTACAGATATTTTTCTTTGGCCATTTTTACCTTTGCTAAGAAGTATGACCCCTTCTTCTGTGTTGAAATAGACTAAACTAGATTCTTATAGTACATGCCACTGCATTAGTGGTTATGTATATGTGTGAGGAATGCTCGCCTTATCAGTGATACATATATCAGATTCTGATATAACCTGGTGTGTATCTTTGACCGATCTGATCCCACCACCCTGTAAGGAGAGTTAACAACCACCAATGACGTGAGGAGGGACCACCTGTCTTCTCACATAGCAGGGTATGTGAGACGCGCAGGTAGACATAGGACGCTCTTGTCATCTGAGCCGAACAGGATACCAGGATTTCGCGGTGTCTTAGGTAAAACTGTGCTCTTCCCAGAAATGTGTTTAGCATTTTCAATGCATTTGATCGTATATCACTCCATCTATTGAATATTAAACGAACATTGCAAAATGTCCATGACATTAGCCTATACATGACGACAAACAGCATTAAGTGTATTTATGTAGGGAGAAAATTGTGAAACTGTGATGGCCTTGCTTAGACGGTTTCATCCCTCCCCCTGAAACAATGGGAATGAGAATCCTTACGAATAGAGGAAATATTAAGGAAAAGTATAGTTCTCAGATTTGAGTACCAGCGAACGTGTTTAGTTTTGGAATGCCCACCTCGGGTCAAGTTTCTTGTCATAGCCCTTAACTACGTCTGACAATTATGTGTCCTCTGTTGGTAGCTACAGGTAAGAGGTTAAAAGGGGAAGGGGGGGGGGGGTTGATCACCCCAATGCAGTCCAGCCCCCATGCAGTGCCACAGTGAGGGGCGTCTTGATAATATCTTCATCCACTTCCAGGAATTATCCTAAAGCGCGCTGACAGCTCTCCCTATAAACTCCCTATCGTGGGGAGTTCATGGTGGTGTATGCTTAGGTTTATGGAAAGATATTGAGTACGGCATTAATGGACTCGGCATTATATCTGTGATCCAGGACAGCTGTTTTTATGGTTTTGCTCTTAATACTTGTGGCCGTAGGCCAATAGGGGTAGAGTAAAGCTTATATTGGTTTCATGGAATAACTGTGTGTGGCGTGTACTGAATCAGGGCATCTTAGTTGACCCACTTTCTCTTGAATATCACTGCATTTCTAGTATAGAGACATCAGTGTTAGATGGGACAGATCATATCTTTGCCTTTATCGCAGTATAACATGTTAAAACAAGTAGAAGCTTGTATTGGAATTCATGATAAATTCAATCATTGAGAGCTCTTGTGTATGGTACATTACTACCATGCAAATTATATGTTCAGTTTGTCTCAACTCCGTAAGGTTTAATATGGCGTTGAATCAATAGTGATAAAGATACAATGATTGTGAAATAAATGGATGTACATTTGTACACACAATTGGGTTTGATCCTCTGAAGTTTGAACCCTAAGGGTTCAGGGTTTAGAGGACCATTGTTTAAAACGGAGGTTTAGGAACCTTGTGATATATGACCCTAGTGTACCTCTTGTGAACATGTCATTGTTTTATGCAGACTCACACATCTTGAGAGGAATAGCCGAGTGTATGGGTTGGAAGGTTGTTCTTCCACACAAGTGTTAGGTACACACGTTGGAGATCTACTCCATGGTATTTCTTCTTTTTTATTCGGAGACACTCCTTTTTGTCAGATGAGATGAATAGAGAAAAATGTATTTGGTAAAGAATAATATCTCTGTAACAGGAGAGGAGATAAAACTATGGTAATATAAACCGATGACATTGAATACATACGGAATGGAGTACACATGTATGTCCATATTTGCTTTCAGAAAAAAAACCACATACGAAGTGTAGTGTACACAAATGCCTTGATGTAACAAAATACTGCCAAAAGTTGAACCCTTCTCAATGGTATATAGATCCAGGTGTGGTGGGGTCACATGCAGGAGAACTTCTAATAGGATGGCTGGGTCGTAATCTGCAACTTATCATGTAATGTCAGTGTCCGTGAAAACGTGCCGGACACCGGCTATAGCCGGCTAAAAGGCGTCTGGACCGGCTGGACTGGTCCTACTGCCGGTCCAAATGACTGGCTGCATCTTTGGCTACATGTCAGTTTTTATGGCTTGTAAATCGGACCATTATTAAGGTCTGTAGAGAGAAAAGCATTTTGCACAAATATTTTAAAAATCATTACTATAGATTGTACATTTTACAATGTTTCAATAGGAATATACAAGAAAGCTGTACTGATTCAATATAAATTCTTGCTTAATATATATTTTTTGAGATATGAAAAGTGCCTTCAGGCGTCCGGGCCTGCACAATTTAAGCCGGTCCTGCAAAATAATAGATTTGCAGGACCGAATGTCCTGCATGGCAAAAAAGTTTTCACGGAGACTGCATTTAATGTTCTATGAGAATGTCAAATTAACACATTTTAATAGATGAAGTGTCTACATTTATAGTTGTTACGGTGACTTGATACATAGATGCAAGATAAATCGTGTCAACTAATATTTTATGGGTTGTAACATTCAAGGAAAAGACTTACATCAATCTCAGGTTTTATCCCATGTATTATCCCATGTATTATCTATAATCATCCTTACATCACTGTCGTTTGGACTTCCCAAGTCCATGCACATAAGTTTGTAGTTTGATTTGATACATAGATGCAAGATAAATCGTGTCAACTAATATTTTATGGGTTGTAACATTCAAGGAAAAGACTTACATCAATCTCAGCTTTTATCAACTAAATCCCATCTATTATCTATAATCATCCTTACACCACTGTCGTTTGGACTTCCCATGTCCATGCACATAAGTTTGTAGACCTCGCAAACTACACCCATGCCTTCAGTGCGGGCCTGGTAGAGAGCCGCGGTGAAGGATTTACAGCGTTCTGATTGGCTGAGCAGCCCTGTTAGATTAGCAGCAGATTTGGGGCAGAGGTCGGAATTGTCCTTGATGACAGAAGACGTGGTAGGACCAGGCACGGAATTAGGGCAGAGGGCACTTCAGGGAAAGACAGACCACCAGGAAATGCGGGAAGGCCTAGAACTGCTGAGACGCCTCAACCTCCAACACTCAACCTTTCCTCCTCCCAAATCACACACTACACTCCCACCCCAGCTACAAGCACACCCATGGCCATACCCTGACATAAACTGAGCCCATCTGACCAATGCCCTGGATCTAAATCCAGCCATGCCCAGTTATGGACTTAATGAACTGCCCTTTCAAGCTCATTTGAAAAAAAAAACACTCTACAATACATGGACATCTACCTTTTACCGATGACATTAAACCAGTGTGGTGTACCAATTCTCAGTGTGAGGATTTTTCTGCTTAACCAGTATGTTTATTAAATTCAAATTGTTTTTCCCATTTACAGGTGAGTGGCCGATGTTACTGTTTTGTCTGACGTTGAGGTAAGACATCTTCTTTCATGCAGTGTTAATCCTTTAAGGACGGCATCATGCCTCAATGATTCAAGTTCATTTGTCTCCATGATGCACCCATGCAGCGCCAGCGAGTAACCGGCGCTGCATGGGTGCATCATGACGATCCTTGGTGAGTGTATCAATATATAGGGTTGTCATGATACATGAATGCGGCATTGACGAGTTACTTGCCTTTGCCGCATTCATGTATCTTGCGGACAAAGGGGGTGTGATTCCAGTATATGATTGGAATACGCTGGCGCTTGAGGGGACATGCGAGCAGGGTGGTGATTCTTCTGGTTCAATCGGCCCTGGTGTGGGGAGAGAAAACCAATCTTGTAAACTGATATAAGGACGCTAGGAGGTGAGGTAGTTTGAGCCAATGTTAGAAAGGTGGTTTATTTTGATTTCTAGGAAGGAATGCAATCAGCTAAAGCTGTCGCTCAGAAATACTGTTCATCTTATGTTCGAATTTCGAGGTGGACCGACGCTACCGATGTTTTTAAAGTGATATTGAATTAGGTTTCTAAGCATATTCCCAATGGTCACCAAATCATATCAGCATTATCAGATAGAAACTTTCTCATATAAAAACAAATCTTCTAAGCCTCAGGGGTATCAAATTGAGTCCTCGTGTCTATAGTCCCTGTTGTGCGATTATCTCTCCCTCTCCAAATCAGCTCTACTGGCATGATCAGCAATCATATTAAGAGATTCAATATGATTAGTATAAAATGAAAATAGATTATCTTAAAGCTGATAACGGCTGTGTATTTAGCCCTTTATGGCGAGCATCACCTAGTGTATGGTTGATGCCATACCTGAGCGAGCATCAACTATAGTTGATGCCATATGGCTGGGCAAGCACAGACTATAGTTAGCATAACTATTGGAATGAACTAAGTTAGACCCCAGGGAATGATGTTGCACACAATCTCGCCCCCATCACAAGTTAATACCCTTTTTGGTCACCATCAATGATTAAAGGGTTAACAATATATAGAGCGTATGTGTTGTATTCTGTATAGCTTCCTCGTTTTCGCTTGTATGAGCATGAACTGGCTGGATAAAAAGCACTTAATATGGATTGGGGGGCGTAGGGTCCGTCCCTATGTCTGTTAAATTGTTTTCTGAAGCAGATTCCATGCAAATGCAATATTCTGAACACCGTTCAGACAGAAACTAGACTCTTGATTCGCCGACCCCACTTGTTCAGAAGATTATTTTAAAGAAAAGTAATTCATAAGCATCATTTCTTTTTTACCTTCTTTCTGTTTCTGATGAGGAATTTATATGCTGTATGACTTCATCGATTCCGGTCGAGGTGCTTTCCATAAACAAATTGAAACAAAAACTAAAGTTTCTCCATACAACATCATTGCTTGCTCGACTACTTGAGGAAATTGCTGTCTGGCAGCAGCATATAATCAGGATACGAGCAGAATATCTTATTGATCCTGCCCCTGGAGAGCAGCTCGGTAAACTGTGTAGAGTCACTCTCAGACGAGTCTTGTCTGGAGAGCAGTGGCTCCTTTTACGAGCGCTCCCACAGAGAAGGGAGGGGTGCCGAGTGAATTATAGTTTGCGGGAGTTCAAGGGTCCTTTGAACAAGTCAGGAGTAAATCAAAAGTTGGAAAATCGCTGAAGACTTAGGGAAGATCTATATCTTTCTAAGGTTTAGCATTTAGCTGTATATCTTTGCGTGCCAATCAGACGTCCCCAAAGATCACTAAAGAGTAGAACAGTTACTAGCAGATACCATAAAATAGACACATCTGTTCCCAAGAAATTGAATTCTAACATACCATATAGAGAGGCAGGAGACACGCTAGCAATAATTGAAATGTAGAACCAATTAGATAAGTGTTGAGGCAGCAATCATGGGACATATATACGCTACTATAATTCTGCATCAATCCATATTGTAAGAGCCACATACACATAGTCATTTGAGGAAGCAATGGGAGAATAGATTAGAAAATTAGATGGCAAGCAGAGGATAGAACCGGGATGATAGTATCAAGGGAAGCAGCAAGGTGCAGGAAGAGGGGTATGTAGAGTCACACCATCCACAAGTAGAGATGCCTGCTGCTATCTGTGTGTGTGTGATATGACAACCCCCTACTTGACTCTTTTCAAACACACCACATTGTGATGTACTCAAGTTACCCCAGCACATGTCACTTACACACTCCCTATACTATGTCTATGTGGTATTGGCAAGATGACAAGGCTGCTCTTTATGACTCATCGCATCACCATGTCACCAAATAATATCTGCCCAATTAGCAGTACTATTAACAGCTGTCAATGAGTCGGGTTCCCTTCCAAAAGAGCAACGCTCACTTTATTGTCCAAGACATATTCAAAATGCAATACTTGAACCTTTTTGAGTGTGGCCCCCTTTTGAATAAAAAAGTGATCTAGTTGATTCTAAGTGATAATCCTGCTTACCAAGAGGCCTCACCAAACTTTCAGAGACAGACTATGCCGGCTCAATTTCATCACACCACTCCTCCAGCCCACTTCCCCGGCTTATGCTGCAGAGTAGCCATCCACTCAGAGAAGTGCCTTAGATATTTATATGTATACATGTACATGTATAATATTCTAGTGTTTGTTCAGGCCAGATTGAGGCGTCAGTCAAAGGACTGCTATGTGATTATGAGGTATCTGGTGTACAAGCTAATGGAAACCATACCACTGTTACATATACCAACTCCCATGCACGGGCACATTCTCTGAATAATGGCAATGGAAATCTCATACATGACATCTTCCTATCAGCAGTGATTATTAGGAAGGTCTGCGCTGCATTACACTTTGTGTATTTTTCGTGCTATACGGTTTGCTTTTTTGTTTGGTTTCCGCTCGTAATTATATACACATAAAGCTCACTGAAGATTGTTCCTCAAAGACACTCGCCTATTTGATTATCGCCAAGTGGCGCCAATTTTCATGGCTCAAAGGGATTATGGCAATCTAAATATAATCCAAAGGCTCTCCCTACAGGCCAGAACGAGAATAGCGTGTATACGCTACAGGTATCTGCTGTTGACAAAAATTCATTAATGAGAACGGTATCAATATAAAATGGGGATTTTTCTTATGTTCTTTTATGGGTATATATTGGTTAACTGTATATTTTAAGTGAGAAGCGGTATTTCAGTAAAAGTAAGGGTAGCATTAGAGCAGGGCGAGAGAATGGATAACACAGACATGGAACTGGAAGGTCAGTCAGAGAGAGTAGGGACATGGCCGGGACGGATGGAGTAGTCATCTCTTAGCAACCTACTAAATCAGTAAATTAAGACTATCAGGAAACTGGCAAAAACCTAAACCAGCCCTAGGGACTGACAGCTGGGCACAAACCTGCTAAAAATTGGAGGGGTTTGGTTTGTTCATGTCAATGTCGATCAGGGTCAGAAACTTTAGATTTCACATTCCTGTTTTAGCATTGGTCATGCTCTTAGAGCATGCACATCAAATGTATCCGTCTTCAGGGGTTTAGCAGTAAGAGCATTGCCATTGCCATTGCCAATAGAGCCATGTGATCTTTCTCAAATATTATATAATCTCTTTAAAAAGAATGTGATACGAACATTTTCACATTTCTGCCGAATGAATATAATTTGATAGGTCATCCAGATTCCATTAGCTTCCAGAGGGATACATGTAAAGTAAGATTCAATATTCACGTGTTATGCCCAAGAGGTCTGTGTATCTAGTAACTGTAGAGGCATGCAGAAGCATGATAATTGGATTAGAAATTTGAGCGAGTAGCATCAGGGCCAAGTAGTAGTTGGTCATGTTGAAGCAAAACACTAGGGATGTTAAGATACTGCTATCACACGTTTGTTTGCTTCATAGAAGAACCCTGGGCAAGAAGTGCAAAAAGGGAAATCCAAAAGGAAAGAGCAAACGATGTGATAGGACTTGCCTGTTGGTATCTAATGACCACAGAAGTGAGCCCACAGACACAGCTGACTCGGGCAGAGCGCAGGTTGAAAGGGTTGAAAGGAAAGCTTAAGACTTGGGAGAGATAAGTAGATCTACTATCTAGTGTGGAGAAAAACTTGTGACCAGACAGTTCTAAAAGGGTCATAAAGGAGTTGTGAGTTTAACAGTAATGGTACAAATGTGTTCTGCAGTAAAACATCATATTGGGACAGGAGTTCCCACGCAATAACATAACTTGTTTTAAGACATATCTTAAAAAAGGAATCCCTTTTCCGTTTTAAAACAAATTTTTGTCCTCAATATGTGTGTAGTATTCAAAAAGATATTTCCA
The DNA here is from genome assembly GCA_947462335.1 of Harmothoe impar. Classification (NCBI taxonomy): domain Eukaryota; kingdom Metazoa; phylum Annelida; class Polychaeta; order Phyllodocida; family Polynoidae; genus Harmothoe; species Harmothoe impar. Next base: position 50,288,596 of record OX381709.1, on the reverse strand, counting down.
CGTTTTGTAGCAATTTGTATGAGGCCTGGAAGGATGAGCTCAGATAACCCAAAATATGATATTGTCTACCAGATGTTAATGCCCCCGGCCATATTGCAAAGAACCATACATAGCAGTCTGTTAGAAATCTAATTGATTTCAACATCAACGAAGGGCTACCCAGAAGCTTTATCTATAACATGACAAAATTGGTTACATCAAATCGAGTTAAGAGTTTCAGAGTCCAGTTCCCCAAATTATACTGTGCATTCACACCAAAGAAGGGTACTCATTGCTCCAGCTTGAAAAATGAATAAATTGCTCTTGCAGTAACACAATTTGTACACCAATGGTCTAAGCTAGTGTCATTCAGCCAACACAGCTTGAATATCCACAAGTCAAGATGGGATGGCTTTGTCTCAGATACAAAAGTAGAAGTGGAAAAAGCGGACCAACGGCCTGCAACCACTAAAAAGAAATGCTGTGTTACTGGCCATCTGGGCATGGGCAGACACGAGGTTGCAGACATCTGGGTCCCTGAGACTTCCTGGAGCCAGTCCTTGACCTTTATTGTGTTTTCCTTCTTCTTTTAGTCTGTTCGATTGCTGTAAGTATACATGTATTGGGGAAGGTCAGTGCTGATCAGGCAGAGTTGTAAGCCTTCAACACAGACTGAACCCAGGACGCTCTCCAAGTGGAGCATTTTCAGACTCACTAGCCAGTAGGTTGGCTCACTGCATACATGACGGACCAATGCTAATTAAATGCATAGATGAATACATAGTGGTTTTGATAAAACCCTGAAATCTCTTGTATACTTGAATATATAGATTAGCAAGTCAACGGAAATATATGGATAAGCGATTCTTTCTGCGGTATTATATCTTATATTAGGGGCTATACATAAAGTATGTGACGCAAATTTCGGTCATTTTCGACCCCTTGGCTACCTCCAGTGTGACGTACTTTATAAATGACCCCTTATAGCTATGTAGAAATAAATGTGTGGCAGTGACATCTGCATCAAGTATTCTGGTGTAAGGAATATGCAGGTCCAAGCAGAGTAAGCAAATGCCAGCAACCATAGTCCACTCTGATAAGGATGTCCCTGAACACTGCATTACACCAGACCAACCCCTGCTTCTTACTTCATCCCAGCTCTCACAGGACGATTCATATTCCTATCCTGTATCCATATATCACTGCGTCCTCCCATTTTGGGTTGCTTTCTGCTGTGTCGGGTTGCGATTAGGTATATTGCTTTCTAGTGCTCCCTCTTTTAGCACTGTAGACATTAACCCTCATACATATGTGTATCATTTACCATTGCTTACTCCACCAAGAGTGTTAAGACAAGACTCAGTGGTAGTAGGCCACCTCCGGCGTTATCCCGAAAGGATCATTCCTTGATCTTATCGACCTCCACATCTAAACTTCTCCTTCTTTTAAACTGGATAAGTTGGTTCTCACCCTTTCAGCTCGTGCAGCGACCTAGGTCCCTGGCGGTTTAAGGGTGTGAGATGGGGGTTTGACCGTGAACTGTCTTGTTTGATGTGTCAGGTGCTGATGACAGATTCACAGATGGTGTTGGGTGGCAGCAGAGAAAAAAGGGAGATGGGGTACACCCTGTAAGTGTGATAAGGCTGGTTAACATGCAACCCCTCCTGTTCTGCTGATAGGCACTTCCTCCAGCCTCTACTCCTCCTGTGGCTCTTCACTTTGGGATTCATTTGGTGTTTTTTACGTGAAGGTATGTGCTTAAGGCCTGTCTGATATCCTGTCTTGCTTCCCGCCTGCCTTCCACCACCTACGTATGTCTTATCTGTCCCCACTTACCATGCATTGCCTGTCCTCCTCCATTTTAATAATCACATATATGCAAGTTTACATGTTATACAGATATAATTCTAAATCAGTGGAATGATATATCAGTCATTTCAATAAAACAATTCACCAATATAGATATTATCCTCATATCATAGAAACATTCTTACAGAAGAATCATGTGTCGCGTCATGTGTATATATAGGATCGAAAAAGGATGCAGCGAATAGGCATGGATTGGTGGGAGAATCGTAGAAAAGGATATAAATCAGATCAAAATGGTCTGTTGTAATATTGAAAACCTGGTCCCCTTACAAGAAACGGAAATCAATAAACCTGCTCTTACATGTATGTGTGTAAGATAAGTTTGTAGAGAATGAGATAAGGCCGTCAGGGGTGGTTGACCTTGTTATATGTATAGTACTAGGTTAAGGTGGTAGAGACTGAGATAAGGCCGTCAGGGGTGGTTGACGTTGTCATTTGTAGTACTCAGTATTAAAAGGAGTAGAGGATGAGATAAGGCTGTGAGGGCTGGCTGAGCTTGTCATGTATGTCATCTAGGTATGAGATTGAAGGGCATATGCTCTGTATCTCTGACAGACTTCAGTCACCCCACACCTTCAGATCGGCTGTGATGACAGTTTGGTCTGTTCCCCTGTTTCTCAGTCACCCCATACTTACTGATGAAGTGAGATGACTCCGCTGCATGCACGCATGGGGATACAGCTTCAGTCATTTAGTTTTCATTCATTCTGTGCAATCAGAGAGTTGATCATAATCAAAATAGATTTTTTGACATTGCACACATTTTCACAATCAAGGACTAAGTAATAGAATGGACTACCTTCATTTGATCCTCGTTCTGTCAATCTTTATGATATAGTCGCATGTATGTCGTATATTAATAAAAGTCACGAAGTATTCGAATTCATATCACGATATTGTGATGACACCTGGGCTTCATGGGTGAGAGAGGAACATATGTTTAGCAAGACACATCCCAATTGGGGTGTTAAAAAGAGTAGACCCAGGAGAAAGGGAGTGGAAAATATGTTGGTGTTTTCTTTCATCTCTGAGAGAGTAGGTGAAAAGTCTCCACTTGTCCTAACGTCGTCAGTATACAAAGCCGGAAGATGATAAGAAGAATTATAAGAATGTATGTGTACACGATGGGGAATGCGTGAGGTAGGTGTGATATGTGTGATATGGGGCAGGGGGGACCAGGGGGTTAGACAGCTAGGGGTGGAAGGGAGGGAGGAGGACTAAAGGGGGATCAAGAGTGGGGATCAGGATTATGGCTAAGCTAGTTGTTTGCAGCAATCTGAGAAGCTTTCTTCACGGGTCACGCTATTGTCACGTCAGTTTACTAGCAATCAGCATCTCCAGTTAGTCACGATGTAATACATCACTTTATGATAATTAAAATTATTAAGAAAGTGGGTATGAAAAAGAATTAGAATGCTATGAAGGCATTATTAATTAATGGATCTATCCTTCTGATGATCTGTCAAAGTATGATAACCATTGATTTTTATCCACTTTCTAAGTGGATAAAAGTCAATGGTTATCATACTTAGTTTCACTTAGTGTGGAATTTTCTTCCTGAGAGGAGGGCTATTCTCATTAATTGCCTGAATAATTCCGCCAGTATTTGTGAATGGATAGGGTGCGAAAGTTTACATAGTAAGTGTGTGGGTGGGTGGGCCTTACACATATTCTCAGCAGTAGCCTATACCCCTCCCAGGAGGGTATCAGTGGTGCTGGAGAGGGGGGCTAATTCAGCACAACACTGGGGCAAGTTTACCCCGACCTTACCGCTGATACTTGTATCGGCGAGCGTCGGCTAAACAAGTTGTCTCGTCGGCGGCGCCCAGACCCAGCGTGAGGCGCCTGTGACACCAAATACTGGCTCTTCTACCCAGGTGGTCGGCACAGGGTGCAGTATACATTGGGATCCACCGACAGGGGTGAGGGTGACCCTGGGGTTGAAAGGGTAGACTGGCTGCTGTCTCTTTGTCCATAGACGTTGCTTATATAGCCTAGCTCAGCATTTGAGGAAACACTATTGGTTACCACAATATGAAAGCAATGTTCATTTGAGTAAATGGTCATCCACCCGGTGCTGCATAATGATATGGCCACATCTAGGCAATAAAAAAAAGGGAATTGCATATAGGGATGTAAATTATCCTACTCGTTACTGCCACTATTTAATGTTATGTGACAAAAAAAATTGAACGCATTTATAGCTGTCGGGGAAGAGCCGTCAAATCTGCAAAATTCTGCTGTCTGAGATTTCGTAAACACACAGCTTTTAAATTTAAAAGCAGATCTGCTGACACATAATCCAACCACCTCATAGATGTAGATATGAATAATAAAGAAACACCCTAAAATTCAGTGACAGAACATTAGTTTTCACTCACATGAGTAGTTCTTGGACACAGAGTAGCTCACCTCAGTGCTCAACTACAGCCTTTGACATTCACGTGGACTGATACCAGTCTACCTCAAGTGTACTTGTAGGACGTCCTGGGTATATGGTTTACAGATACACTGCCCACCCTCGGGGAGAAAGGCCACACGCGTCAGTGTATCGTTGTGTGGTTGGGTTCCAGGTACCCATTTCCTTGACGTATTGAAAGCATGCTGGCACATTGATACTCAAGAGTCCGATTGAATTCTGAGATATTACATCCCGATGGCTTGGTTTGGTTTAGGAAATGATCTACGAACTTGTCTGTTATTGGCTAACGATGGATGCCAGGGGGAAAAATAGTTCTCTCCATATCATGTCCTTAGTAAGCCATATGAAAAGAATGTATTTGATATAGGCTTATGCCTATCACAAGAGTAAAGAAAGGCCGACGTAGGCTCAAGTGGGGTTTGTTGAGGAGTTATGTGCAGATACATTTAATAGAACAATCTTATTAGATCACACATTTAGAAAAGGATATAAAAAGACAACACATTTGCCTTGCAGACTGGTGGTCATGGAGTACGTTAAGAGGCATAGATAGGTGTGTGTATTTAGGAGCCTGCCTGCTCTGGCCGTTTAGATCCCTGATTTACAGACCCTTTGTCAGGATATCCTACCCGGGGACGCCCCCATGACGGGATATATACTCAAAGTGAATGAATTGGTGTGTGTGGGAATCCAGGTGTTTGGAGTCGTCAAAGAGAGGTTTGGGTGTCTCCAAACTATCGTTTCTAACGTTGATATGCCTCTTTCTACTCCTGCACTGTGTCCACATATTCTACACACTGGCTTGCAACTAGTTTCAGTTTAGAGAGTGGACTCTCATTTTGACCTTTTAGATTTGATATTGGGAGTCGGTTGATGATATACCGGTAGTACCAGTATATATATGCTTCGAGAAACCTTTAGCATTTTCTGATGAAATTAGGTAACACATACATATAAACTCAAATGGTATAGAAATACAAGTACCATTGTCGTGTAATATACACATCAAAGTCATGGGATGTGAAGACAAACATATCCATAGGACACCTAATGAGTTTTGTCAACAAGTCAAAGTTGGATCAAAATGAGGATGTAGAAAGGCTCTCCAATTCACACCTCTCCTTACATACAAATAAGGTATATCTCCTAACTACTAGCACACGCAAATGTATAGGCTATGTATGTACACAGTACAGTAGTATACAATCAGAAGTAATCCGTGGACAGAAGTAGTCTCAGCCTTGAAATGAACACCATATATTACCAGAAAATGCTTTCACTAAATACTGCTAGAAACAGCAGTACGCCCTTTACAAGTACTATATATATATGAAGAAGGAGGACAGGGTTTGTCAGGTTGTTGTGGATGATGTATTCCCATGCACACCTGTGATGCCCACCTGTACACCCCTATGCCTCTCTACAACCTATACCTGCCTACCTGCAATGGGATCCACTCTCTGTTGGTTCACACACATATTGTCACTCGAGCCTGCCTTTGTCCATGCGAATTACAGAGCCCCTCCCCTCATACCGATAGATCCCATTGGGAAGACTTATACAGGGTGACAGGGAAAAGTGTATCCTGCCATGTTGCACTGACATCCCATTTCATGGACCTAGGGTTAGGAATTGGACTTAATGCCTTCTCAGCAACATGTCTATAGAACCTATTTGGGATTCCCCCAAAGAGCCTTAAAGAATTCTGAAAATGTATTCTCAACACAGATGGAGGTGGCTCTTGAGTAGAATAGAGCTGCTAAAAGTGTAGCATCACATTTACTTTGATGGAGACGGCTGGTGGTCTCAACCTATCTATTAACGTGTCACCCCAATTCAATATCCGAACTAGCCACCTACCCATTCCCCACCTCTATTTAGTTCTTACCCCAGCCCACAACCCTCATCTACCAAGCTCCCACCAACTGACCCCTACCAAAGAGTAAGCCCCAGACAAGTCCTATTGTGAAATATAACCCGTTCTGGTAGAACACAACCCTAGATGTGTTGACATACCATTAAACAACACCACAATCCATCAATCAAACTGCAGCCTCTAGTGGGGATAGACTACAGCCAGGAGGCATTTAATTCTGCTGTTCCTAATGTTAAATGAATAGGTCCCTAAGCTCTTGCTGAAATATTTAAATCGATGATACATCCCCGTGCTGGACAGTACGTATAGGTGAATTTGCAACTCAAAATTGTGATTGTCTTCCTATCATTTTAGAAGTTTAGGTTTGTGTTTGGGGATGTTTTGTGTTTCTTCAAATAAGTTACATGTATTTAAATACAATTCACAATTTTAAATTACATTAACATGTCCCCAGAAAACAGCTGACAAAATATTGACAGTATATTACTTCCATCTTCCACTTTTATTCTAAATAAATAATTGATTTAAGGTTTCCTGACCATCACTAACTCACAATGCTGAGTTTTAAATTACTGAAACATGCAAGGTGGCCTACGCCCCTCAATGGCCTTTGTGAGAAAAAAGCAATTCCATTCAAATTTAGCTTCACGCTCTGTCAGGTCATTGAAAGGAAACACTTGGGCTGTGATTGCTCTCATGGGGCTTGCTGACAGAAAGGCTTACAGTGGCACCTTAGGGCATGGATGAGGCAGGGGCTGTAGGCAGGGTGCAGGGTGCTTGTGGCCGATGGGTGTTTTATATACACTCAGGCTATTATGAAGCAGAGATCTATCCACAGATAAAGATGTTATCCCGAGGCTAGGGGCCCGATGGCCAGGGCTGCTGAAGCAGGGTGTATTGTCAATAATGAATTATCAGTGTTGGAGGGTGGACAGACTGGCCTTATAGTGACCGCCCTGAAACCCCCTGTGTAATAAATACACCAGTATAGTATGTCCATGAACAGAACCATGCAAGACCCCCTCTTTGAGGTGCATAAAGGGCAAGCAGCTTGATAAAACTAAAAGTTGGTTTCAAATCTAAAGCACTTCTCAAAGACTTGTAGCAATATACATGCAACATGTTTATCAAGTATACTAAAATTAAGATACAATAAAAAGGTGATGAATATATGAACAATCTCCTGGAGTACTGTCAAGAAATCATTGACCCAGGGACTGGGTCTCTGTGAGACGGTTTTCCTACAAAAAACGTAGATTGGTCAGCTGACTTTGAAAATTCACCCTGCTTTTGTTTTTTGGTATTTCTCTCCCAAAAAAAGCTTATACACATCTCTGGAACTATCTTTCTCTTCTTGTTTTTCCCAAAATTTCCGAACAATTTTTTTTCCTAGTGAAAAAAGACAAATAAAAAATGTCAGAAACAACCCAAAAAACATGTCTCTGTGAACTAATGCTGAAGATAGGCCAGTGACCTTGAATCCTGACTTTAAAAGATGCACGTTCACACAGACTTCCTATACCTGCAATGGTTAAGAGCAGGTGAGACGTTTTTATGAGACGCTTTTGAGCTGAAATTAAAGGTACACACAGAATAATTAAGGACCTTTCATTTGATGTGTAGTATAAGGCCCTGGTGGGATAGGTTGTGTATGGGAGGTCCGTCATGGAGGTCTGTCATGTCATGGAGGTCCGTCATGGAGGTCCGTCATGGAGGTCCATCATGGAGGTCCCTGGGTCACTTGTGATGTATATCACACAATCCATCTTTTAAACCTTTGCCACAAAGCTATAGAATCCGTGAGAGTTTACTCAGAACTGGTGAGAAAAGACCACGAAACATTGGCATAAATGGCATGACAATAGATGGCATGACAAGCTTCCCACTGGTTTTGAAAGGCAATCTTTGGTAGAGCCAATAACCAGGTGTTGCTGGGCAGTTTCCTCGCTCCCTCCTGAGAGTCTGATGAGTGATGTATCACAGGTGTCATTGTGATGAAGGGGAGCCACTCACCTGGCCAGTCAGATGTGCACAGATGGACTGACCCTCACCTGGCCTATAGCACACATGGAGGGGCCATTGTGGAACCCTTACCTGCCCCCTCCTTATCTCCCCATAGGTGTGCTTTACACCTGAGCTAATCAGCATATCTGGTGATGACCCGGCCCCTTCTATTACCCACCCCCCTGATGTCCCACCCCATGGAGGCACTATAGTTAGGACACCAATACAGCATAGGACCCCCACACACCACCCACTCACCATCTCCCCAGAGGATCCCCCTGTTGTCGACCCCCTGGCTCTAGGGTTAAGGCACAAGGGAGTCAGGACAAGAGGGGTCAGTCCCTTAAGGGTGCACAGACCAAGGGTCAGTCCGGGGGCTGAGAGGTTAGAGAGAGGGGCTGTAGCTGATGGTCAGTCTGTGTGGCACTGTGAGGATTTATAGGGTATAGTAGGGACAAAGACTAGGATCCAATACCAGGGGTGTGAGGATCGAGTGGCGCAGGGGTCCAGCAGGGATCAGGGATAATACAAGGGGTGTAGAGGTGACAATGGTCAGTGTGTTTGTAAGAGACCAATGGAGTGTTTTATTCCTCTGTCGTGGATAAGGGCTATATGCTTTAGATAGACACCCCCCTCCCAACCTTGGTGACCTTTGTCTCCATTGTACTAGTTGTAACCCTTTAACCCCAACCCTTTGCCCTATGCCACCTTTCAGCGCTAAACAGTTGAGAGGACACAGTCTGTGTGACTATATGGACATGGTGTTCCTATAGTGGCCCTTAGGCTTAGTATGGCATTTGTTTAAGGTTAAGATGCATAATGTTTTGCAGACCACACACCCTGACCCCCTCTTTTTCTGGTGAAGGGGGGGGGGGTTAGTTTTGGTTGTGAGAAAATATCCCTTTTAGTGAGAGAATATAGCCAATACGCGAGGTACGTTGTCGGGGATGCTTTATCTGCTCATGTACAGCAGTAACAGGAGCCGCTCAGGGGTTTCCCGTCTGTAACGTCTCCAACCACAGTTAGCCTCACTATGAGACGTCCTGCTGGCAACACATCTAACGACATTATAGAGAATTAGATTGAATCCACCCGACAAAATGGTTTAACAAACTAAGGAAGTTTGTACTCAGCTAAACGAGATCTTAAAATAGAATTGTGTACCACATATATATTTAAATGTAATATCTGTACGGAAGGTATATTTCACGGCCGATCTTGACAGATGTGACATCACGCACATTTGCCATTTAGGACATGACTGTTCTCTCCAAAATTCTAATTGCCACCCGATATCTAGTTGATACGACATGTCAGATCCATTAGTACTAGCAGATAATCCAAACCCGAAACTTGAAAATAAATCCATAGTTCAAATCCAGGTAACTTACCTGAGGGGTGCTGGCTGGCTTTAGCCTGGTCCCGGTGCAGCATGACCCCCTGGAGTTTGACACTCTCCTCCAGGGTGGAGAGCCGCCGCTCCAGGGCCGTGTTAATCTCCCTCTGCTTTTCTAACATGTGGGAGATCATGCGGGAGTCGTAGAGCTGGAACAGAGCAGTAACATTCTGGGATTGGCATAACATTGATTGTGTTTTACGTTGGAATACGGTGATAAAAAAAAAAGGGTTTGATTGACGCCGCAATATATTTCTACAGCGTTGGGACCCTGCCCATGCCATGATAATAGTAGGCATACCCTCTCTCCGGTGTATACCAATAGAAACTGATATAAGGCACAGGTATATAGACTGTACATTACTTGATACATGTTGTAATAGCGTCTTGATTCTTTTTTCAAAATCCTTGACATACGATGCAATAAAGTTTTACTTGCAATATATATCGAGTAGCACTGTAACCTGATAAAAGGTGAGCATTCATACTTTTTCCCCTTCAACTTAACATGGTCAACGAGGCTCAAATAGCTTTATGACTTTTCCTATTCATGTATTTGTCTCTAAGCTAAGTCAGAATGGAAGATAAAGAAAAGAAGGGAAAACCATTTGCAAGAGCACTTATTTGCAAGAGCACTTGCCACCAGTAAAATCATAAAACGGGTTATAGTTCAGTTTGACTACGTGCACCTGATACAAGAATAGGAATATGCTGAGGGCTCTTGTGTTGGCTTACTGCCTTTTTACCAATAAGTTAGAATTGTCAAGAAAAGTCAACTTCAGAATCACTTACGATTGACTTATATCCTTTCCACAAATAGGCTCTATCAGTTTTTGCAGTGAGGGACTTTTGAAAAGACACAATTTGAGAAAGGAAAGGATGAACCCGTCTAAGCTAATTTGTAACGTTAATATTAAAAGAAGAGCAAGAGCAAGAAAGGGACAGTTCTCTCTGGAATATCATAAAAATAGTATAGGGGTATGTTGGGGGACATGTTTTGAAGCATAAGGTGTCGGGGGGTTTTGACAGAGATATTGTGGGTAGGGTGAGGGTGAGAGAGAACATTAGGTGTAAATCCCCTCTCACCTTACCCAGGCACACTACACAAACACACACTTTGGTACCACGACCAGGGCTGGGGGTGTCCATAAGCCATAAAGGCACGTCACCCTGTGTGCAGGCCCACCACTCTACCTGACAGGTAACCATGTCCAGGGTTAAAGACGGGCAAATAATAACCATACACACATGGGCTGGGGTATCGCCGGGTCCTCTGAGGAGACAGGGGCAGTTAACTGCGAAACCGATAACCCAAAGCGCAATGGGACATTATGTCTTCCTTTTTTTCAAACATTCTCATTTTCTACTAGAATTTCTCATATTGAATTCTGGCCATCTTGAATTTACTCAAATCGGGAATTTTCATTATTTCAGGTGATAGTGAGGGGGGGGGGGGGTGTAAATGCACTCCAATGTACAGGGCGATATTTATCCAGCTGACAAAAGACCGTTACTGCAGAAATAAGAATTTGCCAGCGGTAGTGTATCATCACCGGAGCCCTGTGTTACAGTGTAGGAGTGAGAGGTGGAGTGGAGGTGAGGGTGGGCGACAAAGACACCTTTTTGTAGGGTTTCAAACTAACACGTAAGATGACATGTTCACCTTTGTCATGTCATGCCTGACAGATTGAAGTATGCACCTGACTAAATCTGATTTTTTTCTGCGTGTGTACCTTTTGAACTTGACTCCCATGTTTAGTGCCTGTGATATGCAGCTATGTGTGATATACATAGTCATGATATATATCAATCGGTAATTACAACTTGCTATTTTAAGCTATGCCTGAAAATAATATGACTGTAAGGTAGCGAGCAATATTTTACATATTAATAATGGTTTAACTGCTGAATGCATTTACAAGTACAAGTACATTTATAAAGTAAAAAGTTTCGATTTATAGCAAGATGAAAGTTTACCTATATATCCTATACTAAAACAACAATAACTGACTGTTACCTTAAGAGTTTTCTCCCATTCTGACATGGTATTGGTGGCCTGCCTGACCTGCTTACGTACTCCATGCAGGCGGCGCTGCAGGGCGGCCAGCCTGCCCCCATGGTAGGTGAGCAGCTCAGTAACGTTGTAAACCAGCAGGGAGAAGCTCGGGTAGGTGTCCTTATACAGGGAGCTGTTAAAGTACCCAGCCATATAGCTACTCATGGTGTCCACGAACTCCTTACGATAGGGCACCAAGGTAGTCGTGGAGGTCTCAGCTGTGGTGGCGCTGGAGGAGGAGGAAGGGGAGAGCAGCTCAGCTAGAGCTACTCGGGCCTTGTCTGTTGGCACCTGGGTGCCATGGCTACTGGAAGAGTCTAGGGTATTGTGTGTGGTTGTAGATTTGACCAGCTTTTCCAGCTCCCCAGTGATGTCATCTACCTCTCCATCCTTCTCTGATGGTACCCCTTGAATATGGTGGTTGTTGTGGTGAGAATTTTCCTTTTGGCCTTTGGAGGCACCACCTAGTTGTTGCTCTAGGTTGCCATTGAGAGCCCATTCTTGTCCTTTACTATTAACCTTAAGCTGATGAGACTTCAGATGGTGCTTTTCACCTTTCCCAGTCCCATTCTCCTTGTCCTTCTCTCCGACTTTACCCCTGAACCCTTCCTTCTCCCCATCCTTGCCAGTCAATTTTCCCTGGTTTGACACCCCTTCCTTTCCTCCTTTGTTCTCTACTGTTAACCCTCCCCCTTCTACCTGGCGACGCTCCACCTCCACCAGCTGGGCCTTAAGGTCGGCTAGGTCCAGCTGAAGGGTCCCTACCAGACCGTGGAGGCGGTGTATGCCATGTCCATACTCATAATGTGCAGTCATCACCTGGAGGACAGCATCCTGTAGGTTACTTAGCATGGAGCATGGCCCTGCCTGGAAGACACTGTTAACTTCCCTGGCCTCCTCAGGTAAGGGCCCAGCTCCCACACCTGTGCCTCCACCTCTCCCTATTTGGTCCTCCTGTGGTTCCTCTGATACTGCCCCACTACAACACAGGTACACTGTGTAGCAGAAAAGTACCGTCCAGAGCTTCCTCCTGTACCCTGCCATCTCGGTGTCCCTGTGTGTCCTGCTCAGTGACCTCTGACCAACTGGGAGTGCAGCTTCATAGAAGCTAGATATAAGCTGCCTGGGACCCCATTTACTTTCGCTGTGTACAAATGCTATTGAATATAATCAATGGCATCAGTTTGAGTCGGTATACACTTCATTTGGAAAAGGGATTAGCACAAGCACCCTTGATTTACATAATCTGCCATGATTAGAATAGGCTTCTATGGTTTAGCCTTATTGGAAATGCATATTCATCATTTAGGGCAGTTTCCATTTCCTTCCACAGGGGGTGCCTTCAGAGTGAGGAACCTTTAGGAAGGTACCCATCCTGTGCTGTAGGGTTATCTTCTCCAGCCGCCGGGAACCATCCTTCAACCTACAAAGAAAAAGGTGACATTATCAGTCATCTCACCTGTGTGTAGTGAGGTAATTAGTTAGGTGAGACCTTAGGTTATTAGCAAATACAGAGTCAGTTATGTGTCCTTTGAATGGGTCAGATGGGACATAGGTTGGCCTGTGTCTGTCTTAAAGTACGTTGTGTTAAATACTCCTCATTGGAAGCTGTAGTATGGTAGATGCTCAAGACAGTATCATCTGCAATACATGTATCATTGAAGTTAGAGCTCTACACATACGTTCACAAGTACCAAATAGACGCACAATTTTGTTCAACTTCACACATTAAAGGATGTGCTGACAATACCACATGAAAGCCCATAAGTTTACTACCATGAATTTATGCACGCAGCCAGGAAAGACACAATAATATATATGTAAGTCAATTTATAAGCCTATCCATACCTTCGACCAATACTGGTCCCTTATGCTGGTGAAGATAAGTGTATACTACAGGAGTCGCAACAACAGTGCAGAACAAAAAGAGGGAATTTGTTTTGTAAAGTATACTGTATAAGAAACCATGCAAGTGTCTGATTCGGACGTACAGTGCATGCAGGTGCTATATGTTCTAATCAGCCAGACTTCCTTTTAAAGTTCAGAGCAATGAATCAAAGTGGTCTCATTCATAATGTGTTCACACACAACTGAACAGCGCCAGAGTCAAAGGTTTCTCTCCCGTACAAGCAGGGTGTACTAACATGTATAACCTTCTCAGTGCCCCTGAGAAGGGAAAAAAAACGATAGAAGAAATGTTGTAAAGAAAAGAAAGGAAGCTTTCAATAAAACACCCTTTTGTCTGCGGGCCCCATACAGCGATAGGCATCTAGGCGAGGTGTTCACAGGATCTAAAGCACAACTGCTGTATTTGTTGTCTGAAAAAGGTATTTTCTTCTATTTTTTCCATGCACATTTTCATTGTGTCTAATGCGCCAACAGTATGTGTGAAATGCTCCACGTAACCCAAAGTACCCCCTTTAAATTTACCGCAGACCCGTTTAAGAAGGCGATATAACAATTCACTATGGTGGCTTTGAAACTATCTAGGGGGTTGCCAGACTCGTAAATGTGAAAGGGGGAAGGGAGAAAGGGCAGGTATGGTTTGGGAGAATGGGTAGAGGGAAAATAAAGGAATAATGCTTTGGGGTACTTAAGGTGTGTTGAGAGGTGAATGTGGGTAGCTGGGTAGGGGGCCTTTGTTAAAGCGCCTGACAAATAGACTTACACCGAACCCCTGCACTGTCCCCTCACAAAGGCAAGAATTAAAAGGGCCTTGCCTCCTCCCAATTGACTCCTATCCCCTCACAAGACGATTAGGGTTTGGTACAAAATAATTGAATTATCATGACTGGCTAATGGAGAATCAATTCCACAATCAAAGTTCTCATCTTCTCCTCAATGAAGTATCTTTTGTGATGCTATGAAGTTCGAATTCATACTGGTTCCATCCATTACCCAAATCACAATTTCTGTTCACCAAGCTATATCTTCAGTATTCATCCAAAGGAACCTATGAGAATTGTCCTCTTCAAATTGACCGATGCTCATGGGATTTCTTTGATTGGCGAATAAAACTGCAGATCTGGCCTTAAATGTCGTGTTACGTTAAAAAAATCAAATACACATAGAATAGTACAGACTGCATCATGTCATATGAAATGTATACCATTTGACAATACTTTGAGGCAAAGGCACTGAGCATAGGTGAAAGTTAATGATTACTCAGTATTCATCTCCACATGTATACATTTGAATGTCACCACGTAGGTGCTTGGGGGAGTTAAAGCGGAGATTAATACAATTTTTCAACATCTACAGTTCAACATTGAATCATCGTAATCTCAAATGGCTTTCACCCAGATCGAGTCACAAAGGGGTGGTACATACCACCCTGGGGTGTGTTGTATATTTGTCATGAGGCCCAATCATCCCACTGAGGTTTATATAGTCTTAGAACCCAGGTTGGGTTTTAGTAATGGTGACAGATCTAAGACTATGCTGATATGATAGACCAACTATAGAACCCACGAGGTACCACTGAGAGACTTGGGCTTAGGGAAAGGGGTGGCATGCAGGGAGGGCCATTGTATACTAGATTGTCAAGTGCAGAAATATGCTTTGCAGATGTCTTGCTATGATATATCGCTGTTAGTAGTGGTGTGGATAGAGGACTGCACACATTCTGACAGGATTACAAGACCTCACATGTACCATGTAGTATCCACATGATACGGTGTTAGACCAATTTAACTGCCGATCCGACAGCTAGAATTTCAGGGCATGTAAACACCATACCTCAAATTAGAATACTTAGCTTAAACTAAGGCTACCATAATTAACAAAGGATTATAAGCACATGCAATGTATTTAGCCATATCAAACTGCCTCTATGGATTCCAATTAAGGCTCTGACTTGCAGACTAAACAAATACATTGTCTAAAACAAACTCGTTGTACCCCACACAAGAACAACATTTCTTGAGTAACAGGTCATTATGAGTATATTCCTACAGCCGACAGACCCCACAGAGTTGACAAATAGGGTCCCAGCAGGGTGAACCTGGGAGGTCATGACATGGTGAAGGCTGTAAAGGTGTCAGGGGTGGTTAGACAAGGACCATGTTTCAATGATGTATTCACATGAAAGTGCTAGGAGCAGCTCATGAGGGCAATAGGAGCAGCTCGGCGCACATGGGGCAGCTCAGAGGACACTAGTGCCAGGAGCAGCTTATGAGGGCAGTAGGAGCTCAGTGAGCACATTGGGCAGCTCAGGGGTAGTACCAGGAGCAGCTTATGAGGGCAGTAGCAGCAGCTTGTATTTCCATAAATCACATAGTGGAAACTGGGCAATATTACAATTTGCCATGCCCGCTCGCCAAGTAAAATACTGCAGTGCAAATTGCTTGACCAGACAATGTGTTGCTCATTAGTAGGATGAACGTCTTCAGGGATTTCCCTGATTTCAGGGATTTTGAAGTCCCAAACTGAAGTTGTGTGAGGTCCTGGAGATCACACACATGGAAAACAGCCCAGCTTAGTTATCTTACTTGTCAAGCATTCACAACGTTGTTATGTTCATAAAAGTCCCTACTGTGTCCAATAGCAATCTGTTTAAATTGATTACCATCACATGAAATGTGCCTTTCTGTATATGGAGGAGCTTTTTTGTTTATAGGGTCTATAAACAGTTAGGGTTATATTCCTGTGTATGTTAGTGGCACACCCCTCAGTGTATATACTCGTACACCCTACAGTTTATACGCATACAACCCATAGGAGGCCTTACTGGGTGTATGTTTGGTATATGGCCATTTGTGTCAGTCTCACTCCCACTCCTTCATATCTCATTCCTCAGACCCTGCAGTGGGCAATTAATCACTTAGCCTAACACCCTAAGGCAGGACGACGGGAGGTGGGCAAGGGGAACAACTCTGCTTTGCTTACATGCCAGGGTAGAGAACATCAAGATACAAATATACATGTCCATGTTTAATTAGGAAACAGTAACCTTTGAATATATAACTAATATATGATATTTCCGGCACATGGTGAGAGTGATGCAGATATATACCATGAATGTATCTGTGAAAGGTATACATGTCTAAATGTAAAGCATATAGCACCAATCCTGATCACCCTTGTAGACAGCCATTCTATCCCTTTCTAGCCGGCCGATTTATCCCTTTCCGGGATGTCGCTAGTTCATGCGCTGATTTCAATTGCTCGAGTGGCCAGCAGAACTGCAGGAAACAGTGAAGATATTCAGTAGCCATCTTTGCCACTGCTTATATTTCCACCTTGGTGCTGCAGTTGATGAGTTACTCCCCTATATGATAGACCGCTTTTATGGAGGGTGTGACTCCTATATAATATGAGGTGGTGTGTTAGGTAAAGGGGACCTAACAGCCTAACACTGCCTGCAGCAATGTCTTTGATGTGCACCAGGGTAGGCTGTGAGGATCTTGACTATTAGCCTCCAGGGTTCAACAAGATCATGACTGGGGTCAGACTAGATTGGCTGCAGTCCTCCATACCTCGATGTTTTATAGAATGTAGATCGGTTAGATAGCACATTACATCCATCCAACAGAGTGTATGCATCTAGGTAAATTATGTGCAGTACTACAGTATCTTTAAAAAGCAACACTATCATGGGTATTGGTATGCTGAGGCACCTGAGTGAGGGTACACTTTCCTGTAAGGGTTCAGCATTAGTCTTGATCCTCACCATAGTTGTCAGTATTGAGAATTAGAATTTAGTATTAAATGCCACATTCATTGGTAATTGTAACCAGGAAAGGAGTAGTATCTCCTAATGCCCGGTCACAATGGATAGTATAAATTCCTCTGCCATTTCTCTCGTTTTGTGACTTTGGCCCTTCTAATCATTGGACCCACTAATTTTGACCGCGTCCAAAGGTTATTGGCAAGTCTAGGAGAGCTCGCCAGCTTGCGCCAAGATCTGAAGCATCCCAGCCAGGGACTGCCCCCCACCCAACCCTGTGGTATGTGGATGTCCGTGGCTATAAACGTGGTGGCCAGTGGCTGTATTAGCACTGGTAGGATACACCTGTATCACTACTGGACAAGTGATTTATTACTTTAGGTTATTCTTTACTTTGTTCAGGTGTGTATGATAGAACTGAAGGTCTCATGGTTGACATATCATTAGCAAACACTATACGTACACTCCCGAGGGCGTACATCTATAACTAGAGATAACTACATGTGTATTGTATATCCCCGGGCACTTCAGACGTAACGATCTTGAGGGTATAAGGGACCAGTGAAAGATCATTCCATGGAGTAGACAGGTGCATAGTATTACTCTCAGAATCTAGGGAGGGTCTAGGATTTTGAAAACGGCGAAAGGTGGACTTGTTTAAAAATCCAAGCAAAATTTTTACCTGAAAAGGTAAACTTTCTAAAAATAAATTTGGGGGGGGGGGGCGTAAGGCAGATGATTCCCCAACACTTCCTAGATTATAGATAGTTTATAAATGTGATATCCATTACAATTTTAATACACAAACAATGATTTGGGACTGAATCCCGAACAGAGTCTGGAATGTCTCTGAAATACAAAGGAAAAACTATAGCAAGGGACACCGAAGCCACAGATCTAGGGGCCCACAAGTAGGAAGCCAGTCAATACTGATTGTGTGGGCAGCCGGTGCAACTTGGGTGGAATACATGTATTTGTGTGTTGGGTGTAATTGTCCGTGTATAATGGCATGAGATTGGAGAAGACTAAAGTTGATCAGAGGCCTTGAATGGAACCAGAGACATCACAGAGCCGTGTCCCTGGTCGGTGGGGCGGAACGGACCCAGACACCAGGCACCGTCTACTTTCGGATCCCCGCAGAACCCTCTCTCCAAACAGATATTTACTCCTATCTCTATGGCACTGCGCCTGCTGAGAGATTGGCAAAGGAATATCCAGGGAGACTTCCAACTCCCAATGGTTCCGTTTCTCTCAAGTTTTATACGAAGGCTCTGATTACAAGCCGTGTGAAAGGACAAGAACTAGCCCAGCTAATCTCCGGGCTAATCTACAATGCTTAATTCAATGAAGGTGTATTTTTTTCAATTTTACCCAAAAAAGATTCCATATCCTTTCATGAACTGCCAAGGGACCAGATATTTCCATTGGCTGTCTCTACTGCAGCATGTGGTTGGAACGTGTTTGCCTTCCTGCTATTTCTCCGATTAAAGCAACCTCCTCTTAGTCTATGATTGTATATCGTTACTAAATGGTGAATTTAGACATCACACCACGGGAGTCTGTTTCCTCAGGGCTGATGAACAGACACAATGCTGTACAGGGAGGCAGTAGAAACAGGAGCACAAAGCGAGCTGTAAAATGACCAGAAAGGCCCCTGCGGCCAGATCTCTAATAACCAGACTGATAGATGATTCCAGGCTGATTCAGATGCCTAGAGGGAGAAGGTTAAATCAGATAATCAAACTAACAACAAGATAGTCCTCTCCTCCCGGAGAGAGGTTCTAGGCCCGGCCAAACTCCTGCTCCCCTCACTATAAATCTTCATTTCTAACTTTACTGACTTGGTCTGGAAGTCATATAGACACGTATTTAAAAGGGGAAAAACTCTGTTCTTCTTTGAAATGTGTATCTGTGTTGGATCTGTGGATCCATCATAAAGGCCAAAAACTAATATAACGAGTCCCTTCAGTACTCTAAGGCAAACTGATAAATCATGGTGAAAGGGGAAGAACGTTTTCCCCGTTAGCAATTGAAGTGAATCAAAGAGCCTGGGCTCTCAGTCTCAAAGGTCCCACTTATAGTGAGAAAAACAGTATAGCACCTAAAGCGTTCTTTCCATAACGATTTAGCACGACTATTCACCAGGTTGTCAGCAAATTTACAGAAGAATTACACCACGGCAAGAGGGAATAAAACACTATCTAAGCTTACATTGTATAAGCGTCCTGTTTAATTATTTTATTAGGCATCATGGTACCATTCGCACATTTTTGAAGTTGATATTGCAGGTCGTATACTATGCTATTTACACGTATATGCATTTATAATGATGCACTAATAGAGAGGGAATTCAGAAAGAGAGTGATGCATCACAACCACATGCGCCCTCCCCAAATATAATCTCTTTATCGTTGTATAATTAGTTAGCTTTGATTTCTCTTTTGTCAAAATGACAAATTGCAATGACACAGTCCCTTAGGTTTAGCTTTCAACAATGACATTACCTCACCTATTTTCTATCTTAAATATGTCAAATTAACCATAATTCAAGTAATCCCAAAGTAACTAATTGAAAAGGCTGTGGTCAAACCTGTGCCTGGTAGAGTACTTACTGGGCGTGCAATAGGGGTGTCCACTGGTCTCCTGTTTGTGTATGTCAAGGTGTGCAGGTCCAGCTCCGGACTAGGTGATGCTAATGGTGATGAATGGGTGACCAGTGCTCCCAAGTCCCCCTTATAGTTATACACCCCTCTGGACAGCCCCTGCTGCCCCAAGTCCTGTATCTGTATCCCACTCCAAAGATGGTCTACACAGTAAGAGCACCAGCTAGTGCGGCCTAGTGGGAAATGTGGGAACTACCAGGGAGTAGTATATTACTACTCATGTAGCTGTAGTACTATGAGTAGTACTAGAGATGCTCCAGGTGCCTATGAATGGTAGTAGTAGTATACACGTGCATTAATATCACATGGAGGGAGTTCCCCATGAGACATGTCCCAGTGGCTGCTGCTGTGGCTGGCTGGCTGGGTGGAGTGTCCCTCTTTGGGTTCAGGATGGGACGGTCCGGACGCTGTGGCTGCCCGGCGCCGTGTGGCCGTGAGTCTGCGGCAGGTCCGACCATTCACCCCCGTCTCCACCCACCCCTCATCACGTGGGCACTTTCGGAAACGTGGTTTATTTGCTGAAGTTGTGTAGTCTGGGTTTTTTTAAAGACAGCAAAATGGTTCAATTGGGGTAAGGTGGGGAAATATAGTTTAGTGTTTTATAATGATGAATAATTATGTTTTTCACCCCCCCCCCCTCCCTCCACTCCAAACATTGGAATATTTGATCCAGGCATGACTTGTACCCGGGACATACGATATTGCATTGCCAGAGGGGAAATCGGTGTGCTGATTGGAGCGGGTTGATAGTGAAGAAATGTAAGAAATGGTACTTAACCTTACAATGGATTTAATAGCTAGACATTATACGCCAGTTTTAGGTCTTAAGAAATCCACGAGAAACTACCCACGTTCTTACTGTAACAAGAACTACTAACTTTACTATTACATCAGGACTTCAAGAGATAAAGGGTGCTCAATATCACTAGCTAGGGTTACTAGGGATGGGATGGGGTGTCAATGGCCAGTTACACTTACAGCGTGTCGGTGTGTCCAGGTAGTGCCTGGTCAGGTAGTTATAGGGGCTGGAGACCCCTCTGAGCACGCCACGGGAGGTGCAATAATAGTGGTCGATAGAATTCATTATGGTGACAATAGAGAGGGGCCAGGCAGATGTCCAGAGATACTGTAAGGCATCTAGATAAGACCACCAACAGTCTCCTAATGTTATATTGATGTTTAGTGGTGGTGTAAAGCCTTAAAGGTCTATAGATGGGGTTCTCACGTGCAGGCCTACTGCGTTTACCTTAACCTAAAGTCTGTCTGGGATCTGTAGCACAGCGAGGGTGGGTTTGTTGGAAATAGAATATGAGGAGAAAATAAGAATAATGGTTTCGCATCACAGTGCGCATCATGAAACTCTTGAATTAGGGAGAAACTTCTTTTTTTAAAGGAAAAGTGACAAGTGTTAAATAATGGTGTTAGTTCTTGTCATCGATTAGTGTATCCTGCACTGTGGTCTTAGGTCTGGAGGGACCTGGACCTGAGATGAAGAATTGGCAGTTTTTGCTATAAATGAAAAAGTTGGTGGTTGTATGATGGATGGGGCAAAAGGCTTTGGTGGCATGGGTCCAGGTTTGAGTTCCACTGTAGGTGGGCAACTTTTGGTACAAATACAATGGTGGCATTGGCACAACTGGTCAGTAACGTGTCCTATATTATTCAAAAAGGTGAGCAAAGATCAATTTCTTTGGCTTCTTGCTGAACATATTTTCATTCAATTCAGATCCTGTAGCATATCGACTAGCTGTTTCTACAACACAATAGGTGATCGCCGTTCTTGGTCTGCATACTCAACTCTTGCCTTAGGATGGTTTTTGTTTTATCATAATGTAGGGAAACCAACCTAAATGTAGGGAAACCAACCTAAATGTTGACCGATAAATATAGATATATCCAGACTTTTGTTCTTTTCCCATATTGTCTACTGCAATCCGTGAAATCATTCCCGTTTTATGATAAATGACCAAATCAGAATGCAGCAGTACTATGGATAAATCAGAAATTACATGCTAGAAATGGCAATGTATCTTGAAAGATTCTTTCTAGACATGAATATCAAGATAACCTCATGAAGGGGCTGTCAGAAGAGGTATCGTACTGCATTAAGGACAGAACGTAGGGGCATATATAAAGAGCTAGTGAGGAATATAGATGTATCGGTAAGTAGGAGGGAGGGGGCGCTAAAATCCCCCCACCCTTTTCGCCCTCCTGACACATTGTATCCGCTTTCTGGGTGCCCTTCCGTACAAACACGCCTGATAGCTTACCGTCATCTTCTTGTCTGTCTGGCCACCACCAGAGACCCGATTCTTATTTATGTCTGTGGGGAAAACACAATAGGAGCAGACTAGAAAGAAATCCCCCTTCCTCCCACGCCTTTTACTATTGTCGATGGTATCAGTCGTCTGTGCACTAATGCTACATTAAATTGATATTGCATGTCCACGTCTATAATCCCATGGTGATTTGAAATAGAACTTTATTGCCTGTTAAAATGTTAACGCATATTAACCCCATCACACCCGAATCCCTTTAATTGGACCTATATTATAGTTAAATGATTTGTCTGAGATATGCTTTTAGAATGAATCATGGTTATTTTAGACCACCATTATGTACCATATGAACCATATCAACCCGTCGTGTTTTAATGTCAAACTGCTGTACAAATTAGATTTATGAGACAATTGTATAACACATTGCTGGAGGTGTTTGTAGAATAATGGCATGTGAGACCAGGAGCTATGTTATACATATGTTACTGCCCTTAGGGAATTATAGACATCAAAGGTTTGGACCTATTAAATATACCGTAACAGCCATGTTTCTTGGAATAGAGGGAGACATGTGATTCATGTAATGGCACATTGTTTGACTAATTAATGTCACTGAGCAAATAATTTAGTAGGCTGTGGGTGTTAAATTCAAAGGATCAGTTATAGGTTCAGACTGAATTGCACGCAGGTAACACCAAATGTATATTATGTTTTGTTCTAGTTAGTCAAAAAATGTATAATAGTACCATGACCTGATATGACAAATATGTCCAGATAGTGACAAAGAGATTGCTTTATTCCACCTGATGGTTTTCTTTGGGGGAAGTATAGGAACGTTAACAAATTATGTCACCTCTTTTGGAACCTTTTTCAAGACCTCCCACCCCCTGTCACAGTCTTTTGCAAATTTGCCTATAGAAATGTATGTCCCTGGTCAGGTTTTGTAACTGAACCCGGAGACCCCACCCCACCCATCCCCATCCGTTGACGTAATTTATGAACGTTTACTATATGCCTCTTGCCCTCTCCACTTCTCCCACTACTGATGCAGAGCTGCATACATAGACCTAGTTATCCCATCCAGCTAGAATGTTTCTGTGATAGACGTTCCTGCTCTCAGCATCTTTTAACCCTGCTTTGTCCCACAACCCCATCTCCAACTATGGTCATGCTGTGATTCACCGGAGCCATGCCTCTCAACCCTTGCTGCCCTTGGCGTAGGTCTATGGCCGTCAACAGTCCTACATTCTCTTATCTGTCACTACAGTGGCCTCCTAATATCCTGTCGATGGCTATATATGGTTCTGCTTGCAGTCCAGTTATCTGCAATGCTTCGTATATATATCCCCCTGCCATCACGACAAACCTTCACGAATATATGTCCATTTCATTTTTTAAACCCAAGGAACTTTACTTGATATTAATTCATTTTCTAAAAATACCCCCTAGAACTAAGCAAGGCATAACCTCTCACAGACGTATTGATCGGGTGGTGACAAGACCTTAGTCTGGTCGCTGGCACCGCCAATAGTCACCAGTCACCAACCTCCTATCTCACCACCACCAGAATGGGAAAGTAGGTAAATGAAAAGGGGAAACATTTATGAAATATGAGGAAGCAAATTAAATTAAGTCCATCAGTGGACTTATGGTAGACTCCATATACAGGGTATATCCCTACACCATACCCCCACCCTCCCCACTCCAGTGTCTGAGCAGGCTGCTATACAGGAACCAATAGGCAGTTGTCTGGTGCTGGTATTGTTCAGTCAGCATGCTGCTGGTATCTGTTTGCTGCTGGTTTGGTGAAGCTGGCTGTCCTATTGCTTCCCAGGCTCCATTGGTCACGCAGAATAGACAATAGTGGATCCCCAGACCGTGACTAGAGATATGGCAGTCTGTATTGGTGCAAGGTATTGTATCAAGAACTCAATTGGTGTATATATACAAAATGTACATGTATATATTATCAGTGGCGGATCCGGAGTGTGGAAAAGGAGGGGGCGCATCCCACAACTCGGGGGAGAACCCCCTATTTTGGGACATGTTTTAGCTAAATTGGGGTTCAAAATAGAAAAATAAACTCTTAACTACCGGCAAAAGGGAAATCCCTAGCCTGCAAGAATCTATAGGCCTATATATGGAGGATGTCCAAAGATGACCGAGAGAAAAAGATATTTATGAATATGTGATTTAGTTACTCAGCAAATATTAAGACATTTTCACAGGAATTACTATAATAACAATTGAATGACGTTTAGATTCAAAGCGGCTCCATGCATTTAGGAACGAATTTATGAGAGCCATTTTAAATAAGGTACTGTATTCAGCTTACTCACCTTGTTTAGCTGATGTCACACACCTGCAGCCTGCAACCACCACCTTCCCTCTACAACCTCTACAACACATCACACAACACTCTGTAAACCTAGTAAAGAGGAAATAACATAAAAACTAAGTACAGTCATTAACCGGTGACAGGGACTCCTGGGCCATTACTGGGTGTAGATTGACGCGAACTGACCACATGTTTTTTGTATCTGGTTCACAAGGCCAACATTCCTTGACTAATTCAGTAGCATAGGGCTGTGTCTCACGAACTTGAGCAAATGTTTTTGTCTCTGATCGGGTGCCGTCTCTGACCAGGTGCCGTCTCTGACCGAGTGCCGTCTTTGACCGGACATCACTTTGGGAGTTTAGTTACCTTCTACCAACAGCAGGAGGCTAATTATGATTACATAACAACTGTCATAACGTTTTTACAAATCCTAATATATGTGAGTATAGGTTAACAATTGAAAAACACTCTTCTCTGACACAAGGTCAGAGACGGCACCCGGTCAGAGACGGCACCCGGTCAGAGACGGCACCAGGTCAGAGACAAAAACATTGGCCCAAGGTCGTGAGACACAGCCATAGGCTGAGGTGGGGGAGTGGCAATGGTATAAAGTCCGGAGTCCGAGGTGCATTCGGGTTTTAAGGCTTTGGCCCGTCTTACAAGTCCTTTCTTACAGCATTGTTGGGATCACTTCATGACCACACACCCTATTAAAGCTTAAGAGGATTATAATATATCCTGAATGAATAGATACAGAGTACAAGCTCAACCATGTTATTGTCTAATGTCTGCAGTTGCCAGAAGGCTGTGGATGGTGATTACCTCTTGGTAATGACAGTACACTTTTTAGTGTAGCATTATGTCATTATAAACATATCACCACGCATAGCATATCAGTATCTGATAGTTTGTTTATATAGTTGATACCCTGACTATGCTCGCTAGGATTGCTGGTGTCACTCTAAACTTTGAAGGCCAAAAAACATCTGCATACTGCCTTTTGATAGTGTTCCCGGGGGCCTGGGTGTATGCCAGGCTAGGTGTACACTAGGGCCCCCTGGCCACCACTTGTCAAACCAGCTGGCAGCCTCTACTGGCCACTGTAGTGCCACCTGCAGGAAGGTATGCTCGTGAGTGACAGACTTTCACTCACCAACAACTCACACCCACTCACACACTGACTTACACCCACGGCAGTCCCTATCAGTGGCGTAGGAAAAGGGAGGCCAGGGGGGCCCGGGCCCCCCCAATCACAGAATAGGGGGGGCCTGAATATGTTTGGGCCCCCCAAAAATTTACCAAGACCCTATGATGTAATACACAAACTTTCCAAAATATACCTTTCCCACATAGGGAAAAGTGGGGACGTTTGGGCCTGGCAACCAATCACTACTAAAGGGGACTCAAAAACTATTTTCTATACATTTCCTATATGAGCGTGAATATGCACTTTCACAATTAAAAGCCGATATTCAAGGCCGGTTGGTTTGGGCCCCCCTGGGCCCCCGCAATGAAGATTTGCTTCCTACGCCTCTGCCAATGTGTCTTTTCTTACATGTACTCGTGCTGGGCGCGAAGACTTAATTCCTGCCAAACCCACCACCGCTTCTCCCAACTCACCAGGCCAAGACTATTGGGAATCACCAAATGCAGTGAATTCCAAAAGTGCTATGTGCTGTAAAACTGTTTGGGATCTAGAGTACAAGCAAGTATTACAACAAAGGCATTTCTTCTGCACGGAACTTGCATTCTCGCTTAAGGTATAAGCGATACAATCGGAAATGTAAATAGTCTGGGATGTCTCTAAAATATTTAGGAATTTCAAAAATTCTCCTCCCTATAAATAAAAACTCAAATTATGGGTTTCAGAGTAATAGAGTGACTTTTCAGGGATTCTGTCGAAACTCGACTTTCATCCATGTACAAACACATTTAGGGTACCAATAAACCGGATGAAAAATAGAAGAGGGCTATAGGTAAATAAATAAATCAAGGTGTGCACTGACATTGGCGCAACATTAACCCCAGTGACATGGCACCTGGACAAGGGCAACATTATCATGGAGCTGTACTGGGGTATTTTTCTCCTCTCCCCTGACTCGCTGGTCACGCTACTCAGTCGTAAAACCGTATGTTTCCTGGGAGGTGGGCTGTGGTCTGTTTGAAGGTGTTCAACTGGGTAGTATGTTAACTCCAGGGCAGACAATGTTAACTCCAGGGCAGACAGTGCCCTCCGACAGGGCACACATAGACTGGGTGTACGTCATTCTAACACCAGGTCGCTTTGCTATTGAGGACTGGTACATAGCTTAGCCACATTGGATTGGGATTGTACAGTAAAGTCAGGTGTTGGTTCCACACTTGTCCTCAGCACCCCTACCGTCTACGAGAAACATCACCGATCTATAATCATAATGGAGTACGAAAAGTTAGATGTTGGTTCTGCTAGTTTCCAGAACAAACAAAAAAAGGACAGGAACCTTACTTGCACATTAATATAGCCAAAATCAGCGAAGACTCATTCTATATTACTGGTTACAACACCCAGCTTATTCCCCAGCTGTGGGATTGGCACCGTCCTTCTATTAAGTAAGTCCTTCTGTATAATCTAGGCAACCCTCAGGACCCTTCGCTATGTGTATATAGGTGTGCCGGACAGGACGACATGCCCTCAAACTGCCCTCAGGTGGTCATGGCACTTGTCGGGCCGGTCATGTCACATGACGTACATGTGACGGTTGGCCAGACACCTTATAGTGTAGGGAGCTGAGAGTCTATACCGCATCTTCTGCCAAAATAAAATTACAGCATGCAGTCCAGAAAGGCATCTTCAATTTCTGATACATTTATGTTGAAAATACACTATAGACGACTCATCGCTACATCTGTTGCAGAAATGCTCCCTAAATGTTCAAATGTACCTCTGTAGACTATGTACAACTTTTTGTTGAAAACTTTTTTAACAAAAAAGCTTATTCATAATAATGCAATATTCTTTCTTTTTACTCATATTTGGGTAATACTATTCATATTAGAATATAACAGGCTATACGTTCCAGTGGTACCTATGTTCACCGAGCACTTATTGAGTCATGAACAATAAGAAAATGTTTAAATTACCAATTCGAAGATTCATAAGGATAAACTAAAACCTACTATGCGAGGGAGTAGGAAAGCAGAGAATGCCAGTGGTTCTTGTATATGGCCTAAGTAGCGCCCCTGGCGGCACAATGAGGAACCTTGCCGGAAGTGACGTGCCCCCGGGAAGCTGAAACTGACCTAGACTGAACCAGGTTAATGTCGTTGACACTGGAGCACAATCAAGGCCTTCGGGGAAGGTGTGCTGTATGAGAGCAAAGTCACATGGAAAATGAAAACTTCTCATGAAAAAAAAGTAGGAAGTTGTTATGATTTATCCGGAAAAGGTCATAAATTGTAAGAATTTATGCTACAACATGGCACTTCAAGGTAGTATATCATAAACAACTAAAACATACATGTATATAAGAGAGTGTATAATGGAGATTATCTTGGGCGTTTTCTTGTTAGGAGGGACACTAGAAAGACACACTTGTTTCTCATCCCTAAGCCATGAAAGTATGACTTTTCAGGGTATTATATTTTATATTAGAACAATAATCAACAATACATTTCCAAACTTTTTTTCTAACGCAGTCTATGACAGGCATGGTCATTTCACTTTCAGAATCTCCATATATATAATACTCTTTTCGATAGTAATATTTGTCGAATTGCACAATGCATGCCCCAATAGCATCCATACATCTATAGATATTGCCCTTTCCCATTTACAAAAGGATTTGGACGTATACTTGAGTATTTGCCGAAAGCATGATTGTATGTCTGCGTTGTAAATGGGAGCACACAGGCCTATTGTAGTAAATATTTGTAGTATTCTATGGTCTCTGCCACATGTAGTGGGAAAGTAAATTTATAAATGCACAAATAGAGCTTAAAATTGTGTGTACTCTCGGCTACGACACCGGTCTTGTGTTTACACTTCCGGTGTATATTGTAAATTGACGGCTTTTGGTAAACCCCCTATTTTGGCCAAAATGCAAATACTTTTATCTATACAATGTACTGAGAGTATTGGATGGTCCACAATGTACTGTAGTGAATAACCCCCATATTCTGGGAAGCTCACACAAATTTAACATACCACTATCTCCTTGTGAATAGTAGGATAGACACTGACCACAGGTATACATGTGTGCTAGGCAGTGCCACCTACCCTCTTACCCCAGGCTCTGCTTCCAGACATACAGTGGTCTGTGGTGTTGAAAATGGGTAATCTTATATCCACTGTACTCTAATGCAAAAGTATATACACAAAGGCAGATAACATTGGAAAAGCTGATAAATTGGTTATGGCCTTGCAGACTGGCCATGGTCGAATGGCGTGGTTTTGACTGAGTAGACTATAGAGCTTCACCAAACCACCTTTGTCCATTGTCTCTTTGTAGAGTATGATAGACTTTAACACTTCAATATCTTTAGGCATTTCAGGCGAGGCTCTTCCCCCTTCAGCAAGGTCCAGGAAATAACAGGGTAGACCTTGACGTTAATTACCACCTCCGTATACCCCATCCTTTGGCCAATCTTTGTGTAGTTAGTTTTCCCAGGTGAGTGGGGTACAAATACACACCCCATAACCTGTGGTCAGGTCACACCACAACCATCAGACCACACATTGCAGTTTCCTCACTTTACCCCTGTCTTCATTTTCCTAGCAAGCACCTCCAAAACTGGTTTCCCAAGTGGCAGTCAATTGCACCTTTGTTGGCTTTGACCGCTGTAGATCTACGGGGAGATTCGATAGTGTAATTTGAGTTTGCTTTCTCTTGATGCATTTCAAAGGGTATGATCTCAGCAGCATATAGTCATACCCGGGTGTTCTATACCGAGTTATACTGTCCTGTGCATTTACATACGTATTTGGCTCTAAATATTGGGTCTTGCCTTCTTTTCCTATCCTCATCTGACCTTGAGAGATAATTTAGTGCAAATGTATATCATTATGGCTGTGTAATCTCGTGACTATTTTTGACTATTAAGTATCAACAAATATTTCTAAAAGATATTATATCAGATGTGCATACAATTACATAGAGCTAGGCGTGGGTGAGGAGCTAGTTGAGAACAGGGAGAGGAAATTGACCGTCCTACAAAAAGTCAGTTCTAAACGATTGATTGCCTTAATAAATCATCCGCCAACTTGCCTTAAGAAATGCATTCATCACTTCCCCTTTCAACTGCTAGATAGCTTTGAGAGTAACTAGTCGTAATTGGGAGCTTGTTCCCCTTTTTACAACATACCCTTGGGTCACGGATTGTTTTCTTTTAGAAACTGAGCTAAAATGCGTGTGTTCGTCTTATACTTGAACTGAACTTATTCAGCACTAACTACGGTATACATTATTTCCTTAATAAAAAATGTTTGTTTTTTTCACATCCATTAGAAAAGAGTGCAGCAGCGCTCAATTTATTTCTGTGATATCACACTGATATCATAGGTTAGACGCATGAGGCATTGTCCACCCAAAACGTCCCTCATACAAGAAAACAATGCTTTGTTTTTTTTCCTAAATAATTCACTCACAAATCATTATACTTAGTTCATGGTTATCTAAATAATCAGCCATCACCTGCTGAACGTCGTTGGTGGTTAGATTGTTTCATTTCAACAGGAAGTGACGTCATTAACGTCATATGACGTACACTTAGCAAAGCCGTGTTTCCCCCTAGTGGTAGCGAAGTGAAGTAACAGGTGGGAACTCTGGATACCTCTGCCACTTCAGGTAATGGTCTTCTGGGTATTTAGGAAAGACGTGGAAACCACAGGTGGTGCCCACTGAAGGCAATACAAAGCCCTCTTGTTGGCCCTTAAAGTCAGCTTACGTGCATATGATTGAAAGTGGTCCATTTTTGCACCTGCCCATAGAAATTGCCCATAAGGAGATTGAGTCAAATCTAAACACCAATTTGTCTCAATTTGATCAGAAATGTCATCTTCTGTGTATTCATCTGAAATATACTTTCTACTCCACAAAAACGATCAAGACAGGAATATAGGATCTCTCCACTTTGGTTATAAGGCCCTTCAACACCATGAAAAGTTTAAATTGGAGTCACTGATAAAACCGTTTTACCTGTGTTTTTACACGGATAGGTGCGTGATGATGGGTTCCTACTTCTCCTCACATTGTCATTTACCTGCTTATTCAGACATTCCTTACCGTACGCCTCACAAACCTCAATATTTGACGCACTCTACTCCAACCCACCTCTAAGATTGTGTGCTCTCCCTAAACAAAATCACGCCAAGGAAAATTGCCTTTGAACCGGAGGTATAGAAAATGGAGGGACTGTGTGATAAAGCATATCTGGGGGATATTCAGAAAGACATGCCTTTCTGCAAATAGATGATAATTGTCATTATTTGTTTTAGGCTTTGCACCAAGATATAAGAGTCTTGGCCCCCTCCCCTCCCTTATGTTGTAGGAGTTATTGCTGCTGGAATTCTCCGATAGATTCATGATTCAAGAAGGGGTTGTTCCCTTCATTCCGCCTGACTGAGCCTCCCCTTTATGTATGTGAATCAATTAATGGGAATATCAAAAGCAATTATGATTTTCTGCTTTCATTCCATCTTGTAAATAAATGACTATCTATACCTTTCTAAGTAAATGTTTAGGAAATCTGATCGGTGCCTGTAGGGTACTATAGTTATAAGGTGTCACAAAGAGGGCTCAGTTGTGAAGGTGTTACGGGAATTTGGTAAGGTAAGAAACACCCCCCCCCCCTCCCTCCCCCTGTTCCCTTTATGCTGACTAATGGCCAAAGATAAATCACATCCCCAAGGCTCACACGTAGCAGACCCCAGCCCCCACCCCCTTAAATGCTTTCCTTCCCTAGAAGTAAACCTTCATTGTGGGCTGCCACCAGACATAGACTGGGTTCTCCACCACTGTGTATTCCCTGTATTCAGTATGTGCTTAACCTTCTGACCCTTAAACTGGCCATGGTAGGAGGTCCTGAGGCCAGTGGAGGATGACCACACCTGCTGTATTCTCCATAATGGTTTTCAAGGTGAATGGATGGGTTTATTGCCTACATGTGTGTACTTGCACCCCTTTATACATGTAGAAAGCATAACTAACCTCGAGGTTGGGGTGACCATAACCTTCCTAGGTGGGATTGTTCTGATGTAAAGGGGAGGCGATGCGCCTCTTTTAGGTTACACTATAACCTTAGATGGGTTGGGGCTTAGGTAAAAGCTAGGGGTAATTTAGAGGTATTGAGTTAGTGCCCAGGTGAGAATGGCGCTGTTTAGGGTAGGGTACCGGCAGGTGAGACAGCCTCTCTAACGCTTACTACCCTTAATGCCCCATAGCCAATCTCTGGGCCCTGTTGCACTATCTTTAAATTCTGTTTCATTGAGAAATACTTCACCTTTGGACTGTTAACTTTGATATGTAGAATGTTTAAATTTTTGCGGGATTTCCAACAAGTGCTGGAACCGGCCTTAATTAAGCCAAGCTATGATAATCATTGTGCAAAATTATTCGCACAGTTCAAAGGGATTCAGTTTATAGATAGAGATGGCTTACAATAAAAGAACTGTTGCTATTGGCCATTTTGGGCACTAAACATGATGTGCACCACCCTCCTGTGTGGGGCTGTAAAGGGTGGACACCCAGGAAGGCCCTCAACCCTTTGATCCCATCTGTCCTCCCTCCCACCTATTGCAGCACACACATGCTCATTTATTCACTTAAAGCTGGTCTATGTGAAAGCTGCAGTAAAAGTTCTGCCACCCTTTCTGCTCTCGGATTGCGCTGGTTGTCAGCAGGTTTATGAGGGCTGTACAGTTGCAGGGACCAGCGGGGGCACAGGTGTATACAAATGTACTTCCCTGAGTCAACTAGCATGGAAAGGCCCTGGTAACTGCAAATCCGGAAATAATATGCCTAGTGGGTAATTTGGGTGAGATCGTGACTTCCACTATCCACCTCACAGGTAGCATGTGTTACACCAACGTATCAGTAGTTGACAGTCGTAATGCATTACCACGGAGCCCAGTGTAGGACATAGCTGTGGTACACAACTTACCTACCCACCTGTACATCTATACCATTAGTCACGGCCTTCTCAATGTTTCAGTGTGCATGGCCCACCGCTGTGCTCTAAAGTGAAAGAAGCGGGTGCCATCTTTGAAAACCTAGCAAGATCCCATTTTAGAATACAAGATCTAGAATTTAACGTCCATCGATCGAGTGACACTACAGAGAGTATTGATAAACGAAAGGCATTTTATTGCTGTTGAAATATATTATCGTCTGACTGTGTAACGCCTGCTTAACCCTTTAAGGGCTGCATAGTGCAGTATGGCATTGGACGTCATGATGCAGGAATACAGCGCCGGCGAGTAACTCTCCGGTACTATTCAAGCAGCAAGCGTGTATGGTTGACATGATGCTTGAATGCACCACTGGCGGTATACTCGCCAGGGCTGCAATTATGCATCATGATGACAAAGGACATAACCTGTAATACATTAAAGCACTGTTCGGCCCTTATAGGCTCAAAGTCAAACCGTCCCATAACAGGTGAATGTATGGCCCATTCACTTAACTACTTGTAGACTTTCTTAACGAGCAGCTGACCACAGCAAATGTATTTTACCCAATTGCTGA
The DNA here is from genome assembly GCA_947462335.1 of Harmothoe impar. Taxonomy (NCBI): domain Eukaryota; kingdom Metazoa; phylum Annelida; class Polychaeta; order Phyllodocida; family Polynoidae; genus Harmothoe; species Harmothoe impar. The sequence goes on along the minus strand of OX381709.1, from coordinate 50,255,326 downwards.
TTTCAGCTAAGTGTGTTTCCTCCTCTAATGCCCATTTCTCAAACCATTATCTTCCATTTAGCGACATAATAGGGTTTTTGAGAGTAGATTTAAATACTTTGTTAAGTGTGTAGTACCACTGTATAAAGAGCGTACTTCTGAGTTAAAACAGAAACAGTCACACGCACAAAGCTAACTGAAGATGGATCCAGATGCTTCGTGCTCCTACATAGTATTAATGTGGTCTGATGGGATGTAAAGTGGATGATGACAGTAACCCATCCACTCAGGTCGTATGGCCAGTGCATAAGACTAAATTTAAGTTGTTGGTGGGAACGCTTGGGTAAGCCATACTGAGCAGGGGCGTGGCAAGGAGTTTCAAAGTAGGGGGGACTGAGGAGTATTTCGACCCTTTTTGACCACTTTTTACTTGACCTTTTTTGAGGTTGGTCAAAAGGGGGGGGGACATGTCCCCCCCCCCCCCCCCGGTTGCAACGCCCCTGAAATTGAATCATACAGTGGATGCTACTCTCAGCACATCCCAATGTTCAGTTTTATCATATTCCAAATTCCAGACCCCCCGCCCCCCGACCCCTGCTTTGGTCGCTTCACTGGACTCTGAGGAAACCAGTTACATGTATATCTGGGATATATATGCAGATATTTGCCCCGTTTCTCTTTAAACGTCACAAAAAGCGAGAGAAGAGTCTTATGTGTGAAGTCTGTACATTTAGTAGACTTTCACTACTTGAGAAACACTATTTCTTCCCTTCTACTTAACACCAACAATTGTTGCAAAGTTTCTCCTCGAATTCCCTAGCCCCGCCCCCAAAAAAACATACTGCATTCATATCCAGTACACATGTACACATTGTCCTCCTGCGTCCTCCTATATCAACATTGTCCTATGTACTTGCTAAAAGTTGAGTGACTTCCCCACTTCAAGTCACTCCCTAGGGACTATCCCTTTGTACTTAAGGTATTTCTCAGACTCTCTTCTCTTTTTTTTTACTAACACAGCCCATGTGCAGCAGCTTTAAATACAAAATAAGCACTTCTAAAGTGTTTTCGCTCACAGGGTACCATTTCATTGACTATGGCCAAGTGAATTTTCATTAGTGTGACATGGATCAGGTCTTTGTAGGGTTGGGAGTTCATAAAAGAGTCATTGTCCCTTGTGTCAAAACAGATGTCCTGATAAAAACACCTTTTGTACCTAGTGCTTAGGTCCCTTTGTGCTGGGGGCGCGACAAAAACCGTCAAAAACATGTTACAACCCAGACATATTACCATGACTTCATAGGGAGGGGTTTGCATGATTGGGAAGCGCGTGTAGTCACAGCTGAAGCTTGATGAAAAGTAACAAGTAAAGATCTTCTTTCTCCGTTAACAAATATGCTTTAGAACTGTGGAAGCTTAAATAGATTTGTCTTATGTTCAGCAAGATAACTCAAGACTTTCTTATATTTGTAGCACCTCATCCATGTGTATATTAACATCCGTTGCATGTAAATAGTTTTGTCATCAAACTGTCATCTTTGCATCAAATGTGGGCGGAACCAAAAGTTCAACTAAAATACATATGTTAAACTTTTGAGTGACTATTCATTGGATGGACTACCCCCGCAGAAATTAATCGGGAAGATCTTAATGTATTGTTTTTTGTATCTTATGATCAATCAAATTTGAAAAACAAACATCAAATTAAAAAAAAACAGCGTTGTCTCAGTGAGGGATAAGGGGTGGGTTATACAGAAAAAGAGAGGTGTCTCTATTAATTGTCTGTGTACTGTCAGCCTTCAGACGTGTTCCCACCTTACTTTTTGCCGTCCACGCATCTGTTGTCAGCCTCAAAGTGTAGAGCTGAAGGCATCATCATCACACTCTATCTTTCAACAAAACTCCACAAAAAAACACGTTACCAGAATTGTTATTTTAAATTTGACTCAATTTATTTTAAATACAGTTTCATCAATGAAATAATAATAAAAATGATATTATTTTTAAAATTAGGTTTACAGTTTCATCAAATGTGTTTTTCTCTCTGTATGTTTGGCAGGTGCGATCCTGGTCTTCCTGCCTGGTTATGATGAGATTGTCAGTCTGCGTGACAAGATCTGTGACGAGAAGAGGTTCTCTGACGGCAACAAGTGAGTCTTTGTTATACCCTGTAACATGGCCCTATTACCTGGCTGCCCGCCCTCTGTACGGACCAGCCACCTCCACCACACCCATTTCGGGTGATTTCATTTGATTTCATTCAAAAAGGTTACAATATTCTCACCATTAAATGTCATCATGTTAAAATGAGGAATACATACTGTAGAAAAATACATAATACTTACGCACAAAGTGAACATCGATATCGTGAGGTTTACGAATGGCTATTTATAGCGGATGCTATTATACAAAAATAGACAAAGAGAACGACCGTAATCACTTCATTCTCACCTGCTTTTGTAACGTTGTCATTCAGGTAACCATAGAGATGCGATTAACTTCATGGTCCTTTAATACAGTCTTTCGGATATAAAGTTGATATTAGATATCTAAAATACATTATTCTCATCGCAGAAACCCTTGGTAAATGTTCAGATATACATGTATCATGATCCTTGCTATGTGATATAGGTAGTAAGTTTCCCCCTATGTGTGTAGGTACCTCCTGTACGTGTTGCACTCGTCCATGCAGTCTACAGACCAGAGACGGGTATTTAAACCCGCTCCTTCGGGCATCAGGAAGATTGTAAGTAGCCCTTCAATTTTAAACCCTTCTTTGTGTAAATTGACACATGTGCAATTAAAGTACACGTGTAACAGGAAATTATAACATACAATACACAACAGAGTACTAGTATGTCAGATATCAATTCCGCCCTCTTTATTTGAGGTTGATATATTCCCATCTATTGGGGTTAACATGGGGCATAACTTAAGAGAAAGGGCTGTGGATAGAAAGTGGGGGGAATGTATCCTCCGCTACATATATTTACAAAAGGTCTACACTGGTCTAGTGAAATAACTTAGAGACCCCAATCCCCATATAGACAGTGTCTCTTTATAAAGAGTTAGGCAGAAATAACTATTTGAGTAAGGTAAGATTCATTGACAACTCCCATTGACTGCGTATTGTAGCATTGGTATGTCATGCGTATCTAATGGATATTGGCAATACAGACACCCAGTGCCGTAACTCATGTGCACTGTTGGCGGTTTTCTGCACCTAAAAATACCTTCTTTATCAAGCTGACACATGATTTAGGCAGGTACCACCCACGTAGTTAAATGTTGTCACCTTCATCCCTCCCACCTTGCCATCCCATGTAACACGCATCTATTTAATGACAATGACAACTTTTTTCTCTCCTTTTTAAAATATAGATCTTGTCGACAAACCTGGCGGAGACAAGTATTACGATTAATGATGTGGTCTTTGTGATTGACTCGGGCAAGGTCAAGGAGGTGAGGACAGAATCTCTTGCACTTCTTTTTCTTGTATGTTCAGCCTTTTATTCATTGTTAAGAATCTTGGTGTAAAGTAGGGTTAACTGATTACTGTGTATTGAGCGACTTCTTGCTTGCTGAGGATGATATTTGTACCTATACCGCCCCTTTCAATATGTGTCTTTTTTCGGAAATGGATTTTTGCATTAAGGAAATCGCCCATGAAAGACTAAACGACTAAAAATATGTGACCTTTGTAAAACTAAATTCAAGTTTCAAATTGCTGTCCCTATCACCATATTGTATAAATAGAGCCTCGTTGATTTTTTGAAAACGTTTATACAGATCAAAGTGTGGTTTGCAGATAGCTGGGTATTGCCTTAAGTTCTATATACTTCTAGTTTATATATCCATGTGTATTACCGACCTCAATTATAAATTGTGATCATATTTGAAACTTGTAGAAACATTTCTTTTTTACGTTGCAGAAATCCTTTGATGCTCTGACCTCAGTGTCCATGCTAAAAGCTAACTGGGTATCCAAGGCCAGCGCCCTGCAGAGGAGGGGCAGGTGAGGACCACTGTGTGACATTGCCTGAAGTATTGTTGAGCATAACTCATTAGTCTAGGGATCTAAGCAGGGTTAAACGTTAACGTTAAAGAGGCACTTCTTATAATCAATCACAGTTAAAATAATACCGGTAGTAGGGTTGTTGAGTCACACAAAACCAGACACGGTCCAATATATAATTGATGTTGGCATTTATTTAGGTACATGTGGCAGGTTTAAACAGAACGTGATGATATAAAGTTGAGTAGAGCTGGAAATGTGATCTACGTTTCGGCTATATTAACCAGCCTTCACCAGGATCAGTTGATATTAACATAGACCCTTTGAGACTTATCAAAACCATGTCCATTGCTCAGAGATGTAAGTGGTCAGGGATTTCCCTGAATATAGGGATTTGAAGGACATCTAGAAATGTCTTTTAAATAGCAAAATCCATTAGCTTTTGTCAAAATTCTGTAAACAATTCTGTGTTACATCCCCCTGCCCTTCTCATCTACTTGGAGCCAATGACAGTACAACCTCCTCTACCATACATGCATGCAAGCTCACACTGATGTGGGGCCAGCTTGCATCTTTCAGGGGTTTAGCACTCTGTCTATGAGGCTTCCAGGGCCAGGGGATTTCAGGGACTACAAATCCAGGGGGAAATGAAGGAATACTGGCTCCTGATTGGTTAATATTCATGCTGCAGCCTTAAATCCACAGATGGCACCACCAGTCCGTGGACACATGGACGTGATAAATCCTGCTGCCAGGAGATAATAGTCTGTGGATGCATGGACGTGACAAATGCTGCTGGCAGCAGGAGACAAAACCGTCCACGGCCACATTCACCTTTTCAGGGAATCTATCCATACCCCACTTACATCTCTGATTGCTGTTACCTTTCTCCAGGGCGGGCCGGTGTCGGCCGGGCGTCGCCTACCACCTGTTTAGTAAGGTGAGATTTGAGAGCCTTCAAGAGTTCCAGGACCCGGAGATCCTGAGGTACCCACTACAGGTAAGTGATATCTTCAGGTATAGAGGGGAAGCATGGATTTAGTGTTGAGTGGGCTCCCATCTGCATACTGTGAATCTCTGGAAATAACCCGCGGATTAAAGGCGCGGGCTATACGCGAGGGGTTTTCATGGGAATTTACGGTATATATGGTGGAACACATATCTGGAAAGGGTGCAACAATATGGCATTGAATTGGTAATGATGTTAAACATAAATACAAGAGCTCCGATTCAAAAAGATCATGGAGTTAATTGACTCGATGTTTCAGATAATGTAGAGTAATGGCACAGGTGTAGCATATGGCAGCTTCTAGTCGATGTCATCACAGATGTCGGTGCAGTGTACAGGTGTGTGAGTGACGCCTCTCACAATCTCACCTCCCCATCATCACAGACACTGATGGCTTTATAGAACCTTGTTCAGTGTTCAGAACGCTTAGTATAACAGCAGTGCTCTCTCCTGGCTGATGGAGATAGGATGGTCCCTGAGTTGCCCACTAGGTGGCAGATATGCCCAGTGCAGGAGCGATTATATTGGAATGCGAGGAGAGCAGGGGGACTGTGTTCGGACCGCCCTTCGCTTTTGGATACAAATTAATTAAAATATTGAGATAATCCTTCTAAATCTTTCTAATGATAATCTCAAAACCTAAGACTGCTGAACCGTGCCCTCAGTTCAAATAATTTTACAGTAATAGCCATGGTGATATCCAGTGCCGGGAAGTCACTGAGGGAAGCAATCTAGTGACAGTATGGTGTAACTTGGCATTCACTGGAGCTTTGTGTCCCGCCTAATACTTACCCATGCTGGTGGTATATGTAAAGCTATTTGTGTGATTCATGTCCTCAAGAGCCAAAACCAGATAGTGAGCAATTCTTGTTCATGCCTACATGTGCCTCCCACGTAGCCATATATGCCTCCTGTATGACAGAGTTTATGGTACCCCCTCTTGACCTTGCTACCATTTGGGACCTTTAGTACTTCCTGTCTTTACTGTATAGGGCCGATTGAAAACAGGGCAAACTGAGAGCCTTTTTTTGAAACACACACAAAAAGTTGGGGCATGTAAAAATGTAATACACCCACTGATGTCAAATTAACACAGAATTCCCTTGTGAATGCACCCAGCAGTTCTCCTCACCTTGGTTCTCAGCTACTCCTGTTTTGGACGGATTTCCAAATTATTTTACGAAAATTGCGAATAATGTTTCAGTATTTACCGTTTCCCACTTGGTTCTCTTATTCCCAGGACCCATATAATAGGCTTGATATACACGATGTAGCACTAAGCTGCCCCCCCCCCCTTCTCCTGTTCACCCCCCTCCCCATATTCAAACGCTGAATAGCATTTCACATGGAATTACATTATCTTTACACCCCACCTGTTTCCATCCTCTTCAGGAGCTGTGTCTACACACCAAGTTGTTAGCACCCGCAAACTGCTCCATCGCTGACTTCATCGCTAAGGCCGCTGAGCCGCCAGCCTTCCTGATGACCCGCAATGCCGTCCACATACTTAAGGTAATAGAAACTATAGAGTTAAAGAACAACAGACATGTATCCACGAAAAACGCATCTCCAACATGCTCTGAATTATCATTTAAAGTAATTTCACCTACTAATTTATACACATTAAACCCAAAGTAACGACTTAGAACAAAAAGACCGGTTTAATATCCTCTTCTTAAACACAACATTTATCACTGGTCATTTCCCCTGTAGCAAATGGATGCACTTGACTCGTTCGAGGACCTGACGGAGTTGGGCCACCACTTGTCTGACCTGCCGGTAGAACCACGCTACGGCAAGATGGTTCTGTACTCGGTGGTACTCAAGTGTCTGGACCCTATACTCACCATAGCCTGCACACTAGCCTACAGGGATCCATGTGAGTACTGGCCAGATGTGATACACACATAAATGTTGGCAGCTGAATGTTATTTCAGGGCGGGTGTATGGAACTTAGAGCATGCAGGGGAGGTTTTTTTTACAGGAAAAACACATCTATATTGATATATTTCTTAACTTTTTTCTTGTGGTGTTATTCTTTGATACAGATTATAAGCTTAGCAGTATTGAAAGACATGGAATAGTTTAATTTCATCAACGGAAAGTATGAAAAGGTGACCTGATCTATATTCGTATGACCTTCTTGATAGGAAACGCGTATTAAATAGTATACAGACCTATATATCACCAGATTAATATTATTCTAATTGTAATAAAATTATATGGAAAGATATCAACATTGTTAACATTTGTTTTAACCGTCATTTAAGTGGTCGCATTGTGTTTTGGAACGAGACAGAACATTCTAGGTTCGTATTCATCTAACATCATTAACATTGTTAACACCATGATGTTAATGACACCTTCTTGTGCCTTCCATTTATCAGTCGTCCTGCCCAACTCGCCGTACCAGAAACGTCAGGCAGCCATGTCCAAGCGGAAGTTCTCTGCTGGTACCCACAGCGACCACATGGCGTTACTGCGGGCATTTCAGGTAACCAGCTTCAATCAATTGAAATACAATATTTTATGTGTGTAAATTTATTTATTTTTTCAAACACTTTTTCAAATAAATTGCCCCTCATGTTTCTTGGTTGCTACTTTACAGTCCTGGCAGCGTGCAAAGACTGAAGGTTGGGAGCGGTCGTTCTGTGAAAAGAATTTTCTCTCTGCGTCGACAATGGAAATGATCTTTGGGATGAGGTATGCAATGTGATAGTCGTCATATCCGGAATACTGACAGGAACATATAATCTGATCCTTGATATCGTTTCTGGTCTGATTAATTGTAAGGGACATCCTATAATGTAGCAGACTTGCCACTGTGCGGTAGTCATATTCCATAAAACTAAAAGGCACTAGCAGACCCAGCTTTCCTTGAAAAGAATATATAGTAAGGAGAGCATTTGACAATTGCTTCCCATGTTAACAATATCTTTATTCCTCCTTGATATTTACAGAACTCAGTTGCTAGGGCAGCTGCGAGCATCAGGCTTTGTGCGAGCGCGTGGCGGTGGAGATATCCGCGACCTGAACACCAACTCAGAGAACTGGGCGGTGGTGAAGGCTGCGCTGTGTGCCGGCATGTACCCACAAGTAACACGTGTAGAGCGCACCAGCAAGACACAGGCCAAGCTCACCACTGTGTAAGTAGCAATGTTTTCTCTTTTAGTTTTTGAGAAAAAAGTTGACACGATATCGAATTTTATTTTATTTTATTTTATTTTAATTTTATTTATTTTTAAGCTTAAGTAAATTGTTGGGGAGTCTTCTGCTGCAGATTCTTTGTTTATGGGTAACCTTGTGATGTTTTGCGGAGAGGTACGCTGATATTGGTGGTCTAGTTGGTATGGCAACCGCTCACAGGTATGTGTGGACTACTCGAGTTGATTAAAAGGAACATGACAGATTACAGTAGGATTAACCTGATGTAATACCTAAATATTGATTCAATTGGCTTTTAATGTGAACTCTTTGTATTCAGAATTCATGGTCTGAGGTATTTATGATGAGATGTTTCTGTACATGTTGGCCTATTCACATCCAACATTGTTTTTTAAAAGTTGAACGTTGTTGACATGTATAATTAAAATTGATCGTTGCTAACATATCCTGACAGTTGTGTCAACCAATAATATACTGCGAACTAGTTCTTGATTTTGTAATGTAGGTTAGGTTTAGCAATAAAATATTTTGTTGAGACTCGTAAGTCTTTGGTGCACCAACTAATATACAATGGAATTAATTTACAATACTAGTATACAAACTAACATAGATTACACGATTCATAAGCAGCAGTTTTAGAGCTCTTGTAATCACATTACAGCAAAGAAGCACGTGTACGGTTCCACACCTCGTCGGTTCTCTCTCCGGCCCCGAATCAGCTCGGCTCCGACACCCATTCATTAGCCATCAGCAAGCTACCCACTGATTGGCTCGTGTACGAGGAGATGATGCGGGCACACCGGATGGCGCATCTCCGGTGTTGTACGGTGGTCAGTCCAGTCATCGTCACTATCTTCGCCGGTCCGGCCAAGTTACCGCATGACATAGTCAGAGAGGCGGAATCAGGAAGGCACGGGGAACCAGGTACGGCTACAATTGATCTCTTGCTTTTGTAAAACCTCTGGTAAATCTAATATTAATTTGACAGAAAAAAGTCTCATAGAACCCTGAATTAATTAACAATGTCCATTCCTTTTTAAATCAAATCCAATCAATGGCTACAATTGTAAGTTTGAGGTTGGAGATGGGCTAAGGACAACCATATTTAGTACATATACTGTAGAAACAGAAGCTTGCATCTGTCAATTGGGACTTAACCTATTTACAGCTATAGTGACAATGTTATTGGCTTTGGGACCTTGTCCCCAAAGCCATTGACACCACACACAGAGAGTTGGAAAAAGTAGCAAGAAAAGACTAGCATAGGTCCCCTTGTTCATTGTTAAATTAAGCCCTAGCTGGCCCTTAAACATTGCCTAGGACTGGTATCCCCATGTGTCCTTGCAGGTGTGTGCAAGACTAATTTAACCTAGATCTGGTTTTCAGTTACTGCATGTAGTACCAGTGTACCTTGTGGTATGGCCTAGACATCTTGTGAACAGCCATATTTTGAGTTCTCTAATGTGGCTGTCAATGGCAAGGATAGGTACCAGCCTAATAACTATTGACTCCTATGTCAAGCCAAGCTGTCAATGTCAATGCCAATTCCCATTCTATGCACATACAGGACCTGTACTAGAAGTTGAGTGGTCCAGGGTGGCTCTTGAAATCGCTCAAGCCCGCCCAAAGACAAACTGTGAAGTCCAACATGATTACCCCTCCCCACCCCACACACACATGCAAGAAACCACATGCAACAACCCTAAAATAATATGTTGCCAACACAAGTCCTCCTTATGCCCCCTCCTTCTCCTCCCTGTGCCCCCTCCTCCTCCTCCCTGTGCCCTCTCCTCCTCCTGCTCCCTCTGCCCTCTCCTCCCTCTGCCCTCTCCTCCTTCCTCTGCCCTCTCCTACTACCCCATCTTTCCCCTCCTCCCCCCTCTACCCCATTTTCCTCCTTTCTGTTACCTACTCCCCCTCTGCCCCCTCCTCCTCCCTCTGCCCTCCCTTCTCCCTCTGCCCCCTCCTCCTCCCTCTGCCCTCCCTTCTCCCTCTGCCCCCTCCTCCTCCCTCTGCCCCTCCCTCTGGCTGCCAAGATGGCTGTCGAAAACTCAAGATTGTCTGATTTCCTTGTGTGATAGGGTTTTCTAGGATGAAGAATCCATTTTCAGGCTTAGATTTTCAATCCGGGAAATTTCCAAGATGGCTGCCAAGATGGCCACCAAAAACTCAAAATTGTCTGATTTCCTTGTGTGATACATAGATAGTAGGGTTTTCTGGGATGCAGAATCCATTTTCATGCTCAGATTTTCAATCCGGGAAATTTCCAAGATGGTTGCCAAGATGGCCGCCAAAAACTCAAGATTGTCTGATTTCCTTGTGTGATACATGGATAATAGGGTTTTCTAGGATGTAGAATCCATTTTTAGGCTTAGATTTTCAATCCGGGAAATTTCCAAGATGGCTGCCAAGATGGCCTCCAAAAACTATACCAGCTGCAGTAAAACCAATAAAAATCAAAAAGATTTAGCTAAGTGCATGTAAGTTAACTGACCATGCAGTATTGCTGCAAACCATCACATATGAATTGCATTAGAACCCTAGACACACCAAAAAGCATAAATCTATGGCCCTTCGTTTTCTCACCTGTAGTTCATAACAATCCTATAAAAACCCAAAGCCACTACGGCTTTGCCGTAAGATCCTTGAATTTGTCCCCTTGTTATCAATAGTCATCAGTTTCCCCTTTGAATCTGCAAGAAAATCAAATCAAAATGTGATTCCTAAACTATAATAAGACATCCTCAATACTCTGGTGCTTGTTATGGTAGGTGGACAAGGAGATGGTTTTATCGAGATGAGTAGTGACAGTGAGGGAGAGGAGAAGGAGGACACCAAGAGGAGCCGCTACCGCCTGGACGAGTGGATCCAGTTCAGGTGTGAGCCTGAGGTAGGTCAAACAAGTGGTACAGTAGAATCTCGTCATAAGGAGGACGGATATAAGGAGCAGACGGTTATAAGGAGCACATTTGCTCTGCCACTTTCTTTCCCCATACATTTCTATGGTTAAAAAACCCTGTTAGAAGGAGCGATTCTCATGAAAAATTGTTCATAAGGAGCACTTTTTGACCGTGAATGGGATATATTTACTTCCTTAAAACGAAATTTTACCCACACATTTCAATAGTAAAATCATGGCTTAGGAAATGTCCTTACAGGCTTACACTAAAGTCATGTCTCCATACTACACAGGGAAGCCCTGGCAGTGGGTAGGCGCTCCTACACTACACAGGGAAGCCCTGGCAGTGGGTAGGCGCTCCTACACTACACAGGGAAGCCCTGGCAGTGGGTAGGCGCTCCTACACTACACAGGGAAGCCCTGGCAGTGGGTAGGCGCTACTACACTACACAGGGAAGCCCTGGCAGTAGGTAGGCGCCCCCCCCCCCCCCACAACCCCCCTCCCCTTTTTGCCACTGTAGGGGTGGTTGGCTGTATATATGACCAAAATCGGTTACAAGGAAGGTTGGTTACAAGGAGCAAATTTTCCTTGCCAAAAGGTGCTTCTTGTAACGAGATTTTACTGTATTACAGTGTAATTGGAGCTTACTGATTTCCTGCCTTACCTTTTCTCTGAAATTTCCCTATTAAAAGATATCTATTTCCCCATAGAAACATGGGGAAATCGCAAGATTTTCTACGTTTTGTCAACCAGGTCTCTGCTATTGATACCATTTATAGGTGAAAGAAATCCAATTCCTTGATATTTTGTAAGTCTGATGAGAAAAAAATCAAAATATTTTATCTGGCACACAATAAATAAATGTTGTGTTTCTAAATGACAGGTTGCAAGCTTGATGATGCACTTACGGCAAAAGTGGCACTCCTTGTTCATCCGGCGGATGCGAGCTCCATCCAAACCATGGTCGCAGGTAGACGAGGTAGGTAGTCTACTGGTTTACTAACTAGCTTTCCTGATAATTCCAAATACCTTAACTCATGTTATACTGAACACAGCATGCATGTGATCAGCATATCTTTCCAAATAGAAATAAAAGCTATAGTGCGTAAGGCCTCACTTTTCTCAAATTCAGTCATTCTTCCTCCAATTCTGTTGTAACATAAGTTCATTAATAAATTTACATGTACAAACATTTTTAAACTTTCTGGTTGCAGAATGTGATACGATCTGTGATAAGTGTCTTGACCAATGAGGAGCAGGCCCTCGGCCTCCAGCAACCCGCGGGCATAGGCCAACGACCCAGGCCCATGTGTGAGTAAAGCATCAACTGACTGCAGCGTAGATGATAATTAAAGTCAGCGTATGGTCTAATAAAGCCACGTTTATTGTTATGACTAAACAAGACTAGAGTTTTAAGTTCATGCTGGCCTATAATACGTTCTATGCATTGATAATATCACGTGACATAGTTGTTTATTTTGTGTAACGCCTCTGAAGAAGGCACGGTTACTCTTGATTGGGGATAGTCTAATCCTGATAATTTAGCTCAGAAAGATTAGTAGGCGTTGGCAAAGAAAATCATGTGTAATAAATCGCCTTCACATTAATAAAATTCCCATGTTCTCATGTATGTTCAGCCACAGAGGGTATGATGGCAGGCAGTGGAGGCAGTCGGCGCGGCTCATACGACACGGAGCTACAATCTGATGACTCGTCTACGACAACAGCCAGCAGTGGAGGACAGAGCACACCCAAAGGCCGCAGTCCTAAGATCAACGCCACCCCTCCCAAGAGGAAGGACCTCATGAGTAAGCCTTACGTTTAGAGATGATAAAAAAATCAGTGCATGATGCTCTATACAGGCTTGAAATGCATATTGTGGGATTATTATGAGTTGAAATAGCCCCTGATAAATATGAAGTACCGGTAGTGATATATGTCTAGAGAAGTTTTTTTCTTTTTGAATAGTTAGAAATTATATTAAAAAAGTAGTATTTTAAGTGTCTGAAAATTGCAATAAGTTGTGTCTTCTTGAATTAAGGAAATACATGTAGAACGTCTTTACAGTGAGCATCATTTTTTCCCACAGAGCTAACCAAGGGCGGCTCAGAGGACCGCTCGGAGACCTCCTCCGGCCGGTCGAGCGCCTCGGCTCCAGGCTCGGCCAACAACAGTGGGACAAGCAGCCTGCGGGGCAGCGCGGCCTCCTCGCCCTCACACTCCCCCCAGCCGGGCTCACCATCTAAGTGGGCAGAGAAGGATGTGGCAGCGCTCTCCGCTGCCCATCCACATCCCTGCCGCCACCTAGTGATGAAGTGCAGCACTATCAAGCAGCTCGATGTCTCACAGTCCAAGGGCATTTGGGCAACCACCGTCAGCAATGAGAAAAAGATCAATAAGATGTTCCAGGTGGGTGGTACTCTATGTATATTTGTTTTTTATGAAATAAAAATGGCCATTGCTTGAGCTAAAATTTGGCCATTGCTTGAGCTAAAATTTGTCCAACTTAAATGGTGTCATCTATAGGCTCGCTTATATTATCCATAGTCCATCCAACCCCTATTAATTTATACCAATTTCGTTTCCCTTTGTAGGATGGAAAGGTAGTGTATTTGGTCTTCTCGGTACAAGGTAGTGGGCATTTCCAAGGATATGCACGAGTAACGTCCATGGCACCACAGGAACGTGTTCGCGAGTTTGCCTCACCAGGCCTCGCACCTCCCTTCCAAGTTGAATGGACTAAGAGGTAACTAAAAAAAAAACTAAAACCTTTGTTTGAATAAAATACAAGAAACAGGCGTTCCACATATCAAATGATCAGTAAAATGTCTCTAACATACAACTGTACACATAATTGACTCAGGTTTACTCTGAGTCTTGTGCGACGGGTAGCAGGGGGTCTCTCAGCCTAAAATTTAAAACAGCTGTCATTCCTTCAAAATTGGAGCTTTTTCTCTCAATTTTGTGTCATTAGATGCGGTACAATGTTGTCCTTCCTATGTAATCGCGCTTTAATCCATTTTCAAACGCTTCCCCCTGAAAAGCATGATTTTAATTTTGTGTCTAAAATGGTGGTAATTTGCTTCAGCATAGAGCCCTATGGGAGCCTGTAGATAACCCTTGACATTTAACAGTTACATATTGAACGGGCTCAGTGCTAAGTCAATGGGACAGATCTCGGCAGCCGACCAAACCGGGGTGAGACACTTTTTTTCAGCAAGCTTTGACTGGATCCAATGGTAATTTAACACAGGGAAGTACTACACTACTTCCCAAAGGAGATGCCGTCCTATATCATATACTAGGCCCAACATACGCTGCAGTATGTTAGATACCGGTATGGTAATTTAATGGTAATTTAATATATATGTTGCTGTCCAGTGTTGTTCAATACATGACAAATATTTTGAGAACAAAAACAGACAACCCTGTAGTAGGATATAGCTCAGACCCTACTAAGCACTATTCGCTGTTACTTACAATATGGACATGGGAGCTTTTTATTCAGTGTGTGTCTGACATAGACGTGAGAGGACAAAAGACATAGATAGCCAAGATCGGGGAACATGAAAATTTGAATTTGGGCCTAAGTACCCCCCCAAAAGAAAGTCAATGTCCACATTTTTTTTGAGTATACCCTTCTTTTGCGCGGCTTGCCTCACTCGGTGTGGCTTTCTTAGGGCACCTGCGTCATGCGACCTATAGGTTGTGTGGTGCAGGCCTATAGGTAGTTGTGAGTTCCTGACTTGTGACGCACAATTTGGGTATGCTATCCGAAACAGTCCAGCCAGGATATAATAGGGGGAGCAATGGATGGATATGGATAGTGGACTAGGGTAAACCAAAGGTGCTGAATTCATTTCTGTTATGTGTAGGATGATATCTAGGTCGGAAAAAGGTCAAAATCAAGGTCAAAGGTCACATCTTTAAGAATCCCATTAATACAAGAGTGCACCCTTTCTCTTTCTTACTATGATAAATGATACATTTCCCTTCACACCTCTACCTGACCCTGAGTCTAGTTAACGGGGGAAGGGGAAGGGGAAGGGACTCGGGTTTGGGACTCGGGGGTGAGATTCGGGGGTGGGACTCGGGGTTGGGACTCAGGGGTGGAACTCGGGGGTGGGACTAGGGGTTGGGACTCGGGGTTTGGACTCGGGGTTGGGACTCGGGGTTGGGACTCGGGGGAGGGACTCGGGGTTGGGACTCGGGGTTGGGACTCGGGGGTGAGACTCGGGGGTGGGACTCGGGGGTGAGACTCGGGGGTTGGGACATGGGGTTGGGACATTAGCTTGGGATTTGGGGATGAACAATATTATTATATGTATACTCCTATATGATGATACTACATTTCCCCCCGAACCTGAGTCATTTGTGATGCAGTCACACGTTCGATTTTTCAATATACCAGGTATCTAATGGTAAAAAAAATGTGTTATTTGCGTCAAATCACACTTCTTGAATAATAAAGTATGAACTTCCTTCCAGGGGAAACCTACCATTCCAACACACACACACCCTACTAAATCCATGGAACGAGAACAAAAGAGTCCAGATTGCTCGAGATGGACAGGTAAGAGCTTGTATACGTTATCCTTCTTAGAACTTAGACTATCGTAAGAGTAGTTTAATGGTTATTATGAATGGATAGACTAATGTATATGGTTTTAGAAAGATTATACGATAATCTGTCGAGTATTATGCTCTCAGCATTCCATGGATTTCCCTGATTCAAACAGATCTGTTCATAAGTTTAGCTTTTGACGTTGGCAGTTATAAGTAACCTGTCACCTTCATCCCTGTTATTCCTCACAGGAGATCGAGCCTACAGTAGGGGAGAACCTGGTGAAGTTGTGGGAGCGGATCCCAGCCTATGTCATCAAAAACTCGCCGCAGTCAGCGCGCTTCGGCAAGAACTTCAGCCCGAATGGTGGCAATAACAGCAGTGGTGGCAGCCCGAGTAGCGGTGCAGGAGACTCCAAGTCAGGCAGCGCGTCCTCCTCCCAGTCCTCCGGCCGACAGCAGGCAGGTCAGAGCTGGGGCCAGGGGTCGGCCCAAGGTCATGACAACAAAGGTCAGGGACAGTGGGGAGGTCGCGGGGGGAGCGGGTATGGCGGGGGGCCGCACGGCAGCCCACAACATGGCATGCCCGGGTTCAACCCCATGTACATGGCACATGGCATCCCGCCGCAAGGTCAAATGTATCCCCAAGGACAGAACATGTCGCCAATCATGATCCTGCAGCGGGGCCAAGGTCAAGGCGGCCGGGGTGGTCAGGGCAATGGCGGCCATGGCAGCGGGCCTTATTCCCCGTCCAATCAGGGCGGTAATTATTACGGAAAAGGACCGAAACCATGAGGAAATTCACTATAATGTGTTATCAAGAAGGCTACATGCTAAGGCAGTCCATTGCTCTGTTTCTATCGTTGCTGGTTCGTCTTCTTAAATTGCTGTTCAAGTTGGCATCTAATGTCAGGATCTACAGAGTTAATGGTCACTGAGGGTAACCACCATGGTACATAGCTCTGTATATCCTCTGCTGTATCCCTATACAACACCCAAGGTGTTCAAGGGCTCAGCCCCCTGAGTCAGTATAGTTCATGATTCTGTGATATGAAATGATCATATTGCTTCATGCCGTTCCCCCGTTGTGCACACCTCCACTTGGTAAGGAAGGAGAAATTTGTGTTTGATATGCTTTGATATTAACCTCATGATGTTTAGTTACATGCGTTGTTAAGTACACTTTGACGTGTAGATATGATACTACTGGAAGATGGCGAAATAGATGCGGTGAAATGTGAGTGACTGATAGAAAGCTGACTGTAATCTCATGCAACTTAACGAACCAAAGGTGGATTCAGGATATCGTTATAATATATATAAATGATAGAGAGGTAGAATATATTGGTTGCCATCACCAAAGATATGGTTTCAATCAGTGTTGAATAATGCACAGCCTGTTCGACTTTCTTAGCAGTGGAACCTACACCAGCTGACAAAAATCATGCGATAAAACATGCCCTTAGTCACTTAATTGACTCAGGGTATTAACCCTGAGTAATATACACCTACTAATTTTGCGTTTTAAGACAATTTTGTGACATAGGAGAATCTTTATATTTTGGTTATCGTCCGACATAGACAAAAGTCGACAAAAACATGAGACAGGCAAGGTCGGGGGACAGGATCTAGCGCAAAATTTTTTCTAAAAATCTAAATTTTTCTTGACTAAATTGAACTGCGATCTTTACGAATTTATTTCTCTCTTTCGCTATTATGTAAATGTATGAAAACAAAGCTACCGCCGCCATGGGCCTCCATAGGCTGCAAGGCATTAAGTTTTTGGGTGCAAGATAGAAATGACATTTTGAGCGAATTTGCCCGTATTTCTCTCTTTCTACCCCCAAAGCGGGCAAAATCTGGGCACATTCTACCGCCAGGACCTATGCAACAAGTCACATCCACTCTATATCTATGTGTTAAGACAGGAGATGCACGGCAAAGGCATGGACGCGTAACACACGCCACCCTGTAGCCGACCGACACAGCGAAACGGAAACGGCGATGGTGTCGCTGCTGATGCTCCGATCGACTCGCTTTACGGCCGAGATGTAAAACAGCGGTTACGGGCTGCTGGGCGCTGACGCCGACAGCCACCTGCTCGCCCCCAGCCACCTGCTTTCCCACAGCCACCTGCTCACCTACAGCCACCACCTGGAATTTGATTATATATGACTTCCAATATATGAAATTAGGGTAGCTTTTTCTGGCGATTACGATTCTGCCGTCAGAAATGAGAAATAATGTATTGTGCTCAAATTAGATCACTCATTCGAATTCATTTCTGATGCCAGAATTGACAGATTACCCTGAGTCATCTGTGAGGACACTCACACACTCCATTTTTCTAAAGTGTTTACTTTTACTCATCACGAATGAATGATATCTGAAGGAATATAATCCTGATCAGCTTGTACCTCAAACAAAGAGCGGGTTGCATTTCAGACATAATAACCAAAGATTTAAACAAAGACTTACTTGCCCCAAACTGTTGTATAGATATGCAAAATATCCCCAAACATGAAGGCATTTATGAACAGCACATGGACGTCCATGTGTATATTGAATGGCTAACTGTGTAAGGCTTTGTGTATTGTACTTGATTATTGATCTATAGATGGCTAAAGCTACAGATAAAATAAACTTAAACCCGTTACGATCAATCTTCAATAAGATATTCAATAAACTATGTGTATATAGATTTGTTAGAATCACGTACGATGCCCCTGAATGGGTTAAGTCAGTTTAGCAGTATTAGTCTGCATAGTTACAAAATGTGTAATAAAATATCAGGATTGCTGGATTTGAAGTAAATGGGAAAGGCCACGTTGAAATTTTAATGGTATGGGGTGGAAATATTAATAATGGCTGATATAAATAGTGCTGAGTCACTCATGCAAAATGGAGTTTCTACTTACAGAGTTTGACGTTTGTTATTGTGTTTTATATGTACATCAACTATTTCACTGGTATTTGTATTTAGCTAGCTGTAAAGTTTGTATAGGAAAGATGATATACAGATTTACGGTTTTACACTAATGAAATACCCGGGGCACGAGTCAGCCTGTAAAATGTGTTCGTTAAAAGATGGGTAGGAACGGTTGTACATTAAACTAAAAGGTTTAGATAATAGTCAGTACAGAAACGTCAAGGAGCCCCCCCCCCCTAAAAAAAAAGGAAAAAAAAGAGAAAGACTCAACTGCAGATAGTATAACTAATAGCATAGCTCCCATTTGGTTGTACATCAAATATTATTGAGCTATAATAACAATAGAAAACCCTCAAGGTAATCCTTCGGCCTCGGAATGTCCAAAATAAGTTCGCTCATTTACATGTAATGTTAAGTAACACTTAATGGCACACAGCTTTGTTTGACCATGTTTAAGTGGTTTTGATACGAGTCTTCTTGTGTACAACAGAAAGGAATATATATAATGGGTAGTTTTGTTTAATCCCTTTTCATAGCAATGTGATATCCAATATAGCACAACCAGTTAGTTTCTTGATAGATAGATGATGTACCCATCATTAAGGAGATGCTTACAATATTATTGTGTAAAGAACGGTTTGTTCAGCTCTTACAGGCCGTGTAAAAAATGTTTGTAATTACATTAGAGACATTTATAATCAGGAAGTACAATGTCAGTAAACAATCTGTAGTGAAACAGTCTAAAGTCTGGAGTTTCCGCTTGGCAGTTTACAAACTGACTATACATTGTTCTGGTTGTAAGTACCTCCTCTGGTAACCAATAACTACTTACTGTAGGAAACGTTCACAAATGATGCCACCCACCCTGTCCCTATTGGAGGCAAATTGGTCTATACAACTGTATGACTCCCGTTCATGTTTCGTCACCAAACCCAAAGACCCTACCCCACACCCTAGCCGGTGACGTCATTGGTGAATGTTCCCTTGATAACTACGACAGCTGAGAAGTCTTAAACAACAATAGAATATTCCTTATAGTTGGGCTTATGTCGATTGATGTAGCGTCTACTTGGCGGTTGTTTCTACGAATTACAATCATGTAATAAGCGTAGCTGCCAAGTATAGGCAGAGGATAATCTTCACTATGCAATGTATTACTTGATTGAGAAAAGCGTTGGTGGTGCATTTGTCAATTACCATTACACATAAATACTGTTCTCGGGCAAGCCACATAATGTTGTATAGTAAGGTTGAAACCTGATATTTACATCTCTTGCATAGTAAGTTGAACCCTGATATGTAAATACGTTTAACCCAGTTTCTGCTCTTTTACAAATTGGGATCAGGCTCTAGAATAGTAAATAAGGTTTGATATGTAACTTTAAAACGGTTGCCTTTCTGTCCGCATATCTTCTATGTCTTACTTCAAAAAGAATAACAATCAAGACAGCGCGAATGAAGTTGAACTTTCTGCACGATAAAAATAATGCTTCAGAAAAGATAAGGGTACTCATGGTTATATTCATAATGAACCAAGCTTCTTTTAAAAAATCTAAATGCACTGCATACTAGTAAAGACAAGATGTGGTTACAGCTTATCTCTTTTTAAGCATTCTCTTTCTAGTGGTACATTTCCCATGTAAGATATAAGCATTATATTTATTGTTTTTATGTAATCCCTAGATACCTCGCAGGAAGAGGTCAGCACATATTTGCTTTTGTATTTATGTAATAATATGTTACTTGAAACAGTTGGCCAAGTAGGAAGGGAACTCATAACCTGATCCAGACGGGGTTACAGACTCCTTTAGCCAAAAGGATGTATACTATTACTAATGAAATGTGTCTAACGAGGACGACCAAAACTACAGTTTATAAAAGAGGGACAAGGTACTCTGTGCAAAGGGCATTTTCACTTCAAAAATATCGATTATGAATCAATGGATGAGGAGCCAAATTGTAATGAACATATTGTTTATTTTAACTTTTTTTTAACTTAAATTTTTTGTGAGAAGTAGATGTCACATCGCAAGTACTAAAAGTATGAATGTATCGCTCGTTGTTGATTGAACAGCTAGCGATAGTACAGTTTCCACTGTATCTTCTCCTCGGATGCTCCTCTTCTTTCTGGAATTCAAATATTTCAATATTAGGCGGTTTATCCTATATATTTGGGCTTCTGTTGGGTTTTGAATAGAAATGCCATAACAATTATATCAGTCCTAATAATGGTTTGATTAAAGAAATGATAGAATGTACCTTATTAAGACCTCATTGGGATGAATCAGGGCTGAGGTATGTTCTACATTAGATGGGGCTTCAGGTAGTCCCGGTAAAGGCGATCCCAGTTTTTATACATGTAGATAGCTGTAGACTATGTATGAAAACTGGGATCGCAAATATGTATCATACAGTATGAAAACTTTTTACCTGGACTACCTAAAGCCCCGTCTAGTGCAAAACATATCTCGGGCCCTCATTGTCTTTACATTGTAAAAACAGTTTGTTGTCGAACAGGACAGTTCTTTTCGTAAGTCGTCCTTTATCAGTGTACATCAGTGGGTGCCTGGGCCTGAAAATACTAGTGTATGTTAATTGTGACTTTGAAATAAAGTTTTTCATGCGTTAAATTGAAATCCAAATGAGTATGCCTTGTTTTATCATGACCCCCCTGGTTGAAAATAATCCACTATTCATTTGCCTTATAGATTAGAGAACTCACAACTCACTGACCATAGTATAAATTCATAGAGTGATCAGATATGTGCTATTTGAAAGAGTGAATACATCGGTGTAATTGAAATATAAAGCAAACAACTTCTCTATATGTATGACATCGCTCATATCACGCTGCATATTATAATAAAGAGCGGCACCACCCTCTCAGAGGGTCCCAGACTATGTAGGTTACATAACAGGCTGATGAAAGAGATGGAAAAGATAGACCTGGGTGGTGCCCTGATCTGATTATGTCATGATATTCCGACAGGCTCCACAATCTGGGCTATGTCCAGTAATTTATCAGAGCATACACATTTAAGCAGACTTGAGGTGTTTTTTTTATCAAGAGTACACCCGTGTTTAGCTGCCAACATATGCAGACTTTCAACTATGAAATAGTTTATGCTACTGGTGAGATATATAATAAAGATGAATAATGTGCTACAAATCAAATAGAATGGCATCCAGGAATATGGGAAATGGGAGGGGGGTGGAGAACCATCTCCTTTAGAATGTACAAAAAGAAAGGCGCGCGTCCCTGCGCCCCCCCCCCCCTGGATCCGCCCCTGAGAAAAATCCCAAATAAATAGAGAGGAGGTGGGCATGTACAGGCATGAGCCTTTGATAAGGAGTGACGACTCCTGACACACTGGATCCGGGACCTGTCCATGTGAAGGGGTTGGGTCATTTCTCCAGGATCTACTTCGTTGGCCATTCTCTAAAACAGCCCAAATTCAAGATTGGTCTGACGCCAAATAGCGGATGCCTGGGAATCACCCCATATTGTAAATCAAACTTTTTAAACGTCCAGGACTTTGTCTTATCGGTGGTCACATAATGTGTATGGCTATTGCTAGGAGCCCTTATCTAATATTGAGATAAAGCAATTTTGTCAAATGTTAAGTGTGCCATCCATATTGATATGAGTTACCTTAAGCCAGTCTTGTCTGCAACTGTTATGTCAGATATTATAAAATACTGTGAACACTATCAGTTGCTGATCAAATATAATACATATTATTCGCACGTGTTTGTTGGTGTTAGTGCATTGATTATTTGTACGTGTTGTAAAACTGCATGCAAAGCTTTATACGAGGTGTAGTGTAAAGAGTATAGTTCTCCATCAAAACGATGTCAATATAATATAGTCAAATTCTGCACCGGAGGAATAAGGTTAGGATATCCTACATCCAAAGGTTAGAGCTTAAAATCCTTAGAGAATATCGCACATAATATATGTAAATTGAAGCAAGATGGTGTAATGGCCAACTAAATGTATCAAATATTAGCTCGTTCAGCTCAAAGAGGAGATCTGCTCATCTCCATCATGTCTGCAAATGCTTTTGATATACACCTCAGTGATAGGGATATCATGTCGGGTTTCATATCACTCGTTATTTGACTAGACCATTATTACAAAAACTATATACATGTATAGACCATTGGTGAGAATGCCGCTTTGACAGGACTGGATTATATTTATTTTCATTAACTATACTCTTTAACAATGTCAATAGATTGACTTTGCTGAGGGCTTTTTAATTCTTTTGAATTTTGCTGCGGACCCAATTGGTAATAAATTATAGGGGTTTCCAGAACAAGATTTACTTTTTTGTGATTGAAAACAAGTGTTTCTGAGTGGCCCAATGTACTTGTTAGTGCTAATGGCTAGGCTTGGTAGAAAAGATTTCCTTACAATGCATGCATGTTTACCATAGTTCTAACTTTAGATTATCATTAATGGTAGGTTATTGAACTTTAGTATATTGCTCTTCAGACTCAGACTGATTTACAATTCTGTTGACCACTGAAATGATCGATAAGTCTACATGTGTTTTTTTTTCTGACGTATCACAAGTCTGCAGTTCTCTCCATCAATAATAATTATATATATATGCTACAAAGATCACATCACGTTTTTCGGATTAGCTCACCCCATTAATTGTACCGCGTCAGTACTATATGATTTATGCATTTATATTCTATGAAAAGAAAAGCATTATACACATAGGAGTGTATCTTACATATGAGCATGTTGTAGAAGTGTATCTTGCATAATTATTATAAGCATCTAGTTTTGTCCGGGAAATATAAGACAATGTTTGCTTCAATCACATATATTTTACTTATAACATAGGCATCAAGTAGCATTGACCTAGAATAACACATTTTATGTTATTACCATATAGTAGCCTTATAATTAGGTCTTTTAATAGGAGTACATGTTAATGGTTGGCATTGGCCTTTAGCTTCCCCCGGGCAATGACTGACCTGACATCGTTAATTTCCTCCATGTCATGAATCTATAGACCTCTGTAGCATGAAATGCTATAATGATAAATTCACCCGTGTAGGGCTATTGCACATTTCTGTCAGTATATAATATTATGTTCAATCATCTTTTCACTATTGTTATCAAAGCATTGCTCGTTTATTATTCTATCGACGCTAACCTCTATAGTTGTGGCATTTTATTATGTTTATGTGTTTAGATACATGCGCAGTTGTAATAGGTTATAACTGTAGCACCACAGTAACAGTGAAAGAGAAGAAGTTAACAGGTAGCCAATATTTCCTCCCAGTAGTTTCGCTAAAGCGACTACATGTGTACGAGGTAGGGGTACCATGGGGGGGGGGGGGGGGCAGAATGGCAGCCTATAGAGGGTTATGAGCCACATCATTATGTTCTATATGAATAAGCTCACTTTAATTAACATTAGGCCAAATATAAAAGGTGTGTTTCAGGGAACCTGAACCCAGCTGACAACAAGGCCTACCCAGCACCCCTCCCCCATTTTGGAGGATTAAAAAAAGAAGCATGGTAAAAAAAAAGGGCTCAGATGTTCTGAAAACCTCCAACTAACTTCTTTATTTTCCTAGTGCCTGCAACAATTCGTAAATCAGCATAACCAGCGTAACAAAGATATTCCACCTATTTATCCTAACATCATGCGGACATCACAATCACCTAAACAGATTCAATATAAGAACGCACAAGGAAGTTATTGACTCAGTGGACTAGGGTAAACCAAAGGTGCTGAATCTATTTCTGTTATGTGTAGAATGATATCTAGGTCAGAAAAAAAGTCAAAATCAAGGTCAAAGGTCTTTCTTACTATGATGAATGATACATTTCCCTTCACACCTCTACCTGACCCTGAGTCTAGTGTGATCTCAATCACACGTTCAATCTTCTTTGGGGGTAAGTAATCATACTACTTAGTAGTTGTATTTTGCAGTATGTTCATTTTTCCTATATGGATATGTGATTAATTCTGTGTCGAGATCTCTATTCAGACTGTTCAAATATTTTCTATATTCGACTTCCTCATGAACTGGACCAGTTTCTTCCCATGCGCAGACCATAAAAATACCGACTTTACATACCTTGGCCATATAGTCTTTGGGAGACAACGTTAACATGTAGGACAGATGTCAGTGAGACATATTCATAAAACAAGGATTAAAAATCTGTCCAGACTGTAACTATCTGCCATCCAGGTAATCAGACTGAACTTTGACAAGTTAATATATGCACAACAGCGATAAGGTATCAGAACTGTCATCAACCATTGTTAACTGACTATACTCATCAATATTCTAAAGTCGAATTGTAACACATTCCCAGGTGACCACACTGGAATAGAGTAACGTTCTGTAAACGGTGATGCGAAAGGTAAACTGAAATGTAGTGATGTTCTGAAAATAACTTCATAGTTATAAACATTGTCATCTGTGACTTCGACATAATCTACTTGTTGCCTTGCATAGAACAATCTCTCTCCCTCCTATATTGATATTGGACTGAGTGGCCAACTCCGAAATCCACTGTACAAAGCGCCACCCACAGAGATAATCTAAATGCTTCGGCCCTTAGTCTGTAGTGGCTATCCCAGGTTTGTCATTGGGACTTTGGTCAAGCATGATCAAGTGCTATTCAAAAATGACTGAGGCAAAGCAACACACATGTATGAGCAATCCCCTACTCAAAAGGACTTAGGCTGATACTCATCGAAATGGAAAGACTAATTATAGGGTGAGTTGGTCAGTACTGACCAGCCTTAAAGTATTAATTATAAACCTAGGTTGGTCATATAGTGAGTCAAAAAATGACTAGAGAAGTTGGTCAGTACTGACTAAGGTTTCTAGCATAAAGAATATCAGTGCACCTGCATTTAGGAGTAACCTGCTGTTGCCTATATAAAGGTCTGCTCCCCTGTTTATCTGCCTGGTTGGAGTGGAGGTGTCCCCAGACCCCATCTATCAGGAAAGGTGGTGAGATAGTGTGTGATCAGGGATATAGGAACAGTAAACACACCCCAGGTACTATACAGGACAAACAGAGATGGGAGACTTGTATACTCGGCTGCTGCTTCTATGCAGTAGCTTACTAGTATCAGGTAAGTCACTTTATTACCATACCTATCTAGTCCATTAACACATAGCTATATAATTTAAGGTACTAGACATCCACTATTGAAGCTTAAACACCGTTTATTTTTTTTATCATATAAAAGACGTTTTGCATCATGACTATTGAATGCATTCAAAATGATAGAATGAAGAATAGCCAAGTCAACGTTTCCATCATATCATTACCATTGTGTGATATCCACAAATCTACATGTGTGTTTCCGTTTTATTAAATCCTAGGGCTAACCTATTGGTTTCTTAGGATCTTATTCATTCTCACTCTTGTTTTGCTTCCGTGTAATGATTACATGCACATGCTAGCTAATGTATTGTATAAGGGGACATCGTTGTGATTGGTCTTTGCCCTGTGGCTACTGCAAATATATGACATATTACAGGATATGTAAAGAATTCATGTCATAAATTCTGGCTCATTATAAACATATCAATATAGGGAGATAAATCTAGGACAACTGTATTGAGGATAACGCAATTGAATACAGTATTTGTGCATTCAAAGCAAAACAGACATTTTAAGAAATAACATGTCTAATGTGACATTGTTGGTTTGGTATAATGTATAATGCTTATTTCAGTAGAATTTATGGTATACATGCTGTCATCAATAATCGATGACATTTTGTTTCTTAGACATCTCTCCTTAATAAAACTGCCATTTGTCCAGAGTGACCTCATACAATTTAATTTTCTTTCCCAGCTACCTTCACATATGGTATCAGCCAGGATGAGCTGAACTACATGGCACGGAATCTGGATGTGAAGTACACAGTCAAAGACAACCTCAACCCACCCATGACCCTTACACTGGCTCTCAAGAACACTGGTAATCAAGACATCACTGCTAAAGACTGGTCCCTTTACTTCAGCCACATACGGGTTCTGCAACCAGGTGATCTGATTAGAGATGGGGGTAACTACATAACCAGGGATGGCGCTGCCCTGGGAGAATCAGGACTTAAGCTGTACCACATCAATGGGGTCCTGTTTCGTATTGATGCCACGTCTACCTTTGTAACTTTACCCAAGGGAGCAACATTGGACCTGAATATGGATGCACAAAACTGGGAGGTAAGTACAGACTTGTCAATCCACAGAGGTAGACACAAACCTTTCCAGCCACAGGCCACCTAACACATAGCTTTATAAATCTATGGGCCAGAATGATAGATTACCTTTTTAATAAAGGGAAATAGGTACTGCTGATAAAATTATGAGCATGGGTTTGGGAGGCAAGATAATACAAGAGGTCAATTGATATCTATAAGTACACTTGGGAGTAATTCTAGACCAATTCCAGGCAGCCAGAATTCGGAACAAGTCAAATCAATTGGCGTTCTAATATGGTCAAATTAGATATTTAATAGGTGCCTGCCTCTGAATCCATACCAATATAATAAGGATAAGTAATGCAGTATATGCTGAATATATATATTGATAGAAATTCGTGCAGCGGCACAGTGTACTCATCGGGTATTTTAATTTGACATTACCATTATCACAATGGTTGTAGTACCAGTTAATTTGAGCTGGAGATTATAGTTATCAAGATAAGACCATACCTTAGATATCTCTCTGTCATCAGCTAAATTGCACCATCTATCTCTGTATGATACGTGTGATGTGATCCTGGTATGCTAACCCATGTGAGGTATTATAGGTTAGACTTGTAAAGGCGACAGGCATATTAACCTAATATATACTCTGTAAAATGCTACGAAAATTAAAGATTATAAATGTCTGATTAGAGTTCCATGCTGCATAGTAAAACAAATTACTTAAACGTGTGTGATATGATGTGCAGATCATGTTGCTCCTACATAGATTTGTATGGAGGCCATTGTGATATATTGGCGATATGAATACCAATCTGGCAATTTCTTACATACCGTATATCTATCCTTCTTTATGAGTGGGAGCTGGGTTCATATCCCAGAGAGCCACAGACTGAATAGTGTGTGCCCCAGCCCCCACAAGTTGGCCTTTGTGTTTATTTTTTGGGTTGAAGACATTGAATGCAGTGCTTCCAGTAGCATAGTGCAGCAAGCATCTCCAACGTTTAATGGTTTGCAAAGCACAACCTGTGTAACAGCATCTTTAATAGTTTACTGTTTTTGCAGGTATCACGTACAGACATCATGCCTAACTGGTACCTAGCAGGGAAGGACTTAGAGCCCCGTGTTATAGACAGCACCTCTGGCCAGAGCCTGGACTTTGTGACAGACTTTACCAAGGAGGAGCAGTACAAGAGGAGCAAGAATGACAAATGGAGTCCTTTTACTGCTGAACAGAGGTAGGTTCAGAAACAATAATATGGAATATGTACTTGCTCTATTTCCTGATAGGATAAGTTGCTCTATTTCCTGATAGGATGAGATTGAACATAAATATGGGTAAAGTTACTTGGGCTATTCTGAAATTGCTCTTGATGCCACTGAATGTTGTTGCTATTCCTTTTGGCATTTGATGGGAGATCATATATATATATATATATATATATATATATATATATATATATATATATATATATATATATATAGTTGGCATTTCATGGGATTGCTTGTGTTGCTATTACTATTGCAATTCATTTATATTTGTATATATATATATATTGCTTCGATAATGTTGAATTTTGCATTTATTTTGATACACTGCATTTTCACCTAAACTATTACCATTACTATAATACTATATGATAGTCACAACTTATACAGACATCCAGGTGAACGCAAAAATTAACGTTTCTCTAGTGCTTCTTATCAAAGTGACATGGTCTGATGTTTTCCATATTTCTATTCCTGCTTAAATGTGTTTCAAATGTTACTTCAATATCATATATTTGGAGGATAGGGCACAATACATATAGGCGTGTAGCTGGATGCATCATTAACCAATGAGATAATTCCCTGAATTCACTGCAGAATTCTATGGGTGCATTATGTAACAGCTGGTACCCATGTGATCGCTGTTATCAGTGGTTGTCTTGCCAGTACCAGCTTAAGGACGTGCCCACAGGACGACCAGCCGTACCTCAATAATGTTAAAAGAAGTAATTTTTGTGAAACAACTTATTAGCTGGGATGTACGCTCATCAAAGGGGTTTGTAGAGGAATAAGGCAGGCTACCCAGATCTATTGACAATAATACTTAGTATATGACCTTCTATACCATTTCAGGTTCAGCATGTTCCCTGATGTGAAAGAGGACATGACTGACTCCATTAGAATCATCCCCAATGTAGTTTCATCAAGCTTTGGAACTGGGAAAATGCAATTCAAAGGAGGTGACTGGACAGTTGTCCCAGGTTCTTCACAATTTGCTGGCAATTTGATAGCAGGTATGATTGAAATATTCCTAATTTTCTACAAACATCCACAAAACTAATTTTGGGAATAAATGCCTTTACATGAGAAATATCTAGGTTTGCTGGGTAATTTGGTAAAACTACAATGATTGTCAATGTAAATTGCAATGAGTGTGATGAGTGTTAACAAGTTTTATGATCTATTCTGTCTATTCTGTATTCACAAGCAACCTCATGTTGAATATGTACACCACTGTATCTAGATAAGAACTGAACTATCTAATCTTTGGTTTCATTACAGAGAAACTAGGCCTAACAGTGGCTCAAAATGGAGCTGCAGCACCAACGAGTCGTGTCGTTGAACTTAAGGTTGATGCAGCAGCTGGTAGCTCATCTGTATGCAAAGACAACACGGTAAATGTGATCAGTGATTCAGTTGAATTCTTTTCTGGAGGTGTATACCAGTCACAAATCAGTGTCTTCACAAAAAGCATACCCCCTGTAGTCTTAAAAAGCATATCCCCTGTAGTCTCACTGTTCTATCACTGCAATAGCCCTAGAAGGAGACACAATCCCTACCAGTAGACAGGGCAGAAGTTGCTATAAATCATGGGCCCGAACCCCTTTTTCTTTCCTTCTTTCTTTCTTTCTTTCTTTCTTTCTTTCTTTCTTTCTTTCTTTCTTTCTTATTCTTTGTTAAACTGATAGCATGACTATAACTGAATCCAGTTATGTTTAAGACTGTTCATGTTAATAGTATATTGGGAGAGATTGTGGTGCCATCTAGAGGGATAGAGTCCAGATGGAGCAGTGAGACTATGGGGGATTTGCTTTGAGACTATGGAGATATGCTTTTTAAGACTATGGGGATATGCTTTTTGCCAAGGCACTGCTTTTAATTAGCTCCTTCTTGCATATACTACTAGTATATGGTTTGAGTTCTAGCTCCACATCGCCTACACTACAACATGTCAATGTACATGGAGAAAGGACATTGTTGTTTAAAAGTCACCATTCCAAATGCACCTGTAAATATTTTACACAATTTTTATTGTCTGAACTTGTATTGATTTGACTGAGGTAGGGTTCAATAACTTTGCAATATTCATGTTATGGATGCAGCGATCATAGATGAGTATCTTAATTATAGGACACCTATACCATCACAATAGATGTGGATACCGAGAAGGTGACCATTGCTGGTCGGGAGGAAGTTGGTGTCCTGCATGGAGCACAGTCCCTCATAGCACTGTCAAGTCGGGGATCAGGAACCCTCCGTCAGGGGAACATAGAGGACTGTCCAAGGTAAACCATGGAATCTATGCCTTTCTTTACAAAATCTGGGGGGTAATTTACATTAGGTAACTCTAGCCAATACTTCATTTTTTGAAAATGCCTTCAAATAGGTTTTAATGAGGGGACCACAATCATTGTTCTATACAGTTCAGAAATAGAACGGTACTTGAACAAATTTTCACCACTTTATACCAAGTACTTTTCAAGTAGATACCCATTTTTTCAAGTCTAATGTATCATTAGTTTGTGTTCCTTTCCTCAGATTTGACTATCGTGGAATGCATGTTGACACATCAAGAAACTTCTTTCCCAAATCCGCCATACTGAAACTACTAGACCTGATGTCTACGTACAAACTGAACAAGTTCCACTTCCACCTGACAGATGACGAGGGCTGGAGGTTAGAGATCCCAGACCTCCCTGAACTCACTGAGGTAAATAGCCAGGAACATACCCTACACCTCTATGATTATGATTAATTTGGGAACTGGTAAATAGAAGGAAGAAGTCAGCTCAATGAGACAGAAATTACTACATCACAATAGCAATATCATAATAGAAGATAATTAAGTTGCTTCTATGAATTCAATTTCAGACTAAATTTAGTCTGAGACATTAGAATATATTCAATAAATAGGGTATTTGAAAGTTAAAAAATGATAACCCATACATGTCTGTTTTGTAGATTGGTGCCCAGCGATGCCATGATCTTACTGGTGACAAGTGTATAATGCCACAAGTTGGGTCAGCCCCTAACGGAGGTGGTTCTGGGTCAGGCTTCTACAGTGTAGATGACTACAAGGAGATATTACAGTATGCTCAGGACCGCTTCATCAAAGTCATCCCCGAGTTTGATATGCCTGGTCATGCACATGCTGCTATCAATGCTATGTTGGCCCGCAAACGTAAAACTGGCGATGAGACCTATCAGCTAGTTGACCCTGATGATGATTCCCGTTATATCTCTGTACAGACATTTATAGACAATGCCATTAACCCTTGTATTAATTCAACATATGTGTTTGTTGCTAAAGTCATTGACGAGGTTAAGAAAATGCATGAAAGCATTCAGCCTTTGGATATATTCAACTTCGGAGGGGATGAAGTTGCACACACCGCCTGGGTGAATTCCACTGCTTGTGCTAATCTTAACGTTAAGTATGCATTGGAGAAAAGGGAAATCAAAAAGTACTTTGCTGAGAGGGCATCAATTCTGGCTGAACGGAGAAATATGAGCCTTGCAGGTTGGGAGGATGGCTTGATGTATGATGGTGCCCAAAACTTGCCATTCAACATCAGTGACTTTGCTACAAAAGATGTCTATGCCTATGCATGGAACAATATTTGGGAGTGGGGCTCTGGAAGCCGTGCCTACCGTTTGGCTAATGCTGGTTACAAGGTAGGTTTCTTTATTCTAACATTGAACTTTGCCCTAGCTTTCTAATGGTGATAAATGTCCCCATGTATTATGTGGTATGAAGATGGTCCAATGTGTGTAGATGATATTTCATATTGCATATATGTATTCCACACTAGCGAGATGCAGTGATTCTCCCTTGTGAGACCTGTAGCTGAAGCTGGTTCCTGGCCTGTCCAAAATAGACGGTTTTAGGGGTCATGCATTTTTGAATCATTGGTAGTTGAATATTCCTTATGTCAGCTGTCCAGATTGGGGGAGTGGTTAGGACACAGGCCAATCAATCCAGGGGTCATAAGTTCAAATCCATGCCAAGACTAGGCCTACCGTAAATTCTCGTGTATAAGCCTAACTCGCGTATAAGCCGCACCCCTAACTTTGACAAATTATATAAGCCGCAGAGGGGGTCTGAATATTACGATTTTGGTACTGTACTATACTAATAAAAACTCTCGTATAAGCCGCACCCTATATAGGCATGTTTGGTATCAAAAGAAAGCTGAGTCTGACTCGCGTACAAGCGGCGGCTTCTACGCGAGAATACGCGAGAATTTACGGTACATGTTTTTTTTCTAGTTGGTTAAAAATAAAACGATTTTATTTTACACTATGACTATTTATCCAAATTGTACACTATCAGGATTTTGGACCTACCAAAATATATTCAAAATTGTGTGTAGACAAAATAGCATTGACATAGGCTTGAACTCATCACCCATGAAGTAGTAGGCCAGAGTCCTAACTACTCCTCCAATCTGAACAGATGACATAAGGACCCACAATAGAGGCATACAACTGAAAGTTGTATGGCCCCTGAAACTCCAAATTTTAGACATGACAGGAACCAGCTTCAGCTAACCATCTGGCTGCTATAGTTAGTATAGGAAAGAGTACTGGTACCAGACAAAATGGCTCTGTACAGTGATCATCTCGCTATTGTGGAATAGGGATATATGTTCTAGAACAACTAAACAGCTCAAAGGATCTACATCCAACCGAAACTGAACAACCAGAAACAGCCCTTATCACAATCAATCATTCAATCTCGGATGTCCCCAGAAAATAATTGCCTTAATATATCAAACATAACTAGAATAATATTGTCTTTTACAGACTGTCATTGCCCATGCAACCAACCTCTACTTTGACCACCCACATGAGCCCGATCCGGAGGAGAGAGGCTATTATTGGGCGACTCGTTTCACGAACACCCGGAGGACATTTGGCTTCATGCCTGACACTGTCTATGACAACATTGAGGTTGACTCAAATGGCAACGCAATAACAAAGGAGGATATCTGTAAAACCGCATCAAATTGTCCAGCTCTTGAGATAGAGGAAAATATCGTAGGTTGGTATATTTATTACTAGTAACATGTACCGTGACCACATGCTTAGAGTCAACAAGAGATCAGAATTCCATGCTTGAGAGGGACTTGAGGGGAGCTTAAGGGTACAATCTTCAAAAATATTACTTGGTACCCTTTGAGATTATTATGACCAACAAAACGGTATTAGAAAACAGGTGTATTTTACTCAATCTGCAAGAAAAGAAGTACTTTTCTTACAAGTCTAATAAAGACTACTAGTAGACAAAACAACCTGTAGTTCCCTCACCTTAGATATGTTATACATTTATTAATCCATTAACCAATACACATTTTATCCCAAAGGTATCCAAGGCCACTTGTGGAGTGAGACAGTACGTACCAGCCAGCAGTTTGAGAACATGGTTTTCCCACGCTTCCTGGCACTGGCTGAGCGCGCCTGGCACAAAGCAGCATGGGAGTCCGAAACTGATACTGACAAGCGGAATGAAGCCAGACAGGAGGACTGGGAGGAGTGGGCTAACCTGCTTGGACAGAAGGAGTTGTTGAAACTTGATGAGTCAAATGTTAACTACCACATACTTCCTGCAGGTGCTATGTATGTGTTTCCTTAATTCCCTCCACCTAATTGATTTATACATAGACATAAACATCAAATGATTTATCCTAGCCAATTCCATGTCACATGGTTTATCTTAGAAACTGTCGTGCAAGAGAAATAATTTCTACAATAATACTATTATTTATGCTCAATATTGACTAATCCTAAAGGTTGTGGGATAAAGTATAATCATCAATGATCCCTGACACTCAAATATCCCTTTTCACCAGCTTGGTAAACTATATTCAAAGTATGTTAACTTGAAATCATAGTGTATATCATAATTTTAACCTTGTTTCTCTGTTCAGCCTGGAAGGTAACACTCTAAAGGTGCGTGCTGAGTTCCCAGGACTCTGGATCTCCATCTCTGAGGACAACGGTGTCACCTGGCATGACGTAAAGAAGGAGAAAGAAGTCACACCTGGCAAGGATGTTCTCTTTTATACCAAGTGAGTGAAATAAGGATATTACTTTTGTCAGGTCATAGTTATGGCCTTTGCATACTTGACCGAGCATCCTAGTTGACTCAGTCTTGATACTGGGACATAAGGCCCGCCCTGTTGAAATGAGCCATTAAATTCCTCCTAAAATATCTCACTGAAAGACCTTTCCCCCGATTCATACTGCATTCTCTGCCCATGGATGCCAGGTCGCCAGCTATGCTGTGGATGAATAGCTCTTAACCTTTTGATCCCTTGTGCAACAACTTTAACAAATACATTTAAAATGGGAAAGAAAGATGCTAGATATAATTGATTGTAGTAGAAATGTCAGGCCACATTTGTGATTCAAAAAAGTGATTCAATATATATACTTTTGACAGACCTGGGCTATATGACTATACAGAAATCGACCCTGTTTAACATAGTGTTAATATAGTGCTTTGTATTTTCAGATCTGCAGATGGTAGCAGACACAGCCGCACAACGAGCCTTGTTATACCGGCTAACACAACCAATAGTGCAGGTGCCCCAGGGAGCCACCTCGTGGTCCTGCTTACTGGCCTTATGGCAGCAGTTACTGCCCACATGGTGTACAGATTCTGACTGGGTGGTGGGGTTGCCTAGACTAGAGGTGCTTGCATGTAGTAGTCTTGTGATTGAGAAACACTTGATTATCAAAGATGGGTTAGGAGCAATTCAGGGTGGATTTTTAAAATCTATAATGCATTTGTGTCAATGGATTTAGCTAAAGTTGCAAAGTGTAAACAAACAATTATTGGATGTGTTATTAAGTACATGTATATTGTATCTCGCTGTTTACAATATAAGTGATGTTCCATGACTCATGATGAGCGCTGAATTGTTACT
>OX381709.1:48648571-48963066 GCA_947462335.1 Harmothoe impar | reverse complement strand
TGGACTATCTCACATGCAAGGAAGATATTAGCCTGGCTTTTGGTGCTGCTTTATCGCCCTACTCCCTAGTAGTACCACCCCCCTCCCCCTAGGTAATGATATTAGAAGCAGGCAACACCCCCACCCATTCCCCACTGCCCCGCCCTCCCACCCACCTACTTTGTTTTTAATCTGGCCCAGTCGCCTGCCTTCATACTTTGAGCCACCCCAACCGGAAGTAATTTCCCACTGGAATTGTTGCCATTTTTCGACAGCAGCGGTCGGTGGGTCCCCGGGGCAGTGGGTGGTGGTGGGGGGTGTGCACAGAAGGGGAGGGGGTGCACTAGGATAGTGCCCCCACTGGTACAACCCACCCCCTAGTGGCCATGATGTGCTGTATATTTCCGGCGAGTCCATGTAGATGTGATGGAGTCATGTTTGTTTTTTGAAGCAGGGGGTGGTGCAGGCATAATAAAAACAAGAACCCCCACAAGAAGCAGAGTTTTAAAAAAGGAAACAGAAAAGTAAAGAGGCTAATAATCCTAGGAGAATAACCGTGCTCAAAACACCCGCCATTTTACACAGGCCTACCACTAGTGACCTTTTAGATACCTCTCTGCTGTAAGTAGTTGGTGAAAGTGGGCAGTGACCCAGGCTGGTGGCAATGTTAATACTGCCTTCCCAAACCCTGGGTAGACTTGCTCAAGTCTCTTATACGACCCCCCTCATGCAGATTCCTACCAGTGACCTCTATTTGACCTCAGCGTGACCTCAGTGTGACCCCAGTGTGGAGCTACTCGTTGGAGTTATTATAGCCCCGCCCCTTGTCATAAGAAACATGGATGCTCTGGGTGATTACGGAAATAATTAAACCTAATCCATCTGCCCCCCCCCCCCCCCTCACACACACCCCTTCCATAAATAAACAAACACAGCACAGATTTTCCAAAAATAACTGCAGCCGAATGAGAGATCCTTGGCATAGTATACTTCCCTGAAAACATTCTCATTCAGAAAGGTCATAAAACGTCTCTCAGATTGGATAAGCATTCATTCGAGTGGATTTTAACAAATGATATCAAAACCATTTTAAAATGTATACATTTTGAATAGAATATCTTTCCTTATTGTCTCATCCCTAATAACAATTCTAATTATAAATTAAATCCCATTATTCTAGACTTTAAACATGATGATAATAAAAACATAATGTTGTGTCATGTGAACAAAAACAGCAAATATTCCCCAAGGCTGGCTGTGGGGGTTTGCATGAGGCAGCTCCCACAATGATGCGGCCTCCATTTATCAGCAGTAGCCTCCAGCACTCTTGTGTTATTGTTCTGCCGCCACCCCCCCCCCCCCCCCCACACACACACACCCCTACACACACACGTGGATTGGTGTAGGGGGGGGGGGTGGCTTTGATTTCCTGGCGAGTTATGAATCCCGAGAAAGCAATTGGAATTGTGCACGAGACGGCTGGGAACAAAAAGGCCTGATGGGCTGAGAGGGGGACGAGTGGGGAAGGAATCGGGGTTCTGTGGTGGGGGTGAGGGGAGGGATAAATGTAGTGGATGGGTAGTTGGAGAGAACATGGGAGTGGGTGGGAGAGGGGGGGGGGTTCTTGAAGTAGGTGTTCATGTACATGTATAGGGAAAGGAGCAGGGAGGGTGGATAAATGAGATGAGAGATTGAGTGGCCTAGAAGTTAGATATTAGATGGAGCAGGAGGATCCATGGCCATCAGCAAGCTTTTTGCATTGAGATTTATTTATTTATTTAGAAATGCCAAATACATGGTTTACAAGGTACATCTTGTGATATACACACGTAGACCTATTGAGACAGGTTATATGAGTGAGGATTAGTAGATACATCGTTTATAATATCTCGCTAGGTGCAGAGTATCAACTCCTGGTGTGGACCATACATTGTTAACAGTTGTTCAGGGCCTGTGTTGTGAGCTATTGTTACTGGTCGGCAGGTTGAGAGGTGGGAGGAGGGTGTGTTGATCCCACAGGGGACCCCAGTCATGGTGATGGTGCGTGTTTACTGACCATCCATACCCCACAGCTGACCTCTAGCCTTAGTGCTGTCTGCTAACGCCTGGCGTGTGTAGACCACTGCTAATGCAGCACCCTCCATGTTACAACAATATGTACCCTCCACTATAGGCGTCATACACACATCATGCATAAAGCATATATATAGCCACCATACCATACAATTGATGTTATAAAAGTTAAATGTATATAGCCGTGTATGATGTTCCCCTTGCATTGTATTCACACAGTGAGGAGCAGTTACTAATAAAGTATTGACTGACCTCAGATGAATATGCATTATGAGTTACTCTTGCACCTCCTCCCCATATAGAGCCTCCAGGGGGAGTAGTGTTAATGCTCGCTGGACACGCCATGGTTCGTGTTTTTTTGTGGAGAGGGAGTGGTAATGTAGATTTTGTGGAAGGGAGGGGTGGGGTTGATGCAAGCAACAATAGAAATGTTAGGGTATGGCGAATACATGTGTGATAAAATGAGGAATAGATCACATTCATAAAGGGTACACAGTTTGACATATATGTACATCTAATGTAAGGGTGTGTTCTGTGAAGCTATTTAGAGAGAAGGCTGATCCATTGTGAACCATTGACCATTGTGCACCATTGACCATTGTGCACCATTGACCATTGAGTGGCTAGTACATGGACATGTAGATAATGGCACAATTTGGCTGCTACTTGAGTTGTCAACCGTTATCATCATAGCTTCACACCTCTGCTACTCGCGGTCCCTGACCTTGACAATATAAGTGTCAACCATGACCCATAAAGTCGGCACCTTGTGTGCTGTCCAGTCCACACTGCCTTGTGATAAAGTATGCTCCTGGCGTGCTTAATGATGTACCATATGCTGGCGGCGGCCCGGCGATGTGCCATGTGCCCAGGGCATTACCAGACCTAGTAGTGCTGTGCTAGTAGGCTAGTATGGAGGCTCACAGTAGGCCTCATTATTTAGGCGGTATGGGGCCAGGGCCGTTTTCCATTAGGCCGTAGTCAATGGCCCGTAGCCATAGATGGATAGATGGGCGTGGCCGGAGGGCGGGCCCTAGGGACATAGTGGGGGAGTGGATGGGTGTCCGAATGCTGTGCAAGGGAGACGGTGGGGGGAGGGAGAATAATGAAGGAAATATGAACGCCATGAGGCTTGAAATGTACAACAACAGACAATGGAGAGACATGGCCAGGGAAATGGAGAAAAAGACAATCGCTGCCCCATCATTTGTGGGTAGAACAATTACCACCAGTACTCGTGGGCAAATGTAAAATTGTGTGCACAAAAAAGAGGGGCTATGAGCCGGCGTAATTGTATTTGCCCCTCTTCCCGGTGAGTGTTTCCTGTCGCCCCGAGCCAGTGTTCATATTTGTACAGTGGGGATGGTACACGGACGCTGCAGTGGTGGTTGTAATGATTGGAGGGCCCCACCGGAAGTAGACGTAGCAGACGACATTGGCGGTGGCGACACCAAGCGGCCTCCCTGTGTGAATAGTGTGAATAGCTGCACTTCAACGCCATAGGGCTTTGGGACTGTACGTTCTAATTGTGGCTTCACTCCCATTGAGAGGGTGTTTTAAGCTGAAAGGCAAATACTCTAGGTGTTACTATTAGAGCTGTGTGGTGTCTTAAATTTGATGCCATTTTCACTTATTGTGGTAGTACAGGGAACTCGAGGGAATGATGCGGTGCAATGTTAGAAAGTGTTTTGAAATGCACAGGAATATATTGCCCAAGGTATTGACATCCAAAACCGACGTCTATAAAGTGAAGACATGTAATGCAATATGGTCCCCAGGGGAAGTCTCGCCAGGTGGGGGTTATGGAGCCACAGCAACCAGAGACATCTCTGCTGTAACCATGCATCCACAGCATCTACAGGTAGTAACATACATGTGCTTCTCCATATACGTGGCTTCCACCCCTGCGTGATGCCTTCAGTTGTTGTGACTCCCCAGCGACACTCGGCCACTCCCGACCCCATCCTGATGTCCATCCTGAAATAGGGACACATCGTGAAGGCAATACGTTACAAGCCCATCACACCCTCTCAGATGGGTGTGATGGCGTGCCCAGTCTCATGGTGGAATTGTGAGGGTTGAGTAACTTCAGCTACAGGTATTTATAGTGGGGACTAGTGTCCCCGTGATTGGGGGTCAATAGTACGGGTCTTTATGTCGCACTCTACAGGCCGGCCACTCCCTGTGTCCACCATTAATAACTTGGGCAAACGGAGGCCGGCAATTAATATTGATGCTACGTGTGTACCGTCCTAACCCGACACAGTCTGACATAGGGATCGGGGATCGATAAGGGAGTTAAGGGGAGGTGGCGGCATCTGTTGATTAGGATTGGGTTAGAGTACATGTACAGTTAAGTACTGGTAATGGGAATACATAGTAGATGGATATCACGAAAGAAGTAATTGCTAACCCCAAAATTCAATACAAATACATGCAGAGTTTTAAATAGCCAATGGATGCGATCGTCTGTTCTACGTACATTGTACATCTATATGTGCAGGCTGTCAACAGTTTCCTATTTTCTCCTATATTCTCCTATATTTGGGCAAAAACTCCTATATCTCCTATTTTCTCCTATATTTGGACAAAAAAACTCCTATTTTCTCCTATTTTTGGAAGATTTGTAAAAAAAAAAAAAAGTTAAAACTGAAAATGGTGATATTTTTTGGCACTTTATGAGAATTGTTTAGATCCAGTGAGGAATTTGTTCACCTTTATGTAGGAGGCAGGCATGCGATTCTTTCGGATTTATCCGGATTTCCGGATTTTTAAGGCCAAAAGGTCATCCCTGTGATTTGTGCAGATCCAATGAAAAAATATTTTAACATTAATGGGGGGGGGGGGGGGGGCTTAGTCTCTAGAGGGATTTATGCCATGCAAATCATACAAAATTCGCTGCAGATCACATCTTTTGGCTGCTTTTTGGATTTTTCTTCAAAACCCAATCCCATGCCTGAGGAGGGGCTTAGCAATTTCCTCAGACCAGGAAATCGCACCAAATGGCAGAATTTGCCTTCTTGATTTTCATAATTTTCTTGGGGGGGGGGAGGGGGGGGCATGCGTCCAAACTAAACTCTTTCAGTGGTGGATTAATCCACCACTGATGAGTACCTGCTGGGTTAGCGCTAGGGCTTGGATTCTATTAGCCAATTTGGCGAATTTGTACCCATTTTGATTAGCCAAATTCAACATTGATTAGCCAAACCGTTTTTGATATTAAATCATATCATGAATTTTGCACCTTTCATAATATTGAAAAAGGGTATTAAAGCGTTTTCCATTGATGGGGAGGGGGCGGTGATCTCAAGAGAGAAGGGTATATTTTCAATGGATCAAAATATCTAATTCATATGATATGCAGTGGTCCTGAAAAGATATAATTAGAGCTTATCTTGTCCCTCATTTACTCCTGTTACTAACCCTCCCTCTGACATGAACTTAGGTCTTGTACAATAGATCAGATTGCCCCATTCCCCTTTCATAAACTATGGTATCATCAGGGGTAGACACTCATATTTCCAATTGTGTGTTACCCTGGACAGAAGCTGTGAAACCAGTTTTACCAATTTTATTGTCCTTTAATGATGATTTTACTTTACTTTAAGAATATTCATGATTAGCCTTTAGGTTTGATACATCAGCATATAATCAAACTGGCTGGCTTCCCCTGAATTTTCCCTTTCCATGTGCACAGTGAATAGGTAAAAACTGTCCAACAGCCACAATTAGCCAATTTGGCGAATTCTCAGTGGGGGGCATTAGCCAAATTCAACTTGAATTCGCCATTGGCGATTTGGCGAGTGGCTAGCGCGAACCCTGACCTGTCCCGACTCCACTCTGACTTTCGCTGGAGGGGTAGCGAGACTTGCACCTTTAAGGTGAGGGGGACAGGCATGCCTTAACTATTTATATTTGGGGTGAGGGGGAAGTGCATAAGTAAAGCATCAGAAACGCAGATTATCCTAGCCCCAAATGTACAAATACAGATCTGAATATATTTGTGCCAAAATGTACGAGATGCATCATTTAAAATTTTTAGACATTCCAAATACTTTCCCTTTAAAAAGTTGGATTCCAGCTCCAATCATAAAAAAACAGATGCAGACCTAATCGTTAATATGTCTTGTGCCAAAATTGCACCATTTCAAGACTAGAATTTCAAAATTGTCTGGAAACCTTTCCCTCCAAAAACTCTGTTCCATCCCCAATCATAGAGGCTGGATAATAATAAACCTGAAATTTGATACATTTTTAGCCAAAATACACCAGAATGCACCACCTAAGTCTAGAATTTCAAAATTTTCTAAAAACTTTCTTCTAAATACAAGGTTCCGGCCCCAATCCCAGAAAATAGACGAAGACCTGCAGATTGCAATGATCATGTCTAAAATTTCCAAATTTTCCCAAAGCCTGTGTCTCCAAAAATAAATTTTCAGCCCCAATCATTGTGAACAATAACAGACCAGAGCTTTGATATATTTTTTGCCAATGACCCAGCAGATTACACCAGTTCAAGTCTGGAATTTCAAAAATGTCTCAAAACCTTTCCTTCCAAAAAGATTTCATCCCAAATCATTGAGTCTGGATAATACAGATCCGAGCTTTGATACATTTTCGGCCAGAATGCACTGTTTTAAGTCTAGATTTTTTAACTTTCTGAAAAAACCTTGCCAACAAAAAAATTCCAACTCTAATGATAGATGCTAGATAATAATAATGAGGTATGAGCTGTAATATGTTTTTGGCCAAAATGAACCAGGATGCACAATTTCAAGTCTAGAGTTTCAAATTTTCCCAGAACCTCTCCAAAAAAAAAGCTTAGATCCGGCCCCAATCATAAAGACTAATGCAGAGTTCAGCTTTGATATATTTTTGTGCCAAAATGCACCAGAATGCACAAATTCAAATCTAGACTTTCCAAATTTTCTTGAGGGGTAATGCCCCCCAATCCCCCCATCTCGGACCACTATACTTCGCTTGCGGTGTTCGGGGGGACAAAACCCCTGGGCTCAGATTTTTTCCTCTTATATCTGTATATGTTAGACCTAATTTTCTCCCATAATAACTCCTATTTTTCCCCCTTTATTGTGCTGATTGTTCCTATTTTTCCGATTTCAAAACTCCTATATTCCTATTTTTCTGAGGTAAAATCTGGTTGACACCCTGTATGTGTGCTTGCCCTTCATGCAAAGCACAATGGACCAACGTGTAGGCTAAAATGGAAGTAGATATCTGCATCTTGACCCAATGTGCCCCCAGGAAGCAGCAAGGAAGGAACTCTAATACTGCAGGTGCATGAGACACGTGGGTCTCCTAACCTATACTGCACACAGACACTCACATAGTGGGTGGTATGGACTCCTGAAGGGTAGAGGGGCCGCTGAGGAGGGGATGAAGGGAGGAAATGGTGAGGGAAGCATGCTGACGGCCTGGGCTGTCCAGGGGGACGGCTAAGAGCACCCCCTCCCTGGCCGTGAAATATTGATACTGACAGTGGAGGGGGGCATGCGGCTTCCGGGACCACGGACCGGCACTTCCGGTGCGATGGGCGCGCGTCTAAGGGGCACCGGGGGTGTGTGAGTTACGGGGTGGGGGCGGGGGTTTGTAGTAGATTTATTTTCTCATTACCAGTTGGGGGGGCATTTGATGGATGTCGCATACGAAGGATATAATTGCGGACATGAATTTATGATGGGGGTAGTGTTTGAGGGGGCTGGTGCTGTGTTGTGCCGTGTGTAACCCTTGTTATCTGGTTGACTGGGTTAGGGTGGGGGTGTAGGGTGGATTCATGTAATTGCTAGCAGGGGCTAGCTATAAATGTCTCTAAATTAAAATAATATGTAATGTCATATAAACTTGGATAAACATTACTTGTAGTCAATTAATTACATGAATCAATGTTGAATGTGAAGCGAAAATAGAACGTACTCTGTATAGCGATTTCGCATTAATTGTGAAAAAGGCGAAAGCTGTCTGATATGGTTGTAATATGTTATGTAACAGTGGGGGTTATTCCCTCAGCAATCCACAAAGAGCATGCCTTATATGGCAGTGATGTAATGACTGAAGAAGAATCAATGGAATTCATCAATTCAAATAAGTTTTGAGCGAGTGAGCCTCATCGCGGTGATGGATTCCCATCCTTTTCTGTTAGTGGCAAAACACATTCGCGCTGGCTGCCCGGAGTAATTGTACGTCCCCTGCACACGAAGACGTTCCTTAAATCCGTTTAATTTTGCTGTAGAAATCACTTAATTGTAGGAAATGCGAAAAAGGACAGTAATTGAAACTTGAATTGTCATCCAATGCTCATAATTCAAATGCAAAATGCTCTCGGTAATTCGCGAGTGTGCTGCCAGTCCGTGCTGTGTTTTTGGAAACGGGCCGGTCTCATTTGGGGAAATTATCCGTAAGCGACGCGAAAAGAAACGAGCCATTTTGCAATTTGAATTATCATTTCGCGGGCAATCAACTCGAAAACCATTCGGGTGTGATTTTCATTGCATCCCTGGTTTTGTTCCTCTTTCCAATGTTTTCTTGCTCCTTTTGGCAAGGGCGCTTCATCTTTTTGAATGTCGTTGGGGAGGCTGACTGGTTGGCATTCATGGTTTTGCCAACTTTTTCTCGTCATTCAATTTTTGTTGGCTGTTTCATAACTTTTTAAATAACATTTTAAATTCATCTTATTTTGTTCTTATTTCAGACGGAGATCGCCAAGCGACTGAACGCCATCATCGCCCAGGTCATCCCCTTCTTATCTCAAGAGGTTAGTGACAGATTTTACAACAACTCTTATCTGCACGCAAATTGAGGGAGCCAAGGAGCAAAAATCTTAACAGAAAAAAAGGGGAGTAGTGAAGAAAAATAAAGCCGAGAAAAATAATGAGCCTGACTACGAGGTGTTCCCTCCCACTTCGCCCCTTCACCACAGGGCGCGAAATATCCTACGGCAAAAAATAATGAAGAAAACTTCAGGGGTGTGTGTGTGTGTGCTTGAGGCAAGGTTTTTAGACATATTCGGGCTATGTCAAGGGGGCGTCTGGAGTACACTGCGATAGCGTTCCCATAGCAACGCCACTCATCCCTTGGAGGGCCCTTGTAGTACGCGTTTTCCGACCAAAGAGAGGAGTAGGGAGAAGTGGAGGCGGGACGACGCCACCCCCCCCCCCCCCCTCCCCCCCCAAACCTTCCCTCCCTTTTACCGACCGCCATATTGTGAAGACACGCTCAAGTGGCCAGACTGGAAACATCCAAGACTCCACTTCTGGCCCCCGCTCCTGGCCTCTAATGTTAAAAAGGTGTAAAAGTAAATAAAACGTTGAGCGAAAAACTGAGTAATGAAAGGGCTCAGGAAAATG
The DNA here is from genome assembly GCA_947462335.1 of Harmothoe impar. Taxonomy (NCBI): domain Eukaryota; kingdom Metazoa; phylum Annelida; class Polychaeta; order Phyllodocida; family Polynoidae; genus Harmothoe; species Harmothoe impar. The sequence continues at coordinate 48,953,653 of OX381709.1, read as the reverse complement.
CTGGCAAAGAAAGGGTGCATCAAGAAATGGGTCGTTTTTAGTCGCAGGTAGTATTTTGAAAAAGATGGCAGAAATGGGGTGTAGTATTTGAAAGGATAGGAGTAGGTGGAGGTGAGTGGAAGTAGAGTCCGTATGGGTGCAAAAAGAAGAAGACAAGTGGTGATGTGGGGGGGGGGGGGAGGTGATGCACTTAATTGAAGGGTGCTTTAGTTACTGCAGAACCAAAGCTGGCGCTGGGGTAAGGTGGAAGGCAGGATGGGTTGGGGGGAGGGGGGATGGTGGAGGCTTCGGGAGGCTTCTACATGGCATTTTTTCCGAACTGAAATTAGAAGTACTTGTAGCGCCATTATCTTGATTAAGACGGTGTTGCCACGGGAGTCGCTGCTGGAGAGGTATTGATGGGAATCGGGGTGCCATTCAGAATTACTTGTGTGAGAATAGGTCGGGGGGCGGGGGGGGGGGGGGTTGAGGGAGCCAGGAGGAGGGGGGTGAGGGAGCCAGGAGGAGGGGAGGGAGGGTGGCTTGAGACAAGAGGTGAGGATTGGGTCGGTGTGTGGGGAGGGGGCGTGCTCTACTACACAGGAGGAGGCGGGAGGATGTGGAGGGCTACAGTGGCACTTGTCAGGCTTGGGCCCTCTCCACAAGTCAGCAGTTCTCTCAGCACTCGGTCCACCCACCCACCCACAACCTCCTACAAGTACGACCCTCCAACCCTACTCTCCTCTGCCTCTCCTCCCTCTCCACTCAAGCCCAGTTTAACTCTTAGCCTGGCGGTGCTCAGTGGTACTAGTAGCAGACGACATCTGCTCAGCTGGCAGCCATTTTGCCGCCCCAGGGGGTCGTTGTGATTTACACACCTCTAATGGATGACATTTATTAATTAGGACCTGTATATTAATGTCTAATGGAGAATTACCACGATGAAGCTAGCAGCATTCTATGTGTATAAATATGATTTCACTTATTTATGCATTATCTGTTCTATTTGAGAAACAATATATTTTAATATGGATATGAATATCAGTTAGTAGATTTTAGACAAGTCCATTGACATTTAATCCGATATTACTATATTATCACATCCCAGTCTAGATGGATCCTGATAAGCATACCTAATCAAACTCTAAAGCCTTGAAGGTATATCCATCTTTAATATACTATACATACGCCTTAAGGTATATGTATCTATTAATAATGTAAGCTCATGTCTATATGTTTCCTTTGCTCCCCTTCTTGCAGCATCAACAACAGGTAGCGGCGGCCGTGGAGCGCGCCAAGCAGGTGACGATGACGGAGCTGAACGCCATCATTGGGGTGAGTAGGCGTGAGACAGCGCCAAGGCTGGCCGCGCGGAATAATTGCCCCGCGGAGAATGTTGATGACGGTGTCGGGGTGCTTGTGTGGCTTAGGGAAGGTGTATCTATGTGTAAGGGTGGGTGGGTGGTTGGTAAGGGGTGTTGGGAGATGGGGGGGAAGGGGGGGGGGGTCAACCCAACCACTGTGACGGACGCCTGCATCCATCTCTACCATAACCAAGATGGGTGGGAGAGATTGTTTACAACATGGTGAGTTTTTTTATAGGCAGCCCAGAGGGGGATGTATTTAGAAGGGATAAAGAAATGGGGGAGGGGGAGTGTGAACTGAAAAACAAACTAGCAAAAAAGATGAACTACATGTACCCTTTACAAATGTATATAAAGTGTTTCTGAATCATAGGAGGCCTTCCCACCATGACGAAACAAACAAACAAAAAGTAGGTTTATGAATACCAGATGTGTGCGCTATGGAAATAAGCATTACTCTGTCAGTATTTAAGTTGGACATGTGTAGACTCAACGTTCGCCTTGTGAGGTCTGGTTACAGTGCACTCATTATGTGTACCTGTGTGTGTGTGTAGATGTGGGGGGGGGGGGGGTTAGTGATGTAGGTCTCTGGGGGTGGTGGCGTGGTAGTGTGGCTATATCGGGGTGTATTGATTAGTGTAATGTAATGACAAGCCCAACACGGCCCCAGCCCGCCAAGATCGATGCCCCTTAAACAAAGGTCCCCCGAGGGGCCCAGAGCCTGTCAATATTTAATCGGACCGGTACTGGTGTTAAAGCCACATTATACATTAATCGCGTATACAAACATGCCAACTGTCGGGTGCATAGATGGATAAAGTAATTGCCAGGGGGCCAATGTGACTTGTCCCAGTTGGCGGGCGGGTGGCCAAGCATGCACAATTAGACATCAGGTGATGACTGGTACTCGGAGGATCATCATCTGATATGTATACCATGGTGCCCCTGTCATAGTTCTCTGACTTCTCCAGGTCTCTGACCCTACACAGCCCGACTCCTCCCCAGTCTCTGTATCTGACTCTACACAGCCCGACTCCTCCCCAGTCTCTGTATCTGACCCTACACAGCCCGACTCCTCCCCAGTCTCTGTATCTGACTACACAGCCCGACTCCTCCCCAGTCTCTCTGTATCTGACCCTACACACACCAGACTCCTCCCTCGTCTCTGTATCTGACCCTACACACCCAGACTCCTCCCCAGTCTCTGTATCTGACCCTACATACCCAGACTCCTCCCCAGTCTCTGTATCTGACCCTACACACCCAGACTCCTCCCCAGTCTCTGTATCTGACCTTACATACCCAGACTCCTCCCCAGTATCTGTATCTGATCCTACACAGCCCAACACCTCCCCAGTCTCTCTGTATCTGACCCTACATACCCAGACTCCTCCCCCGTCTCTGTATCTGATCCTACACAGCCCGACTCCTCCCCAGTCTCTGTATCTGACCCTACACACCCAGACTCCTCCCCTGTCTCTGTATCTGACCCTACACACACAGACTCCTCCCCAGTCTCTGTATCTGACCCTACACAGCCCGACTCCTCCCCAGTCTCTGTATCTGACCCTACACACCCAGACTCCTCCCCAGTCTCTGTATCTGACCCTACACAGCCCAACACCTCCCCAGTCTCTCTGTATCTGACCCTTCACTCCCAGATCCCTCCCTAGTCTCTATCTATATCTGACCTTACACACTCTAATTCTCCCCAATCTCTGTATCTTGACATACGCTGACTCCTCCCAGTATCCTATCATCACTCCTATCCTATACTACAAAATGCACCATGTTATTTTCCCCCGGTCCTATTTTCTATCAGACGGTTATCATTCCTGGTGTCAGTTGGAAATGAGCAGGGGCGCAAAAAGGTGTCCCGAGACATCGTGTTATCAGAATACACATAGGTGGTCTTATTCAGTGTAGGCTACTACGGTTTCAACATCGTCTGCCAGTTTGAATATCGTCTGCCAAGAAGGGGAGGGAAGGCGGGAAAACCGACATAGTTCACATGTGACTCATACTACATGGTGTGTGTGCAGAGTGGGGATGGCATGGGGTGGTGCCAACAATGGCCCACAAGTATTTATTTTAATTACACGCCCGAGCCAATTTATGCTTAAGCAAATTAGCATATCTGTCATGGTGAAACCGCACCCCTATGCCTGTTGACCTGGACGCCATGAATGCACCATATTAGAGGGGAATAATTGTGGTATAATTCCTCATTATCCGGGAGTCATGAATCACCATAAGTAGACTGCCAGGTGCCTGGTGGAGTTGTATAATATACACCCCACCGACCCCAAATATGCACATGTAATGATGTACTGTCCATACATTAATATTGGCTGATTATATTGACAGTGTCCATGTACAATATGTATGAACAGCTGTAACTAGCCTATATTACATCGATTTTAATTTGGAAAGGTTTAACACCATAATAATATGTATATATTGATCGGATATATTATATGTTTACATATACATTAAATGCAAAAGACAGTATAAATCTAGTAGAACAAGTTCTCTTTGCATTATGGATGTGTAAATAGCGGTTATAATAAATGTCTCCTTTTCTTCTCTCCCAAGCAGCAACAAATGCAGGCACAACATCTCCCACACGCGCATGCGCCGCCCATCCCCATGCCGCCACATCCGGGTATGGCGGCGGGGATCCCGCCAGGTTCCGCTGGTCTGCTGGGGGTGATGGGTGGGTCAGCCATGGCGTCCGCCTCACACCTCTCCCAGATGGCCAAAGATGAGAAAGGTCAGTGTCTACCCCACTAACTATAAGTACATGTGAGTGGCTCAAAATGCCAAACAGTATTGGTCACACATGAGGCTATCAAGTCCCTCCTATATAAAAAAAATACATATAATCCCAATTTTAAGTCCAGTAAAGTAATGCTTAAAGATCGATTTCTGTGTCAAGATTTAAAAGAAATGTAATTTTTTTATATGCACAATTAATTTGACCAGAGAAGAGTCCCTTTTATAGCACTCTAATCCCCTCTCCCTCATTGGTGAACTTACATTATTGGGGAACCAAAAAGCCAGTACCAGTCTAACTCTAACACACATCCCCCATGTTCTCATCCGTCTCACATACCGAAGCTCAATCTCTATGCCTATTCAAATGTGCTTGGCGATGTATATTATTTCCCTCGTGGATAAAAGAAACTTTTTCAAAGAGATAAAGGTATTTAAATTTCAGATTAATGGGTATTGTGGACAAATGGGACAGTGCTAAGAGACCACCTAGTTTCTCTTCGTTAAATTATCTACGAAACTATTTTGCAATATGACGTTTTTATATTTCACCCATCACGTGATCTGCATGACGTCACGGGCGTATTATGACGTGACTGACGTAGAGATTAGAGGCGATTAGGGAGTATCACATGACTGGGAACTAATATGAATTTAAAAAGAGGAAAAGGTTGGGTAGAGGGGGGAGGGGAAATCTGTTGTACATTAGGGGCCTGTCACGCACTAACGCCTCAGGTCGTAAATCCTTTATAAGCACTACTTAGTATTTACAGCCTAAAGTGTCCCAAGCTCTTAGGGAGAAAGGTGTGTTTGTTTACTGATATGTATTGTAGAAATGCCTTCCATGTGCACAAAGAGGCCAATCAAAGTATGCAAGGCTATAAAAGCGGAATAAAGCCAGAAAAGAGAAGGTAAGGATTATAAACAATCCCAGAAAGTCGCCTCCTTTGTCAGTAATGGACACTGGAAGAGGAGGGGATAAAAAATGGAATGGGTAATCCCAAACACTCAAATCCTTCACTAAATATTGCCCTGTGCCCCAGCGGGTGGGGTGGGGGGGTTGGTTGGGAGTCCTTTGTTGGCTGTGATTTGGAGAGGTGAGTGAGTGGAGGTTTTTGTGAAAGGGTCGGTGTGAGCTTTTTGTAGGTGAGAGGGATTTGTAACTGGAGAGTTGGGGGGTGGTCGGGGGGTAAAGGAAGGCTGTGTAGATAGAAACAGTGTCACCCTGTTATAATATACCCTCAGTCTTTTAGTACCTTTTTCTTTCTACCCCAACCGCTTCTCCACTCACCCTCTTCATGCCTCTTGATCATCACCTGCTCCGTCATCCAGGGCAGTGGTAAAGGATGAGGTGGGGGGGGGGGGGGTAGTACAAGAGGTGTAAGTGGGGGAGAAGGGGTGATCAGACAACTAGGGGTGGTGCAGTTGGAGGGGGGAGGGGGGACATTGGGATAGGTGGGTTGCAGGGGATATGTCTAGGTAGATGGGATCAGAGATCGGGGGATGGGGAGGGGTGGTAGTCTTACACCTGACCTTTTAGTCTGCTCCGCCATCAATCAAAAACCAATAAGGGTGAGAAGCCTGAAAGGGCCCCAAATTGTTACCTGGCGGCGCTTCACGGGTAGTTTACCAGTTACAACGAAACAGGCCATGGAGGAACTATTTTAATGCACCTCATGGGGGCTTGGGGGGGGGGGGGGGGTTGGACATGTTGGAGGTTTCATGATAAAGGTAGCTATTGTGGGCCGGGTGTCAAGAGGATAGATAATTGAAATGGTGTAAAATATGGCCATGTTATTGGTAGGAATGTGAATGCTGGTAGTAGGGGCCGGCTGTGAGACTGGGTATAGCAATCATGCCACCATGAACATAAATAATATAACCTACCATGCAGGGACATTGTTACCATGTTAGAGAGCATGGTGATGTGGATGTTAAAGTGGGGGAGGGGGGGGGGGTTGTAGGTGAGATGTAAGGGGGGGGGGTATCAAAGAGACAATATCAGGTTAGCTATTTAGTTGCATCCCGTGTGAGGTTCTAGGTGAGGTAAAATAGAAGAAGGGGTGGGGTGTAAGAGGATCCACAAGGACACTGGGGTAGTGTGTGTTGTCGGTGACGTGTCAAAGGGATCCCTCCATGATAACAAGAGATCTGTGTGTGTGTGGTGGTGGGGGGGGGGGGCAATGTAAGAGGTGACCTCCCCCTCCTCCCCCGACAGACACAGCCCCCCCCCCCCCCTTTTATCACCCCCACCCCAGTCACCAGACGTGTAACACCCACTGCGTCTGTAACTACCTATTAAATGACACAGTCCATAGTGGAAAAAGTGATCCTCTCCCAACAAAAGGTCTGTAATAAGCATAACATGAAGAGAGTGGGGGAGGGGGGGGGGGTAAAAAAGTGGTGCTGGGTCTCTATCATGTCTGGGTGTTTTAAAAGGGATACCAGGCTCTCTCATGCTTTTGTCTCAGGGAATCCTTTATGTGGCGTTCATGCCAAGTACATTTAAACATGAAAAGAGGGAATTGTGAAATCAAAAGTGATATTTAATAGAAGTGCTCAGTGAAGGTGCATGGGCAGAGAGCCATTGGTCACTATTTGAAGGCCGCCTTTCCACCGTTACCACACTCACCTGTTACGTGTATGTATGGGGTGGGGGGGGGGGGGGGTTCAAAGGTCGTTTTCTTTCTCTGTCATACATCTTCTTTTTTCCCTCTCCCACCCCTTTCCTTTATCACAGAGAGTCGTTAGGCTCTGTGTGTGCATTTCATGTTGACTAACAAGCGCTCCCTTTGCCTTTCTCCTCCAATCACCAACTGCTGCCGTCGCTGATGCGGGACTCACCGGATGCTGCTTACCCTTCGTCACGCGACCCGGCGGTTGGCATGGCAACCCGACTTACAGCGGCCGAAGCAGATCGACACGTGAGTAGAAGAAGCTAGTACTGACATTAAAGTACTATCCCTCCAGCTCCCTAACAAATAGTGTAGAACTATTCCTCCAGGTCCTAAGTAACAAATAGTGTAGTCTGTAGAAGAAGGTGTTGTGGCGAATCGCTGCCCTGCATTTCGCTAGTATTTTATCATCTGCTGTTACAGTGTATTAAGTCTTTTCCTCCAAACTGTTTTTTGACCAAGAGCAGAGAGGTAGGAGAAAAAAGGTATGTGAATGTGAATGAATTCAAAGAACCATCCAAGGTAAAGGAGTTTCAGATTTCAGAGGAGGAGGCAGTCTTACCAATTGTGTCAGATTTCTTCTTCTTTTTTAAATTGCATTGATTTTCCTTTGCAGGCTTTTTGTCTGTTGTCTTTTATTTCAGAAGGTGACCTTAAGAATTACCAGTAAATAGAGATGGAGAAGCCTGGAAGGGGGAATATCTTATATGGTCTACACATGTAACCCACCCCTCCCCCTACCCTTGAAAGCATGGCAGGCGGGGGAAGGCAACTCGTCTACTTCAGTCTTGTGTCTCTACAGATTCAGAGAGGAATCCTAACGTTGAGTGGCTGAGTCAGATACCTGCGCCGTCAATCATGTGTCAATGCACTATCAAAGCCTCCACAGGCCCCGCCCACTTTCGGCACTTGGCAGTAGTCGTGATGGCGACACCCTGCTCCTCACCCCCCACCCCCAGCGCCTCTTCTCCCCTAACAAGCAGACGACATCTGAGGGCCTTTCTCCCCTCGGCTCTAGTTGGTGTGACTGGATTAGAGGGCGCTCCAGTCGGCCGGCTTCTCATGGGATACGGAGCGATCTGGCAGCTCTACAATTACTGGGTAGTGACTGGAGACGGGCAGGAGGAGATGGCTGCTTGTAGACGGGGGTAGATGGTACTACCAAGGGGTGGGGGGGGGGCAGGCAGGCAGGCCGCACATGGAGGTCAATAGAGCAGCAGGAGGAAGGGGGGGGGGTATTAAAGATGGGCAAAACAGAAAGATGAGGGCAGAAGGAACATTGATGGGGGTACAATGGTAGAGTTGGGCAGATGTAAGTAAAAGAGGAATATTAGGCAATTTGAATTGCCCACTGCATGTATTCCAATTGGAGGGAACGGAGGTCGCTGAGTAGAGGGGTGGGTGAAATGACTGGTGATGGGAGTGAGACTTATGCAGGGCAGCATGTCTTGCCTCCATTCTCCTGTAACCCAGCGGTGCCCATTGGGTAGTAGGTCCGGTGGTAGCATGTAAGCTATACGTGCACCTTGGACACCACAACCACCAGGTGGAGCCACCAGCGGTAGGTTATCACCATCATTACCGAGCAGGGCTTTGATCCCTACCTGGCCTCCAACAGGCTGCTGCTTCTGCTGCTGCGGCTGCTGCCCTAATTCAGCTACCCCAGCACCCCCCACCCACACCCACAGCATACCTTCTCACACACCTATCACTCAACCCTGTGCACTTCACGACCACCCTCCTTCTCCACCACCACCTCCTCCTCCTTCTCCTCTCTATCCACATGCCTGCCTCACTCCTCATGCTACACCCGGGTTCCCGCTGATTGGCTAACGTCTCTGGATCCCCCCAGCCAATCAGCATGGCAGGCTGGCAGTGGGTGAGCTGCTGCTGCTGCTGGTGCATGGTTGCCATGGGAGATAGATGGAGGTGCAGTGGCCGCTGCTGTAGCTGTAGCTGGGTGGTGGTGGTAGTGTTGGAGGGTTGATGCTGCCACCTCTCCCCCTCCTCCAGTCCCACTCTACCTCTACTACTTACTGCTAGTACTGCTTCTGCTGCTGTTGCTGCTGCCCCCCCCCTCCACCCCCAAGCTGCAGCCTTGTTCTGTAGCATCCCTTAGGTCTGGACAGGGGTGGTGGGTTGGGGGGGGGGGGGGGGTCGGGGGTCCTCTACTGTCTACTACTCCCCCACCATCCACCTATAACCACAGGTTGGCGTGTCTCCGTGTGATTGCGCGTGTAAGCATGCGTGCATCTCATGCGGACAAGGCCTCCTGGCCCTGGCCCCCCTACACAGCCCCACCCCCCATTTCTCTCCCCTTCCCCCATCCCCCAGGCGGCCAATGGAGCGGCGGTGGTGCTCTTGTCGGCACCGTCTCCGGAGGGTCGTTATTGTCCCCCAATTATGGGGCTGGGCACACCACCACCACGAGTTGGCCACAACCTCCACAGGCCATGTCTTCCACCTTCCAGTATCACCACCACCACTGCCCCATGGCTTCTTGGCTGTACACAGTTTTAAGTTTATCCATACCATTTTGAATCTCCCCTTCCAATGTATCTGTTGCTGTGTCTCCTCTCAATACACTTAATCTCGTCATCTTGTTCCCTCTTGAACACCCTCCTCCTATTCCCCATTTTCCCTTGCCTATCTCCAGTCTCACCTCCCTGAAACATTCTCCCCTGTCATCATACTCTTTCCATCCCCCGACTCTATTACCCCCGTCAATAGTCCTTCCTCAATACACCACCAGCCATCTCCAATGGTAGTGTAGTGCACCAGGGAATAGCTGTCCCAGCTGTGATAGACAATGACGTGATGTACGGGGTGTGGAATGGGGGGGGGGAGGGGGATAGAGAGCATGCAGTTTGTGGTCCCCTTCGGTGGTTGTGGACACCCAGTATTTTGATGTTGAAAATGATAATAACCCCCTATTCTCTCCACACCTCTACCTCTACCCACCCCACCCAACCACACCCCTAAGTTCACACGTGACCACAGAGGCGCCAGGTGGCGGGACCTGCGTCCGTCAGGGACGCCCGGATGCGCGTCCAGTCGTCCAGTATCAAAAAGAGGCAGGAGGGAGGCAATGCTTTTGTTTAGCAGCCAACAGCAACCCAGGTTTGCCCCCAACACGTGGGGGGAAGGGGACCTATTGTCGGGGCCTGGTGGGAATGTAGTGGGAGGCAGGGTGGGAGGGGGCAAGGTGGCAGATGGCGGTGAAGTGATTCATGTGTAGTTAGTGCTCGTGGCCGAGTGAGCACGCTTGATTGCTTCGTCAGTTGGGGAGGTTCATGGAGGGTGTAGCAGTATGAGATGTGGGGAGGGGGGGGGGGGGGTCCTGTGTTGAGGGTGTGATGCACCCTGCTTTCAACCTCACCCCTCACCCTACATGTCCCTTACATTCCCCCTCCTTCCTCCACCTCCAGCATGGTGTGCCCTGTTTGCAATAATGACAGTGGGGAGGTGTGGGGGCATGGCGAGTAGTGGGGGCATGGGTGGGGGGTGCTCAGTGAGGCATTCAGACAGGCACATCGGACATTCCTGTCAGGGGGATCGGCAATAGGGGGTTTGAGTGAAGGACTGAGGGGGGCTTAGCGGCTTTGGCCTGGATCCCTCCCCGGCCAGCTGATGTGTGCCGCCCAACCCTCCGTGACTAAGTGGGGGCGGGCACCAGGGGGAGGTGCTGCCAGGGTGGGGAGGCAAGGGGGTGAGTAATAGCAAGGGACTGGACATCATGATTGTCATGGGGCCAGAGGGGCCTGGTCACATGTTAAATCAGCTCTAATATATATGCTCTGTCCCCATTCCCAGTACCCTGAGCGTACCCTTCCCTCGCGGCATACCCTTACTGTGCCAGCTCCTCAGCAGTACCTCCCCCAATCCTTCCATACCCTGCTTCCAGCCAACAGTTCCCACTATTCCCCAGGACGATGGCCGGGGCACGTGACATCTCGCCCCAAGCCCTGCTGTGTCAATGGCCGATGCCGAACAAGCTTGGTTGACCGAGCAGAAAATCCTGGCTTGATGGTGGTCGGCAGGGCTGGGGTATGACTCGGGGGCTGAGTAGCCCCGGTGGCCATTCCCGGAAGAGCATCACCTTCCACTACTACCACCATGAGCACTAGCATCAGCAGCACTGCCAACTGGCACAGGGCACTTTCACCGGGTAATGACCCCCTATTACGTATAATGGTGGGACCCGGGGTCCTGAGGTCCTATAGCGGGGTGGGTAAGGGATGCCTGATTGGTGAAGCGAACTAGTCCTGTTCACATGACCTGGTCACATGGACGGACAGCTGAGACAGTCCTACAAATGGTCAGTAGCCGTTGTGACCTGGTCCCACAGATCAACTGGACGGTCCAGATCATAGGACCAGGGTCCAACCGATCATGGGTCCAGCAGATCAACTGGACGACCCAGATCATGGGTCCAACAGATCAACTGGATGGCCCAGATCATAGGACCAGGGTCCCAACAGATCAACTTGATGACCCAGATCACGGATCAACTAGATGGTCCAGATCGTGGGTCCCAACAGATAAACTGGACGGCCCAGATCATGGGTCAACCCCGGCCCCCGCACTCCCTTCATTTTATACACCATCAGCGTTCAAAAAACGCTGATAAAGGGGTTATATTTTGTCTCGAAGCAGATTCCGTGAAAATAGGAAAAAGGGGTCCTTTTTAAAGCATAGTCTGTGAAAAATGGTCACTACCAGCATGTTTCCACAGCCCCCTCACCACGTAGATACAGATACAAAGTTTTATTTGTGAATGGCATTATAAATGTATGCACATCATCTTACCATGGGTATTAAATTGAAATATAACATAACAGTATCTGTATTTGTTATTTTGTTGAAAGGGGTAAATGTTAATGATATCAGCGTTTTCTGAAAAAAAGGGGTTTGAGTTTCTAAAGATGTCAATGTTTTCCTGAAAAAGGGGTACTTTTTTGGCTCAAAAAATCCGTGATTTTGCCATGAAAAGGGTACTTTTTTAAGGCAGAAATCCGTGGAAAGGGGGTCCTTTTGAAATCCCAGAACGCTGATGGTGTATAAAATGAAGGGAGTGCAGGGGCCGGGGGGTCAACTGGATTGTCCAGATCATGGGTCCAACAGATCAACTGGGCGATCCAGATCATGGGACAACTGCATTGTCCAGATCATGGGTCCAACAGATAAACTGGACGGCCCAGATCATGGGACAACTGCATTGTCCAGATCATGGGTCTAACAGATCAACCGGACGATCCAGATCATGGGTCAACTGGATTGTCCAGATCATGGGTCCCACATATCGACTAGACAGCCCAGATCATGGGTCCAACAGATCAACTGGAAGGCCCAGATCATGGATCAAAGAGATCAACCGGATGGCCCAACAAAGAGTCCAACAAATCAACTGGACGACCCAACTGGACGACCCAGATCATCTGAATAGCCCAGACCGTGGGTCCAACAGACCAACTGGACCGTCCAGATCATGGAAGAGTTAATACATGAAGTTGTGTCTGTATGTTCAGTGAGACTAACTCTGTATGGATGTCAGCATGGCTAGCTGCTCTTCAGCATCACCCATGTGTGAGGTGGGTGCACTGAACTGCACTCAGACTATATAGGCAGAAAAACACTGAATGTCAACAAAGAAAATGAACCAACAAAGCATCATAATGGCATAACATGCCCTTCACTGGAAATAGTAACATGCTGAGAGAGAGAGAAAGGGGGGAGGGGGGTGTCCTAGTACTACCGTACTGGGTCCCATGGGTCTCTCTATAACGGTGAGGTGAGGGGTGGGTGTGTAACTGTTGTGTTGCTGCCAGTCTGATGTTGCTAGGTAACAAACCCCACCTGTACGTCCAGCCTTTTAGATTGACCAGTCTCTTTGTCTGTGGCCTTCCACCAGGAGTGTAGGCCTTTGTTCAGACAATGTCATTATACCAGTGCAAATGGGTCCATGACATGTTTGGAACAATGTCCTGAATATTTCTACCAGTCCTATCATATCAAATTAACTGTATAAACAAATCCATTTCGTTGGGCCTTTTCAGAAAGAGAAACCTGGTTTCAGCTGAAATTATCTATTAATTGCAACCTTGTTTCATACCAGTTATTTGATTTTGAATTATTCTCAATTCTCTTTTGTGGTCATGGCCAACTAATTGCTTTCCCTCTGTTTTTGACGACTGGGGTATAAAAACGCCAGGCAATCATGTCCCTGCTGATTCGCCCATATTCATGGCACAAGAAACCCACTTCTGGAAATGGGAACGTGATTTGGGTGAATGGTGTAGGCAGAAGGAGATGAATTGGGATAGAGAGGAGGATAATGTCTATTTAGCCATTCTTCTGACCCTGTTTGATATAATATCATGTTGCCTGATGATACTAGTGTTCACCAGGTGAAATGGAGGCACAGCAACTGGAAGTAGATACCAGGAGGGCAGTTCAGACACCAATTTAGTCCACATCCAGAAATCACCAAATATAAGTTGCCCCATCACTACATATATTATACGCCTATCTTAAAGTGCTGTGGTGGAGCCCCTGGAGAGTTTATATCTAGGACACCAAAGCTCTTAGGAGCAAACAGTTTAAACTTTAATTTGGCAAGGACAATTTTCATTAAATTATTAATTTGAAAGTGCTCAAATTGCTCTGACCAGGCATGTTTGATTCTAAAAGTAACCCCAGTTTCAGTGTTCATGCAGCCAAGCTGTTGTGTAAAGTTGGTTTCACAAGGGTCCTTGGTAGGCAAGGGAATAGAAGTGCCTGTCCTGAAGGGTTACACTGGGGAGGTGGCCCATTACCTGTCTCGTATACTAGTGTCCAGTGCTAGTAGTGGGGTTGGGGTAGAGGTAGTGGTGGCTGACCACTCGATACAATTATGCTGACCAGGGCAGGATTGGGACTGTGTGTTGGGGGTGGGGGGGGGGGGGGGCTGACATATGCCGTGCGGTCGGGGCAGGTTGCAGTCCCCCTGCGGGACCAGGCATTGCACTTACCGGCGGATCGGGCCGGGGGAAATTTCATTAGGAATTTATCAGGACTTGATGGTGGCCGGAGGAGAAAGCAATGGCCACTGGTCACTCGTGGGGGGCTTTGTGCGGCCCTGAAGTGACCCCCCCCCCCGCCTCGTCTCTCCCCCACTCACTACCTCCCCAGTCTACCCAGGTCCCTTCTGTTCCCCTTAGATTCATTGTGGGGGTGGGGGTGAGACAAAGCATTGGACGTCCAGACTTGATGCAATATCAAGAAGGTGCTTTAATCCTATTCTGCAGTACCCCCCTCCACCACCACCACCTCCACTGACTCCCCTACACAAGCCCTATGATACAGGGTGGGGGGCGTGGTCAGACATAATCTACACCTGCCTTTGGCTTGGAGTCTGAATTTTCCCAGCCCTAGTCCTGATATTCCCCCTGGACACTGGGCAGGAGACAGGACTAGGGGTTGGGGTTATGGAGATGCCCTCAGGGACTTAGAGGCTGATAATGGCACGGCTCAAGGCTTAGTTATTTCAGGCGGGGCGTCCCCCTCCCCAAAAGAAGTGGGCGTGGGATGAACTGAAGGGGGCGGGGCTAGCGTCGGCCACTAGCAGTTGGCGTTTGCAATCATTAGGAGGTTTAGTAGACTTGCTGTGTGTTCCTCTGTAGTTTAGACATAGACTTGCCCAGAGGAATACGTACCAAAGGCCTGTAGTTTCTCTATTTGGCCCTATACAATGTACTATTGTGGTACGTGCCAGACCTGCCTAGTACAAGTTCAAACATGGTGTGGACTGAATGAGCAAATTGGTTTCCTGACTTTTGAGAAAATAATAAATAATTCAGCAATATATGAATGCGTTTTCAGTGAAAGCCTATTGAACCGAGCTCCCCTCTGCGCGTGTACCATGAAGCAGTGTAAATACTTGAAAGCATTCCTGGGTGGTCTAGCCAGTCACAAGTTTGTATAAGTATGAATCCCCCCCCCCCCCCACCCCCCTACTACCTCTGCAATACCTGGCCCCAACAGCGGCTGTGGGTCTTTTTGGGGGGTCGTATCCCTTTTCACCCACCTGACCACAGGGCCAGGTAAATGACTACCTGCAACGACGGACTGTCCCCTGATAAGTCTGAGTAAAAGGGAGGAGGGCAGAGGCCCCTCCCCACTGGGCTCTGAGGTCCTTGGGGTCTTGTATGTCCCCTGGGTAGGGAGGATGAGGTGGTTGACAACCCCCCCACTGCTCACCCCCCACCTGTGTGCCCCAGCTCTCCAGGTGCTATCTTTTGGGAGGTAATAAGGGCCTTGTACACCCTGAGACACCTGTCCTTTCGAGTAGGAAGGTGTGGGTGTGGGAATGTTGAGGGGGGCGGGGGTGGACCACCACCTGGTTGAGAAGCCACAAAACGGAGTGGGATTTGAATTGGCACATAAGCACCCTCATTTAAAAATGGAGGCAGAATTAAGTAAATTGAATACCAGAAGGCCTGTCTACCTGAGGGGAAATCATGACATGTAACTCAACTTGATGCGTGACAAAAATACATTGATAAAAGTGATCCACATTCAAAGGAGGGGAGAGAAGAGGCTTTTTACTCTGGCGTCACATATGGGTAGATTCTATATCTACCTCCAGGTGTCTGAATGTTATTATGGTGGCAAAGAGAAAGTTGTCTCTGGGTGGGTGATTAGCACTGGAAAGCATACTGGAGAGCAGCAGAGCGTTTCTCTCCCCCTGTGCCCTGTACATTATACACCCCTCACCTTCACCCCCACTCTCAGCGTTGACTGTGCACCTAGAACCAACATGTTGTGTTGGAGGCCCCTTTCTCGGCGTGTTGACTGAGCTAACAGTGTCCGTCACACACCCAGCAGCCCTAACAGCCCGCCCCAAGTCCAGCAAATAGCTCGATGGCTGGTTAAATTTGAAAAAGAATGTGATCAGGGCCAAGCGCGTGAGAGGGGGAGGGGGTTGACTTTGGGGTTGAGCCACAATGACCAACAAGCACCAGCAAATTGAATTTTGAGAGTTGTGGACAAAGGCCGGGGCTCTCATTACTGAAAGCAGGCTTTGGTTGCAGTGGGTAGGGGATTAACATATAACGAAAGCCCACCCCCTCACCCTTCTCCTTCCCCGAGCTAGCAGACTGGCCGGCCATGAGAGAAGGTTTTGGGTCGTATATTGTGTCGGGAGTTTGTTTGTATTAGAGCCCGGGAAGGCGGACGGCCCTACAGAGGGTGAGGCCTATTGACACGGCCACCCCTGTTAATTTGCCCCTCTGTTAGCCAAGCGTGTCCTCTGGGAAGGGGGGGGGGGTGTCAAACTAAAAACTCCCCACTATTATAGACAGTACCCCCCCCCCCCCCTCCTCCAGTCTCTCCAACCTGCAACCATCCCCCTTCTCTCTTTCCCACACAGCCGGTATTAGCTTTTGTCCCGGCCGTTTTAGTCATCCTATGGCTTCGGTGGCTGGGTGAAATCTCCTCTAAGTAATTGTGGCTGTTTGGTTGGAGAGCTAGGTAAGGTGAAAAGAGAAGGTGGGGTTGGTTGCGGGGGGGGGGGAGCGGTCACAGTCGAGTGAGCAGACACTTGGCAATGCTTGGCTGGTCAGCACTGAAAAGTCAATACTTTGTTACACACATTTCTGGCCGGCCGTGAGCGGTGTACACGCCTGGTCGCCTCCACCGGCCTGGGAGTCACTTTTCCCACTCCAAGGGCTGGAGGAGAGATACATGTACATGTGAAGCACCCACCCACCTACATGTATCTAACCCCCTCCTACTACCTCCCCATATACATACACTGCCCAAAGCTCAGGCTGTATAGTCATACAATGTATGTACATTGTGTATATGTGTGTGGAGTGGGGGTCGTCCAGCCGTGTAGAACGCAGCTCTCGCCCGGGGCCGTGGTTACCGTGTAATGCCACATGTCAAATACCTCCCGACATCCTCCCCTCCACCACCACCGCCGACACCACCACTTCTCAGTGCTCGCTGACCTACTCCCGCCCGCCGCCATTTGCATTTTGGGGCCTGCGTTCCCTTCCCGACACCCTGCGTCCCGACCGCGGCGCACTACTGCCACCTCCCGCCGCTACGGCGAACTACCAACCACAACATCCACTCTCCAAACAGAGTGCGGGTCACAGAGACTCTAAGCTGGGGTCTGCACAAAGGGGAGGTCGTGAACGACTGCCGCCCTTGGAGATTGTGGCGTTCCTAACTGTCATGGCGGCGAATGCCGGTTGGCATTGGCAACGGTCGTGCTGTTCTTTGTGCTAGGGTAGTGAAGGGAGATGTCTAAGGACGGATGGAGGAGGGGGTGGGGGGGGTGGGTTCTCAGAAATGACAGTGCATGTATCACGTGCTCGGGTTCCCCTCAGACCCCTGCGACTTGAGACGCGCCCCTCTTTGCTGTAATAGACACCCTAGAACCCTAAATGATCATTTCTATCGTGACCTATAAAACCCCATGTCTCCCCATTTCATTCATATGCATAGCTGTATATGATATACACAGTAGCTATATATTGTACCCGTTATGTCTAGCTCAAGACCAGTATAAGCACTGTAGACTGTAGTGTACCTACGGTCTGCCCCTCCCCAACCCCTTTGACCTCACCCCGTGCTATTTGACCCATAAGGCCGGTGAACTCTCAAGACAAGGTCACAGAAGACGTCCAGGGGCGCCCCTTGTGGATACTGGAGGGATAATCCCTCGGACACCCTCGGCTTAGCCTTAGCGACCCGGCGGGTGACAGCTGATGCAGCAACCCTGGATTGGTCATCTCCATTCTGAGCTAAGGCCAGCATCCCAGCACCCTTTAGCTGAGTTCATTATCTGCAGGGACCAGTGCCAGTGTATTGGACAGGTCAGTGGGCAGGGATGGCTGCTGATTACACGGGCTTTAATGAAGCTGCAGGAACACTGTCAGTCAGCTGTCAATGCAACTGGAAGGCCACAGTGACCTGGTAATACTAACTGACCAGAGGAACTTACATAGTAGTAGTACTGACAGCTTATTCCACAAACCTCTGCTCTGCCAGTCTCTGGATATTCTCTTTGAATAATTTTAATAAGCCATTTGAGATGAATGTATCCTGCATTTACACACACAAAGACCGACAATAACACAAGGAATACCGGTACATTACCATTTTGGAGGAAAACATCTCAGTGATCCCCCAGCATGCCATTAGAATAGCACATATATAAGCTATTTCATTACCTCAGTATGGTAGCAAGTCAAGGTGTTGCTTCCATCTGCTCTTGCCTACAATATGTTAACATATCCAGGAGACACTGAATAGACAGGCTTGTGGCCGCTGGGAGGCTTAGTCCCTTGCCTCCCTCCCCCTGGTAAGGCTGTCCCCTAAGCCTGATTGCCTCACTAATCCTATCAGGTTAATGCCTGCAGCCTGTGCTGGCCGCTTACAGCCCCTCAGGCAGATGATCACCTCCTACCACCCACCCACCCACCCAGCTACATAGAAGAGTCTTCTAGCTACTCACCTTTCTCAGCCCCATCCCCCTGCCTTCTATCACTACAGGGACCTCACCCTTCCACCCAAAGCCTTGGCCAATCCATAATTAACCAATACATCCAAGACTTCACTAGTGAGTTGGATGCTGCTATATTAGAAACCCAAACAAAATTATTATGTTCCTACAATTCAGTATTCAGACCAATATTTCAGATTTATTCCTTTTATTACAAAGGAGTCTGTAACACCTTGTAAGGGTCACAGTCAATTACATGACGACCTCATCGTCTGTGCATCGTCTACAGATATCACTGTTGCTGCCATCTAGTGGCCACTCCCCTAACAGGTGGCTACCATGGCAACATACGAAGCATCTGGCTGGCTGTGGATTCACACAAACAAAGGTGAAGCCCTCCAAAACTTCAAGCAAGAAATGAAATCGAATTGTATAGGAAATAAACGCCGGAACGTTGCTATAAAATACATATTTTCCTGATATCTTAGAAGTGAATCTCACATTCCCAAGTCTATTCACCAAAATGAAAATGCAAAAGCCAATTTGAAAATAGCTCCTCAGAGTTTATATGAGGGATTAGCCCCTACCCCTACATTACCCAAACCTCTCCAGGGTAGGTTAAACTGGCAACATGGTCTTTATTTCCACCTGGAGATTAGGTTTCTCCAGTACCCTCCTTTATACTGCACCCACCCTCATCTGACATGTGTGGAGGCACAGGGACTTAGACTTAACACAGGTACTTAAGGCACTTTATTAACGGCCCACTTGAGGGTCTCTGCCGAAGGTGGAGTACTGTATGTAGGTGTGGGTAGGTGACAGGGGAGGGATGGGGGTCCTTACAGCATTTAGAGTGGGTGGTGAGGAGGGGGGGGGGGGGGCTGCATTCTCTAGCCCTTGAAGGGTTACTGCTGTATGTGGTCACCATGGGGCGATCCTGGGTGTGGGTTAAGGCCCTCCAGGTAGAGGTCGAAGTGGATACTTGGACGCTATACTTAGGGTTGGACTGCCCTAGTGGTGTTATGTTACCCATATATAGATGTGAGACCTGGAATGAGGTTGTAAATGTTTTCAACACCCTGTGTGTCCCTATTTCCATGAATGTTTATTATAACACATGATATGATGCAAAATACACATGCATTCATATTTGATATACAATCATGTTTAGTGTTGAACACCTCCATTTATGTTCCACAATTTAACTTCTAAGATAATCAGAGCTTACAGTATGTGAGGATTAGATAAAAGAGTGTCACTAGTGCTCCAGGTGTGTAGGTAGATAGGGCTGTGGGAGGCAATGTACATGTGTAAGGGAGAGATGGATCAGTAGAGACCTTGATCCATCCAACCACAAAAGTGGAGGGCCCCACTTACCCCGTTGCCTCCCGCTGCGATAAGCGGACTGGTGGTCAAGGGCCCCCTCCAGCCTCAGGAGTGGGTGCTCTCACACTGACCACTCCATCACCACTCCAGGGTGGTCAGCCTGCCACCCTCCTACCCCAGCCTGCCACCCATCCAGCCACTCAACCGCTTGATCCCAGTGACACCTAGAGTCTACTACACACAACACTATAGAGCAGTGCAATTTTAGCAAAGTGTGTTGTTGATATCTGCCAGTATCTGCTTTATTATTTAATCTAGTAGAACAAGGTATGCTGCGTTGAAGGTCTAGAAAGGCAAGACTGGGCAGACATCACTGACCAGAATATGTTGTATGTGTAATACATAGACAAAGGTTCACAAGTTTTAGTCTGTTGACAGGGTTATTTCACGAGTTGAAGGGGGGCCGTATTTCACGAGGCCGTAGGCCGAGTGAAATGCAGCCCCCTCTTCAACAAGTGAAATAACCCTACAACAGGCTAAAACGAGTGTGCCTTTGTGTTTATTTTTTATCTTTTTCGATTCAAAATACCAAAATTATGGTAGGGGGGAGCCTAAAAAGGCTAAATTGGCTTCTTTCTACGCCATTCAAATGTAAACAAAGCGCCGTTTTGATGACGTCACAGGGCCGTGAAATACGGCCATGGGTTATTTCACGGGGGGTGTGCAATACGGCGCTCTTTGGTTAAATCAATGGCACTGCAGTATTTCATAAAAAATAAATCTATTTCCAATCAGCTGTTGGAACTATTTTGAATCCAACTCTTACAGGAGGAGCAGTAGTAACTGGACATTAAATAGAGAACTGGCCCAGAAGAGAAGCATATTGATTGCCATGATTGGGAGAAGCAACCAGCCATGGTTTAGTTTGTTTTTGGCACCAGTCACTACCGCAACCTGCTGGCCCCAATTGACAGTGAGCTCATCAGACTCCACACCAACTCATCAGCCCCCAGCCTGAGCTACTCTTGACAACCACTGGCCCTCCACTTAGCACAGCTGATGGAGAGTTAAGGTGTTCTGTTGGGTCAAAGATTACTTGGTCCAAACATTGGCCCATGTGACAGTCTCTATCACTGTCATCTCTCAATATTGTGCTGAACCTTGCTGCAACACTACCCAGTTTCCATTGTACTATCTTGTCGCTCTGTGATCTGAATTGACACCATTCTGTGATCGGTCACAATACTCGGTTGCTCTTTGGTCCCAGTGTTATGCCCCAATGTGACATGGGTGCCAGTGGCATAGCGGTTGCGCATTATGAGGCTGCGTGACGAGTGTGTCGGAGGCATGTCCCGGCCGGGCTGGCGGCATGTTGGGGGACCACTCAGCCCCATGTCAGCCGCTCCATGGCCCATGTTGGACACAACCACTCAACTCTCCTCCAGCTCCTACCTGCTTTGGCCCACCTTGCCTGCAGCTCCCCTGGCCCCCGACAACTCCCCAGTTGTTGGCAAGTCGTCGCGGCTATAACACAGTCTGCTGGCAAGCCTCCAACACCAGCTGGCACACCGCCCCGCTAGCCAGTAATGGAGACTATAGTAGCAGGCCGCTACAGGCCGCCTGGGGCACCGGTCAGTGGTTGGTCAGCCTGCTCCAACTGGTCATTTGGTGTATGTGTGCCTAATTCCTTGTCCGGACAGCGTACACTGGACACTGGCCAGAGGAAGGGAGGGGTCAGCCAGTGATGGTGTTGTCCAGGCAGAGTAAAGATCTACTGATGTGATGGTGTGGTGGGTGGGGGAGGAGATGTAGGGCTAGCAGCCTATTTCTATCTGCTTTAGGTATGTCTGTTAGTGGTGCAACAACTGATGGTGGGTGGCATGAGGATGGTAAATGCAGTACTCCTTCACATTTCTTTTGGTCACTAGAATATGCAAGGCCTTGCCAATGATACCGGTACATGTATATAATCCAGTAGCTCTGTTGATGGTATAGCTTCTACTGAAATTACCATTAAGTGGAAGTAAAGGGGGAGGGGAATGACAATTACAGGCTGTAACCAACACATACACTGATGTAAAAGAGATATTTCCATATATAAAAGTTTCATTTTATGCGAACATGCATTCCCACTTCACACGGTGACTACCGGCATGTTTGACCCGTGACAGCTTGTGGTAGTCGTTGTATTAAATGAGCTAACATAGACAGTGTGGGCTCGGTCAATAAGTAATTACCGATAAATCCAGCGCCGACCACCCAACAACGCCGTCCGGTAAGGCTTCTCTCTAGCCTATTGACCAGTCATCGATCAGGCTGGGGGAGAGGGACGGTCTGTTTATGTGTGTGGCTGGGTAGGGGTATTTATACTGGCCACTGGAGGGCAGTGAGGGGGAGTGGACATAGTACTGACCAATGCTCACTGTTGATAGATCTATAATGCACTCCCCCTCATCATTACTATGTTTATTAACTAGGTTTGCTGGTTCATTAGTCATACTCAGATGACCACAGCTAATAGCATGGCTTATTGCTGTGATGCCTGAATCTATACCCAATCATGGCCAATGCATGCCATTCTTGACATGTACCAGTGGAATCCTGTTGCTGGCAGTCAATCAGATAACATTGCTGTAAACTAGCAGTTACTAACTCAGAGACTGTTCGGTCGAGTCCAAGCAATGCATTGCGGTACAGCATTATGCCGGAATTCGGTGATCCATTTTGACCGTGCCGACTGACCCCTCAGGCAATATGCAAACAAGCGCACCATTTTGGAAGCCGGTGAGGTTAGGAAATATTGGTGGCCGTGAGAGGGAGATAGGGCAAACACAGTGTTTAGTCAAACAGTATGTTTGTTGTGGGCACACGAAGGTGTGTTTGCAGCGGCCATTGCTGGCGGTCACGTGACCCACCATGTTTGCTCTTAGTCCCGCCAGGTGGCAGTGTAGTGCTCGGGGCGCCCCCAGGTGGCAGATGATGGAGACTAAAGGTCTTAATCTTGGTCAGACCCACCTCATCTCTTTTCAGGGTTCATAATGATCCAATTCCTACTCCTGAAGGCATTTGATAAATGATGTGAGTGGGGGAATCTCATGTGATCATGGCTTTCCAATATAATTTCACCCTTCTTCTTCAACCCTAATACTGCTGCCTCTCCATCCAAGAGTAAATTCCATACGACATCACCCTGCCCCTTGCACCTGCCAGTACCCTAGATAGTGGTGACAAGGGATGTGGGGACCATGTAAGTGACACATGTGTATTCAGATGCCTTTGGTGTGTGTCAGTGACTGTCTACCCTGGACGCATCCCCTGCCCTCCTACTGTGTGAGTGTGTGCACTATTGATCTCCCTAAGGACAGGGTCAAGTACGGGGTATTTAAACACTGTTAGTTATATATTTGACTAATAATGCACACATTCAATATCAGAGAAAAAATCGTATAGTCTAATCATGCAATGTCTATGATATTTGCCCACTTCATGATCAGGTTAGTGCTTGTATGATAGAACTCTGAAAGGTAATTTGTATGACACATAATACACACCCATTCTATGATCGTCTCTTTTAATGAGCTTAACACTGTTAGCCTGTTAGTAACAGGCTAACTATTCAACCAGAAACACAGATGCAATGAATGGTCCTCTAGATTTCTGAGAACCCAAATAGTTCAGGAACCTGACGATGATTATTCTGATGGGTTTGACATGAGGACTACAGTCAGTTTAGCAGGGTGGAATAAAAGAATCATTGAATGTCTTAAGAGTGCCTGCCTCCCATTCCCATGTCCCTGCACGATGTGTGCCCTTTTTGTGGCCAAGTGAAACCGTACCCTCTTCAAATATTGACCTTCCATTGGCTGTGGGCATGGCGGCGGCTGTTGTGTTGGTACTTATATCTGGTTTTATATGTGCCACGGAGTTGTGTGCCGAGTGTGTGTAGGTGGAGACTAGGGAGGGGGGGTAGTACTCAGAGGCCTGGTGAGGCACGTATAGAAGAGTAGAGCTTGGTAATATGACGTCACCTGAGTTCACAGGTGATGAAACATATGTCCACCTGGGGCCCTTGTGTATATAGGGTTATAATGTGGGGGCAGGGACTAATGACCACTCCCTACACCGCAGCCATTGTCCAACATTAGGTCATAACGGTCTCTCAGTGTACTGACAGATGACACCACTTTACGAACGTGGCAATGCCGCGTTATGATGGCCTTCGCATTATAACTTTCTGACACCACGACAGCGTGGGTATTGGGACCTTAATGCACTTGCAGGGCAGCGATTGATCGTAGATGTGTCGTGAAGTCATGTTGTGTCGCGAATGCATCACGACAAATGCAATGCGACATGAGGGAAGTTTTTGAGCAATTCTGCTCATAATTTTCAACCAAGAAGGAAAATGGGACAGAAGACAAATGGTCATATATAAAGAGAGTATGTGTTGGGTAGTTGGGAGCAAGGAGTACTCTAGCACACTACCCACTTTATAAAAGCCCGGCTCCCTGTTTGATCGGGGGCAATAGGAGTTCTCGAGTAGGTTGAATAAACATCATATGTATATATACCTAAGGAGGACAGATTAGAGAGTCACAAACATGCCTCAGGGACTCAGCAAAGAGAGATGAGAAGGAGGGGATATGTCAGAGTATAGAGTAATGGGAACCCCCCCCCCCCCCCTCCTCGTTCAAAAAGCCTGGAACATTATAGGTCTGCCATAAGAACCTAGTTTGAGACTGAGTATATAATGTCTCTGAGAATGGATGTCCAATGCTTTTTATAGCCACTATTTCCTTACTACAAAAACAATATATTCTAGTAATGCTGTGACTTAATCCCTAGTCCATTGCTTTACAACCCTGTATGCCCCCCAACCCCAACCCCACCCACCTTCTCACCACCACACACACAACCATACACATATACACACACACTTAGAGCAACAGAGTAGGGAACAGTAGGTATAAAACCAGGGTCCAGGAGGTATATTCCTTAATTGGTGGCCTTGTATAAACAGTATGGATTTCATTTAGCATGTCAGGTCCACACAGGCTTAAAATGATATCACAACAGAGCCTGGAGACCCCCTGTGTATGGAAGGGGATTATACCTAGTGGTCCCGGACTCATATGTGAGATGCTGCCATGGGACCAGTAGGTATAATATTATTTCCATGAGACCACTAGGCATAATTTTGCTTGCTAGACTGACTCTCCAGTGGTACTGTCTCCGGATGGGAGAATACCACACAAAAGTAAACTGCGCTTACACACTATGGTTCTGCCACATTTGATATCTTATTTACTGATTAAATATATTGAAGTTTGAAGTTTGAAAAGTTTTTATTGACCATAAATCATAGCAGTAATGATCTTCATAATACAGTCAAGGTAACAAATAAACCAAGAAATACAATTGGTTCTTCCATAGATAATATACGAGTAGTAAGGCCTCTCACTTAGAGTAAAGAGTGATGTATCACAAGAGGTTTCCAAGAGTGCAAAGTCGTATACATTCATGTATATTTCAATGTATATCTCAATAGCAGTTCCGTGGATAATAACCATGTTGAGTAACAATAAATTCACTAAACGAGCTCAATAAAGCCACATATCACAGTTCATGCATCGTAGCTACACTTCCAGATCGAGTTACAGACAGGATTTAAATTTATCAATTGTCGGTGAGTGTTGGGTTGCACTCTTTAAGGATGACCAGGCTAATGCACCCCTGTATAGAGGGCTGTTCCTGTATGACTCGAGAATAGGCCTGTTCACACAGATTTTAATTTTATTATTATTATTAGCACTCATACTGGAGCAACAACATTATTTTCATTTTTAGCCCAGCGATACATAAGTACTCTCAGACGCTTAAGACGCCTCACAGCTAATTTGTTTATGGAACATGCAATATGTAAGGCATTAGTTCTATAGTCCCTAGCACGGATGATTCCTTTACAAAGGCGGAGACACTTATTCTGAATAGTTTGCAATTTCCTTACAGAGGTGACCGGGCCACTATCCACAATATAATCACAGTAATCAAACATAGGAAGAATCATTGTTTTGTGAATTTCTAAAGCTGTCGCCTCTTCAATGTTTTTTATAATTTCACCCAACAAGAATTTCGTGGAAAGGGGGTGTATTTCCCACTGACTCTGTGGAAAGTGGGTGTATTTCTCACTGACTCCACAGGAAGGAGATATATTTGACACTGATTCCACCGACAGCAGGTCTTATTATCAGGAGCCAAACAGAACAGCCTCATATTTCTCATGAAAAAGGGTGTGCTTTTTAAAAATGTCAGCGTTTTATATAAAACAAAAGGGGGTGCTTTTTCAGCTCCTAAAATCTGAGATTTTACTATAAATAGGGTACCGTCTTCACTCTAAAATCCATGGAAAGGGTGCATATCTGAAACTCAATAACGAGGATGGTGTCTGTATATGTTTGGGAGTGCGATATTCCTTATCACAGAGCTATTGAAACCAAGGATAAAAGCCATCTTGGGCCATATTTCAATATTTGACCTTGAAGTGACCTTGACATTGGCCAAGGTCATTTTAATTTTCCTGGATAAGGGTCTTACATAACCCTATCTTGACATAACATTTTGGACCCGCCCTGTTGATATTAAAGGAGCAGACAAGTAATTGTGAGAATGTGAGCAGTTTAAGAATAAGTAAATTTTCTGGCCTAGCCCTATTTTTGAATGACTAAGACCTTGCCCTACTAACTTTTTCTCTTGTTTTTTTTCTATGATTCGTAGGGGCAATAGCTACTAGTATATGAAACCACCTTCAATACGTAGTGCCCCTTTCATTGGAACGGAACTTCATTTATAATCTCATTTTTGGGAACCACCCTATGGCCTAATATGGTATGTCTGAATACCAAGAAATGGACTGTCCAACTCCAAGGTTAAGGGTATGCAACACAGGTAAAAAAGTGCCCACCCATCCCGGGGTATAGACCTACTGGTCTGGGGACAGGTCTGACGGGACCCTCCCGTCCTCACCCCCGGCCAACTCTCACGCATGGGGCCCTATATACCTCGCTTATTTGCCACTAATTGGATAGGAGCAGTGTAAACAATAGACAGGGGACAGAGCAGCAATATAAACATAGACCAACTGGGTCCATCCCTAACCTGTTGTAATAGTGATTATGTTTCAAGTATAATCCCCAGGTCAGGAGGTATAACAAGAGTGGTTTTATACCTAGTGAACGTCCATCGAGCAACACCCTCCCCTGCTCTGCCCACCAGGTAAACATACCGTCAGGACTCTGGGGCTGCTCGGCTGTAACCCCATAGGCCCAGTCAATATTGACCCTGGCGGGGAACCCCGGGGGGCAAAACACACAACCTTCACCACCCTGTATAATAACGGATGCAATAGAATCGACCCGAAAAAGAAAAGGCACCCGTTCCATACTCGCAATGTCTACAAACTTGACTATGGCTAACTTGCCCATACTAGACTGTACATTGTGCAGAAGGGAGAATAGAGCCGATGTTATGTTAATCGACTGTCGGTTTAAGCCTTAAAGTAGCATTACATGTTGCGGATGTCGGTGATGAAGAAAAAAGTACAGTATTCTGTTGTGGTGCAGGAGTTAGAGATTATCATTTATGACTGACCGGTTCGCGACTTAAGACGCATTGATTAATCCATGTGAGCATGTTCCGCACACTCGAGATGGATAATGTCGCGTTTCAGTTACATACTGTTCGATTTGCATGTCTAAGGTCATGCCGCAGGGGATTTGCATTTGTTGCTAGAGGCTCAGAAAACAACACCCAAAAGAGGGATTTGTAGGGGAATGGTCTTTAAAACCTGTGCCCCAGGGGGAATCTGGTAGTTCTGCTGGCTGTGTAAACAAAGGGTACTGGAACTGTAGTTTACTGGAGGGAACCAGTGTTGGTATGTAAATTCAGAGATGCTTCTTGCTGGAATTTCTGTATCAAATTATGTTTTTTCCCCTGGAAAAAACTTTCTTTGACTAAAACCCCTAGGATTCCCTGATTTAGTCCACCAAGAAGTGGCACCCCTGTATACATGTTTCCACCCAATGCCACCTGAGATGCATGGACGTCTGAGACGTCTCGGTATGAATGTCGACTTGTAGCCCCCACCACTTCTCGTGCTGTTTTGGTGTCAGAGGGAATGAATCCATGAAGACAGAACTGCAGCCACCCACTGCCTCCTCTCCACTGCAAATACACACATCCCCACCCCTGATTGACTCTGGCCTTCTTTGCTATCTAATCCAGCAGTGCTTATGGCTTAGGCAAACACCCTATTGGTGGAGATAATCTGATTGGGGTAATCTCAGCCGCCCTGGAGATTAGAATAATCTTATCTTGTCTCCTGGTACCAGCATTAGCATTTGAGGTGGGAGGGTGTGTTGGCAAGAAGAAGAATCTTCAGGGAGGGGGAGGGGGTGAACACATCCTTCTGCCAGCCTTGGTCTCGAACCGTCATGTGTCAATAAACAGACTAGTGAGTGAGTCACAGTTTTTGCCGTAATTTGAACAGATTTGACCCCAATAAGTAGAATTAGTCATGGAAAGAAGCACAAGAAGGGTGTTAGGGCACTGGCAATGATGTTGGGAAAAGGGTTTCTTGTTCTGTGTTTATTTGATAACGATATAGGAACAAAGTGGGACCAAAAGGGTCAGCTGGGAATGGGGTAACTGTGTAAGTAGGTCACAGAAACGCCGGGTAGAATATGAGGAGACACCTGGTGTAGACATGGAGAAACTTACTCATCGTACTTGCTGGTAGTTTACCTTGGTGGTTCTTTGAAGTCATTCACATACACAATACCTAATCTCTATAACCATAATCATTGTACAACAATGCATTGAATTTTGAAGTACATTATACATAATGTGTAAATATATGAAAATATGCTCATGTTTCTCTTCAATTTCTGTCTCTACAGAGAAGTTCAGCCTCCCCAAACGACAGAGATCGGGAGAACAAATATGACCGGCAAGTAGCGTCCCGCAGTCGGTCTCCAGACGTTAACAACAAAAAGCGGCGTATGGACACAGGAAACAAAGCGGTTAGTAGAAAAACTGTTTGATGCTTCATAATTTGCCTAAATATCCCCGGGTAAATATCATCAGGACCCATGATCCAACCCATCTTAGTTAGGTGGATATTGATACGAAGACATCATATTCATAAATCATAGTAGAAAGAAAAATGTACCAGTCTAGAAAAGATATATATTGTATATGTCTAGAAAGAATATCTGTATGGGCCTGACTAACAGACTGTGATATGGGTTCGGCGTCCGCAAAACCGCATCACCACCAAACCGAACAGATTACCAATAGCGAGAACCATTACCATTTACCATTAGTATAACCATTGATTTTCGCGACCCAATTCATGAGTGATCTTGTGGTCGAGCCGTTTGAAGCATTTTTCAAAAGAATGGACGAGAGTAAAAAGCGACATCATTTATTACAACCTCCAGAATCAGTGTTTGGATTGCTTGCTTTTTATCCCCCAATGAATATCTGCAAGTGTTATTATTCGATGCTGTTCATTTGGAATTTTGAGTTTGTTCTTTTCCTTTCGTGGCGCTCGCTCCCCGCCCGACCTCCTCTCCCCGTGTGAACCTGAGCCTTGACCTTGAAGTAATTGATGTTGTTTTGTTTTGTTTTTAGGACAGTGATGGGGAGAAAAGTGACCAAGATTTAGTTGTTGATGATACAAACGAGGTAAGAACGCTGCACTGTGTTGTCTCCTCCTCTCTCCCCTGCTCAATTACTTATCCATGTTTTGCAGTTCCCTGCCTCTTTTCAAGTGGGTTGAAATCACTTGGTTATTCCCCAGGTTTCATATTGTAAACCCATTTCCAATTGAGATTTGATACAAAAAAACATTAGGTGTATGATATAAGTATTATGCTTAGATTCTGTCTACCATCCTTCACCCAAATAACAACTGCTCTGTGCCATGCTCCATCCTACCTTCCTAGCTTGGTTATTGCTGTCTCTAACATCTGTGTGATTCACTACACCCCAGCCCATGTTAAACACTTTCCAAATTG
The DNA here is from genome assembly GCA_947462335.1 of Harmothoe impar. Lineage (NCBI taxonomy): Eukaryota > Metazoa > Annelida > Polychaeta > Phyllodocida > Polynoidae > Harmothoe > Harmothoe impar. Next base: position 48,923,964 of record OX381709.1, on the reverse strand, counting down.
GATGATCTTCCTGCACAGGAGGCCCTCCATGTGCAGGATAACTGTGCAGTTTAATCTGATTCTGTACAGTTCAGTTGCCATCTGTGTACACACTAGCTTTTAATATGAAGACCTTTTGCCAATATTTAAGGATTGAAATCTCTAGTTTTGGGTGACTGGTTATGGCTTTCACTATCATGTTTTATAAGATAGAGCTAGTTTTGTAGTATTGGGAGAATTCTGCGAGCCCTCAACAAGGTCTTCCTCTTGCAGCCTAACTCGCCATTAAACGGTGAGCGGGGGTCGCCACAGGAGAACGGGCCCAACGATAAGAAGCACAACGACAAGCCACCCGTGAGTCCACGTAGCGATGGGTCTTCACATGCCAGCACACCTTCCTCCAAGCACAAAGATCAGGTACAACCTCGTGAACATGATCAGCAAAGTGTCATGGCTGCCAGCATGGCCGCTAACATGGCGGCCAATATGGCGGCCGCTGCCGCTGCGGCCGGCACCATGCCACCGGGCTTGGGGCGGGGCGGGCAAATGTCAATGTTCCCCATGTTTCCCATGTATGGATATTATAGATAGACATGATTTATGCGAAGAGCCAATTAAAGGAAAAGAGTATACAGATATGAATATATATATATAGATGGAAGAAGAAAAAGAAAAACTACATGTGTGAACTCTGTGACCTCTGAACTCTCGTTAACCTCTGACCTCGCCATACTCATCATGTGTCCACACCACGGTACACTGTCGACATACCCAGGAATATATATTATATATAAATATGTTATATTATTAACCATGTGTATATAGATATTGTTTTACATGTAAGAGTAAACTGTTTCTAGTTGAGCCTTGTAAAAAAAGAAATACGGAAGAAAGACGGTAAACAGGGCAGACTCATCGTACTTGGAATTGTGAATGTGATATTGTTTTATAACTGCAGTGAAGTTGTGATTTTGCTAGAAAATATATTATCCTTGTATTTTTATTATTCTACCTTTGAGTGCTATCTTTGTTGTTGGCTGGTTTATAAACAAATTACAAGCTCACCCAAGTCGGTATTCGAGTCAGAAAGATATAAAATTAAGGGGGAGGAAATAAGCATTAACTTCCCAAAAGGTCTATAGTTTCCAATGCTGAAGAGAATCAATGATTGGTGTTTTCTGTACGTTTCTGTTGGCAATAAATAGTATTGGAAACAGCGTGGTGGTAATGTTGTTTATCATCGCGAGAAAAATAAACCTTTCCTCCTATAATATAAAAATGTGAGTCAGAGGCCCCAGGTTTCATGTTAAAATCAAATGTCACTTCGCACACATGAGCTCTCAGGTTAGGGTCAGGCATGTACATCTGCTGTAAATCATTTATTATTACCATATACATACTACTTTCTCTTCTTTGTAATAAAGTCCTTGTATACTGGGAGTGGTAGTTGGAAGGAAGGAGGGGGGACTGCGGGTGGGGGGCACATACAAAGCCCTTAAGCAGTGCTCCAAGTTTTAACCCTACATAGTACAAGTGATAGTATACATACTGATTAAGCATAAGGATCATTCGCATCCCACATCATGCTACTGCACATGTTTACCCCATCACCGGTATTGTCTGTGCTACATTCCAGTGTTACCCCTCATTTACCTTATTAACAACCACGAAATAACCAAACAAGACATTTCTATACGTGTGCCTAAATTTGATAACTTGACAAATACCTACGCTATGCTTGATAAGATCTATCGAAAAGAAATAATTAGGTAGCAAAGTAACTGGGCTCATGCGAAATGTTTTCATTTTCCCCAGCAAGAAACTGCTTCTTTAGATAAGATTTTTTTCTCGATAAAACTTGGAGCACTGCGAGGGGGGATAGTGTGCCCCCTTGACCGAGTCCCTGCCCTCCTCCCACCACTGCCATCTCCCAGCCCTGTTTGTCTCAAAACGGGCGTGGCCTCAGTTTGTGGGTGTGGTTTCTTTCAGCACGACAAGCCGGGAACGCCCGTCTCCAAGTCGGCCACGCCCACCAGTTCTGGCAGTATAACGCCTGGGCCTTCTGCAGGCGGCAAACCCAAGCCCCCTCTCGGTAAGAGCATTTCTTCGTTTTAGCGCTTTGTGGAAATTCATATTTAAAGCTCGAAGCGCAATAATCACGTATTTGAGTAGAAACGGGCAATCGTGAATGACCTCGTGCGGTCCGCAGCTGCTATCGATGTAAGATTCATTCGCTACATATTTTTAAGAGTTGTGATTAAGATGCATTTGACAAGTATGCCTAGCATTTAAGATGTTCATGGTGCCTATACAATGGCAGTACATGTATAACATTCAGAATTGAGTTCTTATGATTAAGTTAATGAACGCTGTTGACAATGCCACTGTATGCCCATACTACCGAGTAGTGTCCTATTCGCGAGTGTTGTAGCTTGGCTTGCCTTGTGAGCTGCCGCCAATACGCATGTGTTGTGGTCAGCAGTTTTATGCTTAATAGACCAAATTTGCTTTGTTATTTGAGATTTAATCCTCTTAGCTTTTTCCCCCGTCCCCACTCTGTGAGCCCGCCTTCCAGTAACCGGCCGTTAATTGGCAGAGATCACAAAGACCATAGTGCACTTATCGAACCAATTTAATCACCTGGAGGAGATAAAGGCCCGAAGAGAACTATTCTAATTACAGACAATAGAGAACCGCATGCTTGACACAATGGGTAGTGCTGTGGTTGTGATGGTGACGTCGCTTGTTACCATAGCGACACCGCCATGACAACCAGAGGAATGCAGCTCGAGATGCGCTGCTCTCCGCAAGCTCCTTTTTGACGCTCCCATCCTCAAAGCCGGTTCTGCCGAAAAGTTGGAACACGCAGCTCTAGAGAGCTACAATTTCATATGCTTCTCTATGGTGTCATCCCCACCCCTTTAGACCCTTCTTACCATAATGACAAATTTGGCGGCTCCTATTCAGTATAAGGCCTGAAGTACATATTTATAGCGATATCCCCCTTCGGTTGTACCATGACTAAGCAACTTCGAATAACACCATATTATAGGTCGAATAGTGAATATGAATGAACCTGAATCAATGATTGCATCATTTGCGGTATGCTAAATATCAAAATTTCCCCTCAATTGTAACTTGAGTTCTCAGAACATCATAACTTTAATCCAACGCATGCCTTGTTGCCATTCCTGATAGCAATTATCAGTTCTGTTCCCAATGTATGTTCTGTTCACAGTTGCCAATGCTAATTGTTAATCCTAATGTGTTTGCTGGCGCCCTTTGCCAATGCTAATGTTTCTCCTTGCTACTACTGTAATGGTTGGCAATATGCCGACTAATTCTGTCTTTGCTAGTCTGTCCTTTCCTTCTGCCAATACATACATGTGTAGAGCTTCTGCTTGATGATTCTCTCTGCTGTCCTGTAGCCCTCACACGACTTAATTCCCCCACTCTCCTTGCTAACCTCCTCCTGCATGTTTCACCTAACGCTGCCCACCATGCCACACTTATAGCTTAAGAAAAATTGTTAATGCCAAAAAATAAGCTTAAGACCGTGTCATTCACGATACCTACCTACTAGGATTCAAATTGGAAGGGGACAATTTCCGTTACACTGACCAAATTTCATCCGCTAACCTAATACAACAAGTTTATGTTTTAATAGTTGGATTTACCACGATAATATTTCTTCTGAAATTCTAGCATAATAGCATGATTAAATCAAAATAGGATAGGCGGTACATTTAATTTTGTTTCGCATACTCTTGTTAACTTGGGAATTTAATTGCTAAATTGGTGCCCTTAATAGATAGCACGCTTTATGAACAAGACATAACTATGAAGAAATAACTAGCTCACAATTTGCTGCAACTTGGAATTTGACTTCCACAACGGAATAGTCTAATGTTTAGGGTAATATCTTTAATAGGGTGAGAACTATGAATTCCAAACTAAAGAGGTATTATTGGGGGAAAAGGCTGTTATGATCCATTATTAGGAATAAAATTGTGGGTTATCAGATAGTAGCATATTTCATCTGTGTGCTGTGTGGTGGTGTCTGCTCCCTCTGTCTGTCGTAGTTGTGCACCTGCTCTAAGAAGCCCGTTTCCTCCTGAACAGGGGCCTCCTATCCTCCATACCTACCTCCTCACGGCACGAATAATTTCCCACCAGATCTGAGTCCCGGCAACAACATGGTACCGCACAACAGCATTAACAACATCTCACCCGGAGGAATGCCGTATGCGGCCCGCGGACCAATGGTGAGTACCACAGAGTATTTTAATGTCCGATATTTTTCCGCCCAAGAAAGTGCCAATACCTGCAACATTTCAGATGTTCAAGAATGATGTTTTACTAGAGGGAAAAAGAATGGACGGGAAAAAATGTAAATGATTATTTCCCAGATTTGATAATCATCCATATTTTTCGGCCAATACTAGTACCCAAAAGACCTTTTTGATTGTAATGAAACATATGAAAGTGTCTCCTATTGACATATATTTTTAATGGATCCATTTGCATGAAATACTCCTGTTTTAAGATAGAAAATCTTCATCAAATCAATTTAAATAAGTTTGTCTGTTGGTAGATATTTACAGCTTCTGTAGCATTCTCCCCAGCAGGTCCCATTCGAGCCGAACGTTCCAGGGATGATGAGGACCCCGCTCGCACATATGTCCGGTGGCAAACCGTAAGTGTGCTCTGAGATTATCTTAATATACATCTTCACATACATACCAGGGTGTAGACACATGTATTATGCTATTATGCTGATAAATAATCTTCATAACAAACAATAGATTATGCAAGTGAAATGAAAAAAAAACAAAAAACAATTTTGATTAAATAGCATCAAGTAACAAAAGCCTTTAACTAATACATACACCCTTGAAATACATTTATAATATACAATATTTATCTTATGCCAGGGCATATTCCTTTCATGTAAGTGCCGATGGACAGATGCAGCCTGTGCCCTTTCCGCCGGATGCACTCATCGGTCCCGGTATCCCGCGACACGCACGGCAGATCAACACACTAAATCACGGGGAGGTGGTGTGTGCAGTGACCATCAGCAACCCCTGCCGACATGTCTACACTGGTGGCAAGGTATGCACAACTATTGATACTTGCTGTTAGATTATCTCATTGTCATGTCCAATTATCTTGTCCATATGTACTATTGGTATTCCATATGTGATGAACTCTATAGTCTTTAGATGGTCCCCTTCAGATTAAGCACTAAATGATAAAATCTTGTTTTTTTTATGTGTGAAGGGCATAGCCTAGGGCTAAGGTTTTCTCTGTAGGAAGGGCATTGGGCTGAGGTCTGTCTTCTTAGGACGAAGGGGCATTAGCCTGGCGGGAGGTGGGGGGGGGGGGGTTCACTCCCTAGAAAGGACAATAGGCTAGAGGTCTTTATTCTCAGTGGGAAGCGCGGTGACCTGACGTCAGGGGATATACGGGTCTGTATGTATGTGTGCCTGTTGATGATATGTCTTCTTGGTGCTCCTATTCTCCTCTCAGCCTTACTATGATATATACCCAGTCCAATATTTGCCAAGACCAACTGTTTCCACAGACTGGCGGCGGATTTGTTGCATTAAAAACGTAAAAGGTAAGCGGCAGGGACAAAAAGAAAAACAGTAGCCCTGCCCTGCATTCAATGGCAGCAATTTAAATTCTTATCTTTGTGCGGCTTATTTGCGCAGTGCGCTTGCTATGTCATGGCCACAACCTGTCGTGCCGCCTGGCACCACCATCACCACACAAACCCCCCACTCCGGGCTCCTCCTGGAGGCCCCCTCCAGGCGGCGGCGGCGCTGAGCGCGGGCTCCCGAGCCAATATTTGGACAGGCTCTCGTCGGGACGAGTATATTTGCCTGGGATCGCCTCGCCAGCGAACGATCAGTGTCAACATGGGACTGTTTGCACGGGGACAACAGTGCACCGTTTTTGACAGTCATTGTGCAATTACTGCAATGAGGTGTTGGGAGAGAGGTGGGTAGGGGCAGGGGAGAAGGACGGAGGTAGAGAGGTGGGCTGGAGAAGGAGGGGAGGGGGGATTTGTGTCAATATTGGAGCTAGCGGCGGAGTGGGCACCCCCGCCGTCCATATCCCTTCCCACGATAGCCGTTGACACAAGCATGGGGGACGGCTGGAAACGGGATGGGGACAGAAACAGAGGAGCTTGCGAGATCCAGTCAAAGAGGTCCTGGCACAATAAAAAGGAATCCCCTGGCCAATCCCTAGTCCCCCCACCCTCGGCACACCACAAAAAGGCGTGGTGTTTTCGCCTATCAAATGTGCTATTGTCGATGAGGGGGAGTCTGACAAAGGTGGATTGTTGTCAGCGTTTGGGTAGCGCCGGGGAATGTTGTTGACTCTGTGTTTTGCTTTTGATCGAAGGGCAAATGTTTGCTCGCAAAGCCTAGGATAAAGGCACACAATACGTCAATTTTGAATATCAAGATGTTTTAAAAGGGTGGAAAGAAAGGTAAAATAACACTAGGCCTATTGTATACAGGTGCGTACAGTAGCTATATTCACGGGGTGGCTGTCAAACTATTTGTCACCAGTCCAGGTGCAATGACCTATTACTTACACAACAGTTAACTCAATTTACTCCAGCAGCACCCCTACTATTCTAGTCCCTAAAAGGTGGTGAATGTTAAATAATCTGGAAATGTTTTTATTTTATTTCCTCTAGGGCTGCGTCAAAGTGTGGGACATCAGTCAACCAGGCAACAAGAGCCCCGTCTCCCAACTAGATTGCCTGGTAAGTACTCAATATTAGATAACTACACTATTCTACGCACAAGAGACATTTTTGACTTTAATATCCAGAAACTAAGATTGTTCTTCATGTTTATTATTTAAATTTACTATAACTGAACTTGTTCTTGCCTCAAATATCATGGCGTGATTTTTTATTCTACCTTTAACATATCAATTATGAGGAATATAAGACTATTTACATAAATATTCAAAAGCATAATTGTAGTGCATAGATACAGTATTTATTCGTTTTCATGTTTCAGAAAGTGAAAAAAAAATTGTTTACACATGATATTATGTTTCACCCTGATAAAAGTTGTATAATTCCCAGTACCACCATTGTTAAACATATATATGTATATATACACATCCTCAAGACCATGTTACCTTCTATATTATAAGTGCTTTGTGAAATGTAATGCCAGGTGTCCTGTACGAGATGTTACTGTAATGCAGCACTTTTTGCTTAATAAGTTTTTACCTTGTTTTTATGTCTCCAAGATTTGCAGTCACTCCGTCAAGCCCGTACACCGCCTTCGCTGTCTACTTGTTTCACTGTATATGTCCGCCTGTAGTTAACTGTTTAATATTATGTTAGATGCCATTATGCCCTACCCTCAATACACAGTCTTCATTGTAGTGGAACCCTGATATTTTCCCTTCATGTACTAGATAGAAACCCAAATAAGTTACCCCAGCATCCCAACCATGCCCAGTCACACTAGTGAGCTAATGAATCCTCTAAGGATTAAGACGCGACAGAACATCATGCCTTTACAGCGTTATGTGGCTGTGACTTTTTGTCACGTCTTACATTTTACCAACGCCTTTTTGTTGACAATTTGCTTGATTATAGGTTACCAGTGTTGTCTACATTTATACCACACAAAAACCCAAGACACCAGTTATAGTAAGGACACACACACATCTGAAGGCATTTCATGATTACTCTGCTGATGCAAAATATCTTGTTGATTATATCACAATTCAGTTACCAAATAGCCCTCTTATTTTATTCTACTTAAATTTGGGGGGGGGGGGCAGAACACACAATAAATCATACATAATAAGAAAAAGCTACATGAAGAAATGCATGCTGCAAGTGGAGTTAATTTATGGCATATGTTTTAAAGGATGGGGCTTTGTAGTTACATTTATAAGGCATACACCCTAACCTGGAATAAGGGAGTCCAAGTCAGCCCTCAAGCTCTCAGAATTACCATACTATCCAATCCGTAGTCATGGCTTAATGTCCTACATTCCTGCATGCATGCCAATCCCCTAGGACCTTGTCGTCTACATGTAACCTGCCCACTGCACGCTTCGTGTCCGTCTTCCCGCTGAGCGCCACCACTTCTGTGTTCCCCGTCACAACCTCTGCATCCTCGACACAGCGCCAAGAGACAAGCACTGACCGCTTGCCTCCAGCCCGCTAGCCACAATTAGTTAGGGGAAGGGAGGGCACTCTAGTTTCACAGAAAAAAAATTAATAAATTAATTGAGGGATAGTATATGTAGAAAGGTGGGAAAAGTACTTTCCAAACTGTAATTGTAGCATATTCTGTACTATTAGCCTATTGTAAACAGACAAAGTGGGGTAGCTGAACAGTTGTGCTAGCTGGCTGGAGGTGCGCAGGCCGCCCGCCGCCCCTCGCGGGTGGCAGCCACCGTCGCTCTCTTTACTAACAGCCCGGTCTTATCTGGTTTTCTTGCAGCCTCGCGACAACTACATTCGCTCTGTCAAACTCGCAACCGAGGGCACGACCCTGGTGGTTGGCGGCGAAGCCAGTTTCCTCTGTATCTGGGACCTAGCCGCTGTAAGTGTGGGCCCCCCTGCCCGGGGTAGGCTCGAGCTTAAGTATCCGTCCTTGCGTGTTGTTCTTTTTATCCACCTTGGGTTTGTCTGTCTGCTTGGTTTCAGCAACGTGACAACTATATTCGTTCCATAAAACTGCTGCACGATGGCCGAACCTTGATCGTAGGCGGCGAAGCCAGCACACTGTCCATTTGGGACCTGGCAGCTGTGAGTGGCCGCTTTTACCTTGTTCTAGTCCACCTAAGTCTTTCTTTTTTTAAATTGCCATCCCCACCCGTCTCTAATTTTTTCTCTGACTGCTAACATTTCTCGCACGAACATCTCTTCTCTATTCTCACTCTTCGTTTTCATTTCTTGCGAGGAACAACAGGTGATAATTCTGTTGTTTCCACTTTTCGTTCATGTTTAGTTCATCACTTTGTGATAATCTGATTTCTATTTCTGTTTATGATCTTCATTTGATTTCTCATCTGGTGCTTTGGATTTCTTTTCTTTTGTCTATCATTTCTCTCTAAATCTATGCCTTCTTTACCAATGATTTATTTCTTCTATTACCACTATTCTCTCATACAATTGCTATCCTCTGTTCTTGACCCATTATTTAATTTCCCCCAACTTATTTGCATGGTCCTTAGTTCATTTTGTTAGTTTAACATCAAAAGAAATGGGAAAGGAAGGGAAACATTGGCCATTTGGTAAGAGAACAGCTCATGAGGAATGGCTCAAGATTCTCCGAGAAGAAGCAGCACTCATCACCAATGGAATATACGGACCGACGATATTGAAAAGGATATCGATGATTGGTTTTCAAGTTGACATGGACAAAGTATTCATTAATGATAGTCAATGATTTGTGTTCTAATACATGTATTTTTGATGTTGTCTCATCGTACAAAAGAAATAAGGTTTTTAACCTACAATTCAAAAAATCATATTTTGGAAAAGATGTGTAAATTAGTCTTCGCAAATTACCCTTTATCCACTTACTTTGCTCAATTTATCTTTGCACATAATTTTGAATAATGCTTTTAATAATGAATCCTTTATCTTACTATCTTAAAGTATTCATAATACCTATATCACAGCAATATGGGGGAACCTAAGTTACATTTTAGTGCAATAATTACATGCTGATATCTTTGTACAAAACGTTTTTGTAATGATTTAAGTACATGTATTGAGGACAATGAAATATTTTGACTCTAACACCAAAGCATGTAGTTATTATTTTTGAGGTAATTCTTGGAGAAAGTTATGATATAGCCCTTATAGTTTTGAACACCAAAAAAGAAAAGAAACTGGCTTTTGAATGCTATTGTACTCCAAGAATTGTCTTAAAGAAAGTAGCAACTATGTGTTCTTCCCAAAATGGATACAGGCATGATTTCAATGTCAATGTTTTGATTGATTACAGCCAACCCCTAGGATCAAAGCTGAGTTGACGTCATCTGCGCCGGCCTGTTACGCACTGGCCATCAGCCCCGACTCCAAGGTCTGCTTCTCCTGCTGCTCAGACGGCAACATTGCCGTCTGGGATCTGCACAACCAGACACTTGTTAGGTAAGCACTTTTCACACAAAAAAGAATCCAGATTTGATTTGAAATCATAAAAACTTTCTTGAAAATATTTGTCAGAGTTGCATTCTAAAATGATGGTAGATCTATATCCTGATCTGGGGTGCAAGTTTTGTGTGTGAGGAAAACAGAAATGCTTGTGTAAAAATCAAATCTAAAATATTGATGATAGGTTTTAAGAATTCAGAATGGAAATAGGTAGCATGGATAACTAGATTAATTCTGAGCAGAAGAATTCCTAAAAATGGGGATGGCATGGTCGCGAGCCTGTTTGTAAATTTCATATCCTTAGCAGCCTTCGCAAAACCTTTACATCACCAAACCATACTATAGATGCTTTAATTGTAAGGGAAGAAATACTTAATTGTATATCTTTTATATTACATCAGACAATTCCAAGGACACACAGACGGCGCAAGCTGTATAGACATCTCACCTGATGGCAACAAGTTGTGGACTGGTGGCCTTGACAACACGGTGCGTTCCTGGGATCTCCGAGAGGGCCGGCAGTTGCAGCAGCATGACTTCACCTCGCAGATATTCTCCCTCGGCTACTGTCCGACAGGCGAATGGCTAGCTGTAGGGTGAGTACTCAAAAAGATGTTTGGGCATGTTAACAAAAGGGCTTAAGATGTATATTATGTGGGAGAAAAGGCTAGAGTTGATGGTCAATAGTACACTAAAACAATTACCAAACATTCAAATATATTATGTTAACGCTCCAAGTAACACTTCATGTAAAGCATTAACGGCACCTGTTTCTATGTGTCATGTATCATATTATAAGGATTATTCTACTGCATTTTCAGAATGGAAAGTTCAAACGTAGAAGTGTTACATCACAGTAAGCCAGATAAGTACCAACTACACCTGCACGAGAGTTGCGTACTATCACTCAAATTTGCCTACTGCGGCAAGTGGTTCATCTCCACGGGCAAAGACAACCTGCTTAACGCATGGCGGACACCCTATGGAGCCAGCATATTCCAGGTGAGCACTAACCAGCAATTATTTTTTAAATGATTTTTTAAAAAAAAGGACAGATTAAACGAGCAATTGGAAATAAAACATTATCTATTGTATACATAGCTGAGTGCCATTGTAAGCTTGGATATGAATCCTGATGACCAAGTCGTGTGCATACTCTTACGGGCAGGGCAGGGCAGCTTTTGATAGACATAGACCCATTTCAGTGAACAAAGTAATTTGGCTTAAATATCAACACATTTCTGAGAATTGAGTTACTGAGTACCAATGTCTTTTTTGTTTTATTTCTTCAGTCAAAGGAATCCTCCTCAGTACTGAGTTGCGACATCTCAACAGACGACAAATATATCGTGACTGGCTCCGGGGACAAGAAGGCGACGTTATACGAGGTCATCTTCTGAGCATCCTTTCTGTACGATATATACCTTCTCCAAGTGTGACAAGACAGCAGCAAGCACCCAGCACACCGCCCCCCTACTGACCGGTGTGCGGCAGAGGCAGCCGGGGGCAGGACGCTGGGGGCCGGTCCCTCTGGACGTATGTTACTTAGCTGCTGGTGCCCCCCGGTGAGGGCGAGGCGAGTCGAGCAGCCGGAGTCCTTGTTTTATAGTGTTTGCCGCTGCTGCTTTGAGTCGCTCGTCACCCACTCTTCTCCCTGTCGCTACTAGCAGCTACGACAGCTGCTCTTGGATATAGTACTCTCTATGGCTCACATACAGTGAGGGGAGTGCCAAGGTGTTGGCTGTGAGCAGTTCTCTGTAGTTACTGTGGAGAACAGAGGAGTTGTTTTGTCACATAGTACTGTGAGTTACACCCCACCCGACGAGGAATAGACATGAGGTGCAGGGGGGCAGTCATCCGAAAGGTATAGAACATAACTGACAATGGCCGGCCGGCGTCTGGAGCAGTTTGGATGTCGTGGATGGGGACGGAGGGAAGGAGGTCGCTGCAGGAGCATTGGAGGATGCGTGTACATAGACAATCCGTAGATTAAATTAGTGACTATTTGTGCCCTGAGATTCCCCTCCACCTCCAAGTAGCGCCACCTCGACTCTCAGTTCCTCCGGAAATGAACATTACGGGCGGTCAGCGTCACCCGATGACTAATTCAACAGAATGTCAGCTCGAGGAACCTACATGGTTTCTACCACAGTGGACAGTAAATGGGATTTTGCAGCTATTTTTACTATTCCTTCTTTGACTCTGGAATGAATAAGGAAAAGGAGAAGAATTTCTTAATATAAATACCAGAAAAAAAATCGTTTAAAAAAGAAAGCACGCGTAAACACAATAATGGCGCTTGGATTCAATGTGGGATTACTGTTTGTGTTGTGGTGACAACAATAACACATCCGTGTGTGGATAATGTTGTTCCACCGTATCTATGTGTTTTCACATTGGGTATAAAGAATCCAAGACGAGAGGAACGCAGAGGATGTAGGTTCCCTTCTGCCCCTGGATTATCTTCCCAAAGTGGACCGCCGCTACCTATACTACCACCACCACCACCACTATGAGGACCTACCACGGTGCGGAGGACTGCGGCATACTGTTGTGCTTGTGACCTGTATACACATACTTGTAAAACTGAGCTGTTGTGCACCTGTCAAATCCCAAAACATGGATTCCATTACCTCAGCAGTGTGAACAGTTTACCGACTCACAAGAAAGTACCTCGATGAAATTTTTGTTTCTTAAATACTTTTTTTTTGTAGTGATGAATTGAAATGAGAAGCTATGGGTGTGCCAGTGTGAGTGGTGTCTGTCGTGAGTGAGGGTTTTATCTGTCTTTGGTGATTTGTACCTTGTTAGGAGAAGGCCCCACAGCCCGGCCAGGACACACACCTATACCTCTCCCCTCTTCTGCAGGGCGGCGCCACTGTTCTATACACTACTGCCATCCAGCGGACGCCTGTGTAACTAACCCTCAAGTTGGTAGTTTGGTTTGGGGAAATCATCATTACCTGTTTCTGATGCTGCTTAGACAGTATGTAACATATCCCCCATCCCACATTGGGCTTGGTGTAGGAAGAACAGCTGTCAAATCTGATAGTGAATCCCTATACACACATTGAGAGATGTATTCAGACGTTGGTTGGACAAAAAAAAGGAGAGTTGGTGTCATTCGACAGCTATATTCATCCCCCCAGGTACCAGTCACGGTTAACGACAAACACCGCTTGGATTCCTATTCCTTCACTCAGGGAAATACGACCCGCAACATATGAAAATTGAAAAGGTAACCAAGGAAAAACTAATTAGAAATAAAGTAGACGACTGTCAGATGGCTCCTTTGCCCAATATATTATGTAAAAAGTATATATGATCAATGGGCTGGCGCTGTCCATGAAAAAGATGTGTTCACTTTGAAAATAGTTCATAAAAGACTAAATAAAGATAGATTAACTAAAGCGAGGCGTTGGAAGTGCCGTTGGTGGCGATGTGTATAATTGTATAGTGCTGTGTGAATATTGCGGCGGTGTGGCAATTACTTTAAACAGACTTGTGGTGGGATGTGACCCTTGTGAGTTTAATTAGGATTATAAATATGTGACCGATGTTGGTACGCGACTCGGTCATGGCTTACAAGAGGAGACTATTCAGGGACGAAGCTCCTAGTTTACACATCCCACCCGCCATGTAAAGAGCGTAAGCCACACTCTTCGTTAAACAGACCTCCTTATTAAAACATTGGGTGACTGCATTGAAAGAATGTGATTTACGAAAGCGAGTGGGTTCCAGTCACCTGTCTAGGACATAGGGAGGGAGGGAGTGGTGGACAAGAAATAAGGACAGGTGTCCAGAGCCCACATGTATGACTGGACATTAATACTAAAAATGATATTATATTTCCACAGTGAGTAGCAGAGACATCAGAAAGTCTTATATTGATAAAATGAGTATTTGTTAAAAAGTACAAAGAAAATATTGAAATTATTGATTTTGTCCTTTCTTGTCACACAGTTGATATAAATATAGTAAAATACAAGCTCAAGAAATTGTGAATTGTTGGTGGACGTAAGGGTGTGAATTTTTCTGGTGTTTTCTTTTTTCAGGAGAGGGGGGATAGGATTGAGGGGGGGAGGTCTCCTGAGCCTGCAGTGGTATTTCTCATCTATAATATTTTGTCCATTCGTGGGCCATCAGAAATTAAGAAGAGTTGTATTTGTCAGACATCCACAGAGTCTTCTAAAATGAGATTGTTGTCTATCAGATAGACCCTCCCACCAGAGTTTGGGACTGCACCAGTTCCACCCTTGGAAAAATGTAATAAAAATGAAGAAGTATTAGTACTCAAGTATGGAATGGCTGGATGTATGTTGTGTTTTCTGAAAAACAATAAAATGTATGAAATGAAGATGCTGTTGGCTTTATGTTATTGTTTGTCCCCTATTGAAAATTAATTAATCACTTCATCGCATAATAATGTTCATGTACAGGGCTCCCAGTACCCGTAGTCAGTATTTTTGATTTTCTTTGAACCGGGGAGATCTTATTGATCTTGTAAACTTTTTCCGTCCGGCTAATGCATTAATGTACTACCTATTCAAAAACGGCTTGCGTAATAATGCTCTAAGGGGGGGGGGCATTTCAGATATCAAAGCTTTTATCCTGAGCACCACCAATAATTGTTTTAAACAGACATGGCCAGGTATTATGGTACCATATAAAAGGAAAATATATACAGATTGGAAATCAATCATTTGAAAACATCAACACAAATATTCATTTTCACCATATCGTCAATTTAACCCCATAATTATATTAATGCTGCTAGGTCTGGGGCCTCATCTGTCGTATTCAGTAATTTTAGGCATTTTAACGTATAGAAGCAGCTGGAAAGAGCTAAAAGGTTATGTTCATATTATATTAGGGCACCTGTTTTGCTTATTTACAGTCAATCCCAATATATGGGCTGAGGTCTTGCCCCCAATTGGGCTGTTCAGTTTGGGCTCTGCTCACTTTCAATGAGTGCTGCCTGATTTGGGCTGAGTTTGGGTTGACTTGGACATCCACGGTAGTAATCTCGCTCCGAGTGTAAGCGTGAGTAACTGAATCAAGTTTGGGTCTGGAGAATGCAAACTGGTCTGGTAGTTCTGATCATTGCCACTAGATGTCCCTACTGGGCCTATTAGTATACCATAAGTAGAGTTTTCCAACAAAAGCAGATGAATTTGCCCTTCTACAATAATCAGGGGTGTGAAATGCCCGCGGAAATCCTTTTTTTTTTAAAATCTCCCCCAGGACAGTTCCTGAGATTTGTCCAGATCCAATGAAATATTTATTTGCCTTTATGTAGGGGGGTGGGAAATATGAGATTAGAACATCAAAATGACACCATTTGGCTTCTAGATTTTCAAAATTTTCTCGGGGGGGGGGGGGGGGAACCCCCTGGTATTGGTAAAGTATTAATTTGCAAGGGTTTCAAGTAGATGAGTCTGTCCTGCGACCAGCCTTGTCACTTCATGCAGCATCTTCAGAGGAAATCTTTTTTTTCCCCATTTCACACCCCTGATAATAGAAGAACAGCAAAGTACTGTTCTAATTCCTATGTCAATATACATCTATTTAATACATCTCTCAGAGCAAAACAAATGTATTTCTATACAAAAAATACTCGATACAGTGGATTGCCAAAGCTTAGACACTTGGGGGCGAACCACGCCGCGGCTCAGCCCTGGTGTCAAACGCATTCGTAGCATTGTCCATTGACATCTGTTGGTACCTCCGTCAATCTGTGGCTAGAGGGTCTGACCGATCTCGCTGGCCGTGTCTGATCCTATGCTAAATGACCCTTTTGTTATATGCCCCCATTTTTGTTAGGGACCAGATAGAGACTTCTAGTAACTTGATACCAAGAGATATTGAAGAGGTCCATCATATGCCATCTGGAATAAGCACAAAGAATTGTATTACATAATGTAATCTAGGGGCAATGTTGACAGACCTTCACATTTCGATCATTTCGAGCCTATTTTGAGCTCTATAAGTGAGTGATTCCCCCAACTGTCTGTCAGGAAGATTGACACTGAGCGATGGCAAATTCATGTATCAATGCAATTCTTTTTTTGTTATAATGGTATTGAATCCAGGTACATATCAGTATCCTTTATATTTGTGCATGTAAAGTTATTTGTATGGTAGATAGAGCAATTAAAATTACATTTTTGTACCTTAGAATTTGTATAGAAATTATCAATTGGCAACTTTTGGCAAATTACCACAGAACGATCTCAATTGACTAAATATAATACATTTTGAATGGAAATGATAGCCCCTAGCACCAGCCAGCGCCAGGGCATCACCAGGGGGTCATATGGGGGTCTAAGACACCAATCTCAAGCATTTAAATCATATGAATATCACTAGAGGGCACCTCTGTCCTAGGGTTGCATAGAGAAATCAGTTCTCTAGTTATTGCCTCAACATAACAATGGTAGTTTGTTAAAGGGTAAGACTTCTCAAACCAAATCGTAAAATCCTCTGCTAGGGTCGTTGAGTTTATATAACACCTCAGTTATATTTAGATTCCCCCAAACAGAATCCACCATATGCAGGCATATCCCAGCCCTGTACCCCATGTATAAAGGCTCAGGCAACCAACAAATAGTTTGCTTGTTGTTCCTTTCCAGCAGTCCTCTGGTCTAAACAAGTTGCACTGGTGTGACCAGCAGTTGCACTCTGGCAGTGGTATAGTATTGAGTACTAGTGCTACCCACCAGTGAACTGACTGCCACCAGTGTGCCCACAGAAAACGGTATACATCCCCTTCAATAGGCCACATGCTATTGCTTTGGGTAAACAAAAGAACATCTATACACAATGATACCATTGCACAATGTGCATTCCTAGAAGCCAATATTTAATCATCAAATCTAAGAGGGTGCTATAGTTTTATCATTCTTTTATAGACTATTTAATTCCAAGCAAAGCCTGATTCATGGTCCTACTACTGAAGTCACCTGGCCAGGACAGCATGATCACCTGGTCCCACTGCTCACTGCACCCTTCACCCACACACTGTAAAAAATGTGTATAAAATTTGAACACTTTCACCCAAACATATTGATGGCAAATTATAAAAAGAATTTCTGTAAGCATGTGCAGGAATATGGCCGCCAGTGATGGGTGAGCTGCAACAGTGAAAAATGGTGGGTGAGGGGACTGATATTATTCTCCTACTCCTTCTACAGGCTCTCACCCATATACAGGCTCTTCTTAGTCAAATACAGTACCTATAATATTGTTTAACATCCATGGTGATTTAGATAATGTTAACAATAATGAGTAGATAGTGTTGTCCAAAAGAGAAGAAAGTGATTCTGAGATTCAGTGAAAGTGTTAAGCTTTAATGTGTTTGGGGACATGTGTTTAAATACTGTAAAACCTTTTTACAGTCTATGTGTGAGGGCTATCAGCACACCCAAGACTGCCTGCAGTCTACTAGGTGGCCTTTGGTGGGCATGAGGCGTTGTTTACAGCCACGTCTGAAGGGTCACTTGGATTGGGGTCAGATATACCTGGGTCACTTACTTTTGCCCTCTGGTGTAAAATTTGTGAAGTAAAATCATTCTGGGATTCAAGCTGCACAGTTTAGGATACGGATAATTGAGAACTGTTATGCCTGGGTCTAGTTAGTCTAGTAGATTTAACCCATTCGGCGTGATGCTACACAGGCGGTGCATCCACCGTCTTTCCTGCACATTCAGTTCCAAGATCCCTTCAGGGGACCTCGGGGGGCTCTTGATGAAGCTGAGGATGGTGATCTCAAGGCCTTTCCATTTTAATGGTTTTTATGGGGGAGGGGGGCATAGATTGTAGTGTCTACCTACCGGTTTATCCCGGTTGTTCTCTATGTCCCCACTATGTCCCTGGAACCAATCCATAATGCGTTCCAGGGTCTGACCAACGTATTGTATGCCACACGATTTGCAGGTTATCGCGTATATAACGTTGGCGCTTTGGCAGTTGACAGAGGTCAGTGTCCTGAACTTTCTACCGGTAGTGGTGGATTTTATGAAACCTCTTTTGTTTAGGTTCGGGCAGTATTTGCAGTTCAGAGGAGTATTGCACGGTTATTTTCTTGCATTTTCTTATGTGTGGGACCTTGGTGGCTGCTGTTTTTTGGCTGGTGGATGCTCTCACTAGTTCATCACCGAGGCTTTTATTGCGCCTGTTGCCAAAGACTAATTTGTGCTTGTGGAATACTCGAGTGGTTTTGGTCTTTTTCATTTGGTCCCAATTTTTTGTGAGAATTTGTATTATTGGGGGATCGTGAGGATTGTGGGTAATGATGCAATAAAATGCCTTTGGTCCTGATTCCTGATAAGGAGGTAATCAACCTCAGGACTCTCCATACAAATCACACCTGATCAGACACTCAAGTCGAAACCACTTTAAATGTACCAAACTCACAGAGCCCAACTAGCTCATTTCATCAATCCCACCTCTCAAGATGGGGCCCACTCACTTCCTCTATTTCTTTCTAAGTCCAAAACATCTGCTCTAAGATAGTTTCCATATAAGGCATCTAACCCACACTCTGCTTGGAGAGTGAATTACACTAAACAAAGGAAGTGATGTCACAGACTAAATCCCTGAGCTCTGATTGGTCAGAGCCTATGGGTAACCATGGTACACATAAGCATAGTGAGCCTTGTCAACAAAGCATTCAGTGGTTGTGAAAGGAAGAGACAAGAAGTCCCTTATCCGTTTTTCCCTGAAGCTGCACAGTTTAGTGGCACAGTTACGAACTACATACTTTGCTTTGATTTAGTTTGAGAGACCTCGCCCTTTAAATGCGAGTATTGAGGCTTTCTGTACATATAATATATGCATATGTTTGATAAATATTCAAAAACCCTCCGGCCACCCTACTGTTGGCTCTTTAACTCAGCATGTCTGAGAAAATGCCATATTACTCTAGTACTACCGCATGTGAAGTAGTCAATGCTACATCCACACCAAAAAGACTCCCCTTCGATAGGGAGATCTATACTTGTTGACCGGACATTGGGCTGTCCATGAAGCCTAAAATCAGTAAACTTTGGATAGTTACTGCAAATATTTAAGGGAAGTTCCACTGAACCTACACTCTGAAATGAATAGGCTGATATATGATGTATGAGAATGTCAAGTGTAGCATATTGGAGCATAAATGTGTAGGGGCACGAATAATTCGTGTATATATGGGTTCGTGGAGTCAGAGCGAGAAGTGCCTCCTTCGGACACTAGGTGGCAACACCTACGCCATGTCCCTTCGATTATCCGGTAGCGGAGCCAGGCAGGGCACTCCAGACGGCGCGCCGGTGGAGTGCCATGTCGACACTGCTTGGTCCGCGCTCAGGGTATATAAGAGGCCGAGGTTGGCTACCTCAGAGAGTTCGTCCCAGGACGAGCTCAGACCCACACCTTTCGATACCTTCGTTACCTTTTCGATTACGGGGCACCTACACCCCTCCCACTCTCTGGCTCCTGCACCAGCCATGCTGGCTCAGGACCAGATCATCCAGCTTTGCTGACTTCGAACTTAAGGTAGAATGCTGTACATCTTCGAGTTGGTTATCTAACTGAACCGAGCAAACCTTCGTGTACTTTGAGGCTGTGATCGTGACTGAATAAAACCTGTTGCATTCAAACCGAATTTGGAACCTGTGTTCATGTGATACTTCCACAACCCCTACAAATGTTTAGATTGTATCTAAAGAGAGTAACATGCCACACTAATCTATAATAGCTAGGTCTCCTAACTGCCATTGGTGTCACCACCTGATGGCTATGTGACCACTGAACATTCATATGGCCCCTGGATTGGACAGTGTTACGCATGCATTTGAAACCAGGGCAGAGCCGTGGCGTGCCCCGAACCCCCTAAGGGTTTTGGTAAGCACTAAAACATGACCTTGAAAAAGCGCCTAACTAAACTTGTATAATCGCCGGGGCATAAGGGTCTCCAAATTCTTCGTAAGCACTAAAAAGTTACCTTGAATTAAGCCCCTGTCTTGTATGAGTAGGGACGTTCGGTGTTTTTTTGTTTTAGAAGGAAATACATAATATATTCTTGGAATCTGGTGAAGGAGACTCTGAGAAGTCCATTGCCACAACCCAGAAGAAAATACATTATCTCTGTAAAGAGCAAAAGCAGTTTGAAGGTGCATTTTCAAACCCCAATCTGTCTAGTACATTGTAGTATAATCAGTAGCACTCATAAGTACACTGTGCGTAGACCACTCATGTATGACAGTCAACAGTGGCTTTCATAACTGTAGCACATAGTAGAAGTAACCATGGTAACATGGATATGGAGGATGGCAGACTTATAGCTATCAATATGAGGGATGATCATAATTTGGTGGTCCAGAAAAGGCCACTTTAAAAAAGGATGTGCGTTGTGATGAGAAACCATTTTTTGGGTGGTTTAGATATTCAATTTGAATTTGAATTTAATCTTTTATTACACTGAACAGAATTTTCTGCAAATTAACGCAGATACCAACGGTCTCCACTGTAGGCTATGCTGGTATAATTAAGTGCAAAATTATTTAATGCATGACTGCATATATATGTGAGAAACTTCTATATAGAGTGGCCAAAAACGTTCCTGCAGATCTGAATACTTGTAGTTCGACACTGTCAAATATGCAAAAGTCAAAAACTCAGATTTTCCTGTCCCTTTTACCAGACCAATAAAAGGTGTGTTTCAGACAATATTGTCCAAAAATTAGGGTTAGGAATAGGTTGGGATTCTCTTTTACTTTTTTAATATTTTTTAATCTTAAATGTCTTGGGAATGAGCCGTGAATAGCCACACTGACTTGGAGCTCATCAAAATGACTCACCAATTCCTCCTGTAACTAGGGACATCAAGTAGTTGTTGGATATTCTACTTGACAATCCGTTTCCTGCGGTCGATGGAGGCTTGTTCATATTCTTGACCAAAGAATTGCGAGAAATTAATGATAAAAAAACGATTATAAGAAAGAAATTGAGAAATTTGAGAAAAAATATTAGGGTAAGCCCTCTATCGAACCTAGTTACGGGTTGCCTGAAACACACCATAATTAGTTTCTCTGGCTCTATCCTTCTTATACATCGTATTCAAAGTCATATGTTGCATCGTATAAACAGTACAAAGGTTTCACGTTTCAGATCAAAATGGAAAAAAAATCCTCTGAAGGCAATGTTCGTTATAATATGTATGTATTCCGTGGTTCAAAAATCACAAGGGTATACCAGCAACACTTGACGTAGCTGTATCACCGAAATTCATTATGTTAAATGCATGTCTGAGCAGCAATATGATTAGTGTGGACATCAATGTGACACTTTACACTAATATCACTTATAGAGAGGAAGAATACCATGTCTTATGTTCATCATCATAGCTTAGCTTGGGAAACTAACATCATAAACACATAACAACACGTATAATGATAGGATTCGATTCATGCATATCAATTGATCACATTGCATTGTTAAACAGAGTAAGCTTCATTGAAATTGATGTAGATAATAATTAATGAAATAAATACAAAGGAACACTGGAATAGGTCAACACTGAGGGGTAATTTTCTCGGCTTCACCTCGTGAGATAACCCTCAATTCTCGTGGACCATTGTCCATATAATTAAGGTGAGGCGTCTGTCAAACTGTTGACTCTTAAACGTAGATTTATTACGTAGATTTCCGTCTGAACGACATAGAAAAACGTAAATCCTTCACCTGTTGACATTCATAAACCTTGCAAACAAGAACTGTGGTTGTGACTGTATAAAAAGATATCTCAGGCACTGCGTGACTTCAATGTGATGAAGTTTGACGTTACACATTGTCAACTCAGTTTTAATTAACCTGTCGCTATGCTGGGCAGATAAACAATATTTAGAATAGCTGTTCCTAGGCAACCAGCTGTATTAGCAACAACCCAATACAAATATTGAATTCCTTAGGTCCAATTTTGGGCGGGGGGTAGGTATGATTATAATCAACCTTATGACAATGGGAATGTGTGTTGCTAGGTAGATAAACAATTAGAATAGCTGTTGCGAGGCAGCTCTGTTTTAACACCAAACCATAGAACAATTGAATTCCTTGGGTCCATTTTACACCACCACTTCGGCATAAAAGAAAACTAGTTCAGATGTTGGTAAAAAAACACTGGATAAACCTCTCAGCTACGTTGAAGTAGTGTGTTTACAGGGTAGAGCCCTCTAGACTTACACACTTTAAGGCACATGGCGGAATGCTGACATCCAGACATGATGACAATGCCTTACAATATAAAATGGTATTTATGTAACTAACAATTATTTCAACATAACAACAATCATGAAGAGATGGTATATGGTAGTCAGGGTGAATGAGCGGCGCAAGTACAAGTGAGGAAACCCTGCTTTATCTCGAAGCCTTTCTGTGTCTAACCCTTTAGTGGCCATATAATGCTTTCGGCTGTGTCTCACCAGATCGGGCCAATGTGAACGTCTTTGACTGGGTACCATCTTTGACCTCCTGACAGAAAACGATTTATTTAGGGTAGGTGAAGATATATATGGAGATATAACTACCACCATCTTCTTTATTTTATCCCTTACATATCAAAGAAGAATTCTTTCCCCCTATGGTCGCCAGTCAAAGATGGCACCCGGTCAAAGATGGCACCGAGTCAAAGACGTTAACATTGGCCCAATTTGGTGAGACACTGCCTTTACTATATCTTATTCTCATGATCAATGCACGACTGTAGACTTGACTGAGTAACACACCAGTGTAAATCATTTAGATTTACTCACCAGGCCTGCATGTAAGCATCATGACGGCAAATGGTACGAGGCATTAAACTTCTATCTGGTCCTTAAACCTTTAAAGACGGCATATCGTTAAAAGATAACATTTGTCGTCAAGATGCATCGTGCTGACCCTTAGGGCGTGCTTCAACCCCATAGGTTTGGCATGACGCTTGGATGCTGCTTTCATACATCATACCGATCAAGGATATGATGCATTAATGCACCATGTGGCCCATAAAGGGTTAGAGGGTTAACCAGACCTGATTAGGACTAGGTGAGTATTATATATAGTAAGTGGGGCTGGCTGGATATAGCGCAATATCAGTTCCTTATTCATGGCAAAAAAAGCTGGTGATGAATTATACCCGGGAATTACAACATCAAAATGGCAAGTATTCAATAACTTAAGTCATGGACTAAACCCTCAATATACACTTAGACCGAGGTATATAAGACAACTGTACATGTTATAATCTTAAAAATACATGAATATACATACATCAAGTTACAGTTTTGTGCGGCAAGTTAATTATTTTACATCAGTAAGTACACGACAGGTACAACATCAAACTCACTAAATCATTGTTGTTACAATGTTGCTTAAGACATATTGAGAGAAAAACGACTCTGGCCCATCGTAGCCTGCTACGTAAAGGGCCGCACGACAAACCGCATTTAGTGGTTATCAATTATACTTCAAGGTACATGTAGGTATCAATGAGATATAACATACAGTAAAGTAACTATTTTAGCATTATAATTAGTCATATCGTACAATCTGCAATTTCTTTAATGCTGAGGGCATTCCAGTATTTGTGTCAAAAAAATGTGCATGTATGTTCTTTAGGGATATGTTTCACAAAAAAAGGTAGTTTATATAGAATATGTACAGATGTGTATTTTACCATACGTAAGAGCTTCAAGCATATCTGAGTTTCCTCTGCAACATAATAAGGACCCACCCTCTCAAGGCCTAGCACAGTGAACTCCTGACAGATGACCTTGAAATGTGGGTTTAAACCCGTTTTCTAACTCTGAGATTGGTATATTTATATAACAAACAATGAGGCAAAGCCATTCTTCCAAAATAGTATCTTAGGTATCAACAACCTTTTCTATCATATACTCATCTCGGTAACATTCCCAGATGGAAACCAACACCATAAAGTTCACTTATGTAAAGAACTCAATAATTATTTTATTACCTCTTCTAGGATTTCTAAATGAATGAAATGATGATTGATGTCAAGTTGGCCTAGCTCCTCCTCGGATGCATCCGAGTGACACAGCTATTATCTGACTGCGCATGACCGGGATGAGGTACCCTTCCTACATTTATAGTATTACAGAACCCAGCTGCATTCATGCATCTTAATTGATAACGTAGGGAAAGTGCATTAAGCGCCCCTTAAGGGGATAAAATCCAACATGTATATCATTATATCTGCATGGCCAGCAGGAACATAAATTTTTGTAGTGTAATTTAAGAGATCTGAGCATTTCTGCAGGTCCTATACTGCAGCATTATTCAAACGACATGTTCCTGTAGGACATGTATACCCTTTACTCATAAGGCTTGTATTCGCATATTTAGCCTTTCCTCATATGGCTTATATTTGGAATGTAGCCTTTACTCATATGGCTTAAACTGGGACATGTAGCCTTTACCCATATGGCTTAAACTGGGACATGTAGCCTTTACCCATATGGCTTATACTGGGACATGTATCCTTCACTCATATGGCTTATACTTAGACATGTCCCCGTAACCCTCTAACCCTTTAGCGCTCCCATTGAATGCCAGGTTATCATTGCCTTCCGTAGCGTCCCGGATGTTGTAGAAGTAATCACTGCGGGGGTTGTTTGCCTCGGCCTCCTCCGCTGCCATCTTCTCCTCTCTTTCTGCCTTGGATTTCCGCCCAGCTTGTTCCTATCAGGGAAAGAATAGGGAGAACACATTGATTTGTTACTCTCAATTCTCATATGTCAATATCCTTTTTCTATCTGTTACAAACTGTGTTACAAATTGATTTAGTTCTTTCTTAGTTAGAATTTGAGATCTATATGAAAACTAGGGTCGGCATGATGCAAAGATGCAACACTGGAAAGAAGGCTCACCATGGCTGCATTCATGCATCATGACACTCTGCCGTGCTTAAAGGGTTAAGTAAACCTTCCTGTGCCTACCTTTATCTTCAGTATAAAGCCGTAGATGATGACATCCAGGAGCTCAAATACCGTCACTACGCTGGCACCTAGCAACAAGCCCATGTAGCCACCCACATCACCTGGAAGCATGAAGCAAGAACACATCATCACACTGTTACCTAGCAACAAGAACACATCATCACACTGTTACCTAGCAACAAGAACATGGCATCACACTGTTACCTAGTAACAGCACCATGTGGCCACCCACATCAGCTAGCAACATCATACAAGACCAAATCAGCACATTGGCTGTGAGAATGAATGTTTAGTTATTGGACTGTGAGTAGCGTTTGCAATGCTTAAGGTGAATCACAGTGACAGACATTAATATGAATCACAGCTGAATCACTCGTCAAGTCACCCAGGTACATCCATGGTGTGAGTGAATCACAGACATTACTATAGCACAGCTGACGTACTCATCAAATCACCCACCGTGTAATTAAATCACAGACATTAATGTAGCACAGCTGACTTACTCATCAAGTCACCCACAGTGTATGCCTCGTGTTGCTCGATGATCTGGTAGCGCAACTCGGAGAAGTACACGTCCACCTGCAGGAAGTTACGGCTGTAAACAGACAATAGTATAGCGGTAAATATCTATCTTTATTTTTTTGAAATACATAACTTCCTATGCTTTAGCACTGAAGGGCCGTATTCAATGCCCCCATTGAATACAATGTGGCCGTATTCAATGGGCTAGGAAAAGATTCTTTTTCTTCATTTAATGGCTTCAAATAAAAAATAAACACAAATGCCAACTACATTGATACCATCTCTGATGTATTTCACTCGTGGGGGCTGGGGCATATCCCACTCAGCCTGCGGCTTCGTGGGATATGGCCCCAGCCCCCACTCGTGAAATACAACAGAGACGGTATCAATGGGCGTTGGCATTTGTCTATTTATTTTTCATGAAATACAGCCGTCCCATTGACTTAACCAAAGAACGCCGTATTGTACACCCCCCGTGAAATAACCCATGGCCGTATTTCACGGCCCTGTGACGTCATCAAAACGGCGGTTTGTTTACATTTGAACGGCGTAGAAAACGGCGTACTTAGGCCCTCCCCCCCTCTATAGGCCCTGATAATTTGTTTTGAATCGAAAAAAGGTAAAAAATAAATACAAAGGAACACTCGTTTTCAGTTTGTTGGCTGGGTTATTCCACTTGTTGCTCATTGGGCCGCATTCCTTACGGGCCAATGAGCAACTCGTGGAATAACCCAGCCAACAGACTGAAACTCGTGAACCTTTGTCTATTTATTTCATGGCGAATACAGCACTCCCATTGACTTAACCAAGGAAGGCCGTATTTAACACCACCCGTGAAATAACCCTGGTCCGTATTTCACGGCCTGTCAAATGATCATAATAGTTAATTTAACCACTATAAATTAGCTTTTTCAGAGTAATTAAGTGGAATTTTGACAAATATTATTAATATTGACATGAAATAAACACAAAGGAGCACTCGTAGAGTTCCGCACTGAGGGTTATTTCACTCGGCTTCGCCTCGTGAAATAACCCTCAGTGAGGAACTCTACGAGTGCACCTTTGTCTATGAGGTACATGTGAGAAAAGTGAAGAAATTCCGACTTTCAGATTCCTACTCAACCATCATCTTGCATACATGAAAATGGTAAAAAAATATTTAAAGTCATTGCTGTGATTATAGGGGTGTTACCCCCTCTGAGTAGGGTCATGCTTGGTAGAATACAGGTAAATCAGCTATTTTGAAGGCATACTTTGGGATACAAATACATGTATAGAAAAGCAAATCGCCAACCCCACCTTGAGGAACGATTTTTTTTCCTGACTTTCTGGTGCTAAAGATACTCTGTGGGGCAAATATTTTCATTATGAAGCTTTAAGGACAGCATGACCTCCCCAAAAAGGACATTTGTGATGCAGCGATGACGACTAACTCGCTACTGCTGCAGTGCTGCATCATGCCGACCCTTCGGGAATATTATCAACCTGTATAGTTGGCATGATGCTTGAATGCAGCACTGGTGAGTTAACACTGCATTCATGCATCACTCTAACCAAGGGCATGATGCATTAAAAGGCATTATGCTGTCCTTAACAAGTTAAATGCTTCAAACACAGCTCACAGCACGAAGCTGGTGGTGAGTTTCTCCTCATCGCGGAGATCATTCATGAGGTTCCTGAGTTGTTTTATAGCGGTGGTCAGCTCCTGCTCGATCTCCCCTAGCTGGTCATCAAACTCGTCTATGGCGGCGTTTATGGGCATAAAGTAGGTGTCGATGATACGGTCTATCGTCTTCTTAGCCAGGTCTGTGTGGAAGTCCCTCCTGCGCCAGGTGCTAGTGTCCACTGAGTGCGTGAAGTAGAAGGCTCGCTTATCCTCAGGTTTACCCTGGAGGAGGTGAAACAAGAAACATGCATTAAGTAGAGGGTCTGCTTTTCTTTAGCCTTAGGTGCACCCTATAGGTGAGAGGAAACAAGAAACATGCATTATTAAGATGAAGGCCTGCTCATCCTTAAGTGCACCCTGGGTGAGGTAAAACAAAGAAACATGCATTAAGTAGAAGGCCCGCTCATCCTTAGGTTTACCCTGGGTGAGGTGAAACCAAGAAACATGCATTAAGTAGAAGGCCCACTCACTTTACACTACCCTTATATTTTATGTAGTGTAAAGTCATTTTCTTTTAGCATTAACTGTAATAAGGTGATAAATTATCCTAAATTGTATGCAAGACTTTGATTTTAGTATCCGGTCCTGCAGAAATCTATCTGGTCCTGCAAAATTGGCAAACTGCAGGACCAAATGCCCTGCATGGTGAAAAAGTGTTCACAAAGACTGCCCTGGGTGAGGTAAAACAAAGAAACATGCATCAAGTAGAAGGCCTGCTCATCCTTTGGTGCACCCTAGGTGAGAAGGAACAAGAAAGATGCATTATTAAGTAGAAGGCCCACTCATCCTTAGGTTTACCCTCGGTGAGGTGAGGCAGCTGGGCCAATGTTCAGCTTTATGTTCACCCCAGGTACACTCCGCCATCTCATTAGTAGTCCATCTCAGGTGAACAAGGAATTGACCAATCACAGAACAGCCTCCTGCCCCACCAGCGGATGGTGTTATCCAGCAGCTGCACATCCACACCCTACTGTACCCCAGGTACACAGCCACACTGTACTGTACCCCAGGTACACAGCCACCCCCCAGGGCCTACTACATGTGTTTTCTCCATCTAGAGATACAATTGGAGGGGATGCTAGTATGACATGTCCAACCACTGTTTACCTGAGGTACAGTATCTAGGCAACCACACTGTACCTGGGGTACAGTAGCTAGGCAACAACTGTGTACACTAGGTGACCACTGTGTACCTGAGGTACAGACTGGATACTTGAGTTGTGGTCTCTATAACTTAGTGTAATTACTTAATTAGGCCCACTAGAAGTCTACTCTAGATAATCCTATATGTTTACCTGAGGTACACTTTCTCACCCTGCTGTACCTTAGGTACACATCCCTACTGTACCCCAGGTACACATCCGAACCCCTGGGGCTCATAATACACATGTGTTTTCTCTTCTATAAATGTAATTGCAAGGAATGCTCTAGTATGACATGCTGTATACCTGGGGTACAGAATGATGTGTACCTGGGGTACAGAAGGATGGTCACTGTGTACCTGGGGTACAGAAGCCTACTGTGGCAGCAGCAGGCCGCCTGCTTATAAGCTGGCGGCTGTGTGATTGGTCGATTCCTTGTGTACCTGAGGTGGACTCGTAATGAGCAGGGCAGAGTGTACCTGGGGTGAACATAAAGCTGAACATCGGCCCAGCTGCTGAGGGCAGTCAAGACACAGGCATTAAGTAGAAAGCCTGCTCATCCTTAGGTGCACCCTGGGTGAGGCGAAACAAGAATCCTGCATTAAGTAGATAGACTCGGCCCCCGTCTGTATCATTACAGGCTGGGGTCCAGCAGCAGCATAGACTTACACTCTTCAAGCATAACCGTGATAAAGTATATGATTGGTGAGTGTAGCCACCACAGTTAGCGTGCATGCACGTCACTCTCCAGCAGAACTATACTGGTGTTATACACCAATATCTGCCCTGATAAGACACTGGGTCAGACTCTGGTCGGTGTATATGGTTACGCATGGGCGGGTCTGAAGGTGTGAGACTATTAAGTAGAAGGCTTGCTCATCCTTAGGTGCACCCTTAGGTGCACCCTTAGGTGCACCCTGGGTGAGGCGAAAAAAGAAACATGCATTACTCTGGGTGAGGTGAGACAAGAAACATGCATTAAGTAGAAGAAAAAATCTTCTGTGTTGCCAGAGATATTGCATCAGCCCTGTCAACTGATTAAGGGGGCAGTTCTCTCTAATTCAGATGAACACATTAGCATGCATACACAGAGAAAAAAGTGAGAGTCAGCTGGACTCTCCCCATGGTCAGGCACTGCCTGACTCAGGTAAGAGAGTCTGCTGGACTTTCACAACAGTCAGGCTGAGCCTCATTTGATAGTCCCATAAAGCTACTCCTATTTGAGAGTCAGCTTGATCCTTGTATGACAGTCAGGGAAGACAGATGTTCATACCAGAGTCAGGCTGACTTTCTATCCACAGTCAGGCAATGTCTGACTTTGGGATAAGGGTCAGTTAGCCTGAGCCTTCTTTGTTTGCTACCAGGTGGGGACACAATACAATATTGAGATTTAATGGTAGGGTATAATAATTATATATATTGAGATTCTGGGTATTACCTCTGACATATGTTGGTACATGTATTTCGGTGTTGTTACATACCTAAATAACTATTGGTCTGTGATTGCACACCCTTTCCTATTCAGGAAAACATAACTATTTTGTATGGGATTTATTTTTACAGATGTCAGGGAGGTAATATATACATCTAAAAAGATCATTCCCAAATGCAAATAAGCAACTAGCCTTACTGTACAGAAGAGATTCCAGCTATGCCTGACTTTCATTGAGGCCAAAGTCCAGCATTCCTAGACTCACATCCATATGTGAGTCCAGCTTGGCTTGACTCTCGATAGCCAGAGTCTAGCATCACTGGACTCTTGCTCTAGGTACAGTCCAGCATTGCCAGACTACCCTTGAGTATGAAAGTCTGGCAGTGCTGAACTTTCGTACATGAGAGTCCAGCATTGCCTGACTTTGACTGCAGCGAAAGTCCAGCACTGCCTGACTTTCATTACAATGAGAGTCCTGCACTGTCTGACTTTCATCATAATGAGAGTCAGGCAGTGCTGGACCGTGGAAAGGGGAAAGTCGGGCAATGCTGGACTCTCATTCTCATGAAAGTCAGGCAGTGCTGGACTCTCTCTACAGTCAAAGTCAGCTAGACTCTCACATGAGGGTGGTTTTGGTGACATGGGTCTGACTATGGCATGTGAGTCCAGGTGACTCTCACATTTTCCTCTGTGTAGTCTTTCACAGATATATGGGAACTAGTGTAGTACACCTCAGCCGTATTCAATCGCCTTTTCAAATCAATTCCATATAATTATAAGGTTTTGAGATGGAATGTGAGTGTGGAAAAACCTTCTGTCGCAATGGTGCCTACCCTGTTACTCCCACCAAGCTGTACGATGGCTTTGGGTGCTTTCCATATGGTGAGGCTCCGCGTCCGTATCTCAGAGAAGCGGTACGGCATGTACTCCTGCACTGCATCCGCATTGTTCACCAGCGAGTCATACCTGAAAAACAACATTTGTCTTCATGATGCAGCCCTGGTGAGTCACTCACCAGGGCTGCATTGGTGCATTACATACAGACAAGGAGTATGGTCACTGATGCAACAAGGGACAAACTTGCGTAGTCACTAGACGCCGCCCATTCTATGCTTAATCTTAAATCGCCACTTCTGGCCTAATCTTATTCTAGAAAAAGAAAAAAAGAGAGAAAGAAGAAGGGGGTGCGGGGGCAGAGCCCCTGATATATACAGCAATGTTACAAACTTACAGTGGTGCCATCTCGAGGATAGGTATCACCAGGAAACTGATTAAGATTACGCCAGAAGTGGCGAGAACTGAGTAAGATTACGCCAGAAGTGGCGATTTTAAGATTACGCACAGAATGGGCGGCGTCCAGTGACTACACAAGTTTGTCCCCACGTGCGTCACTGATGATGCCTGAATGCAGTATTGGCGAGTTACTCGCCAGGTCTACATTCATACATCCTGAGGAAATCATTATGCATTAATGTTAGGCCACTCCAAAAAATAAACTTAATTCTCACGACTAAGCCATGAGGATTTAACATCTATTTTTTTTTGACTGAGGCCTAAGTCATAGAACAAGTTCACGTTTCAAAGATTAAGAGATTAAGCATCTGCAAAAGATGATGGATGTGCATGTTTCCTCCAGCCCATTACATTTGTGACACTGATGCCTTTATTTGATACCAAATAATTGTGTTCATATTTGTCCAAATTTGTCATATTTTTCCATTATTTCTCCAAAAGACCATTTTGTTGATGCATGTGGTGGCGAGAAACAAGTATTTTTAGAGTGGCTATCAGGGATTGGTAGCTAGCTACATTGGTGTATTATGTCGACCCTTCGGGAGTGTATCAACCTTGTAGGGTGGTCATGATGCATGAATACAGCACTGGTGAGTTAGTTGCCAGTGCTACATTCATGCATCATGACGACTAGGGGAATAATACATTAAAGTAAGGGAGTGCTACCAGTCGTAGACGTCAGCCCGTGCCTTGTCCACGCGCCGCCTGAGCCGCTCAGTCAGCCGGAACTGGATCTTGACGACCAAGTCACGCCCCCGGGCAATCATCTGGTTCAGTAACTCCTCTGTGAAATTCTCCTGCAGTTCTTGTTTGGTGAGTCTAGCATGAGTCAGGTACTGCACCTATGTAGGGGAGACAAGTATTGGACTTGGTCCTTAAGTTTGTACGATTCAAACTTTATGATTATCTTTTATCTGGACCAGCATGCCAGTGGTGTCCTTAATAATATTGGGTGAAAGATCAGCTTCAATTACTGTCTCAATTCAATTTATATTTGGACTAGAATCACCATTTAAAGAGGGGAATGCCTTTGTGGATTGTCTCTAATTCATCCTACTTCGAGATTAATTGATGAGCCAGCCTTTGAAACAAATCATTCTTACACTCAGGATAGTTGACATATCACCCAATGCTTTACTACACCAATTCCTACACACCTTTGTGTCATTGAATACACTTCTATCTGTAAACACATCGGCCGCCTGCTCATCAAATTCAAAGGTGTAGTCCAGGTCGAGGTGCACCTTACGCTCCTCCTTGTAGGTCTGGTTCAGCCTGACTACATCCTGGATGGTGTTGGTGAACTGCTCCAGGCAGTCTTCCTACAAAGTACAAGGCAGAATATGGTAAACTGTGGTAAAATAGGAACATACCTCCTACAAGGCAGAATATGGTAAACTGTGGTAAAATAGTAACAAACCTCCTACAAGGCAGAATGTGGTAAACTGTGGTAAAATATGAACATACATCCTACAAGGCAGAATATGGTAGACTGTGGTGAAACGTAACATACCTCCTACAAGGC
Organism: Harmothoe impar; assembly: GCA_947462335.1. NCBI lineage: Eukaryota > Metazoa > Annelida > Polychaeta > Phyllodocida > Polynoidae > Harmothoe > Harmothoe impar. Next base: position 48,891,271 of record OX381709.1, on the reverse strand, counting down.
AGGATATGGTAAACTGTGGTAAAATAATAACATACCTCCTACTAGGCAGAATGTGGTAAACTGTGGTAAAATGATAACATACATCCTACAAGGCAGAATAATATGGTAAACTGTGGTAAAATAGTAACATACCTCCTACAAGGCAGAATAATATGGTAAACTGTGGTAAGATAATTACATACCTCCTACAAGGCAGATTATGGTAAACTGTGGGAAAATAGTAACATACCTCCTACGAGGTAGAATGTGGGAAAATGTGGTAAAGTAAATGATGCATTAATGCATTATAATTATCATGCTTAAAGGGTTAAGGCACACACACAAACCGAATGCGTGCTACTCACTTTCAGATGCTCGTACTGGCCACTCAGGTTACTGATGGCGATATACAGCTCCCGCAGTGTACCCAGCGTCCGCCGGGAGCTCAGCGTCACCTGCGTCTGGTTTGACGCTGCTGCGTTATCATTAGCTTCTTTATACTCAATCACATCTTCCAGGATTCCCTCTACCAGGATGCGAATAGTCTCCAGCATCTGGTAGAACATGGTTGCGTCGTTTTTGCAGTTCTCGTCCGCCTTTTAAAGATATGTTCAGCTCATGATATACTAGTAATGCATTGTGCAATGTTTTCAAATTTGACAAATATAATAGATATTTCAGCATGACTGTATGTTTCTGAAGCGCGTGGGGACCAACTGACAAAAAGTGAATAGAAGCCACCCATTTTACATGTAATCTTAAAATGCCCACTTTTCTGGTAATCTTATCTATCCAGTTTCCAGGCCTATCTTCTAGATGGCACTACTGTAAGTTGGTAGAATTGTTGTAAATATCGGGGGCTCTGCCCCTGCACTCCCTTTTCTCTCTCTCTTCTTTCTTCTTTTTATGAAGCTGTAACAGAACTATAACCAAACCCATCTACCTCTAAAGGATGAGGCAATACAGTAGCGCCAGTAGTATTGTATGTATCGGAACGGGACTATAGTTAAGTACTGTTTATTACTCAATCGACCTGCAGCCAATCAGAGGCCTCCATTTGGTCACGTGACCGGAAGTGACCTACTTAGGGGATTAGTGGTGACGTCACGTGACCTAGTTAGCCAATCAGAGGCCGCCATTTGGTCACGTGACCGGAAGTGACGTCATATGACCTACTTATGGACCGGAAGTGACGTCATATGACCTACTTAGGGGACCGGAAGTGACGTGATATGACCTAATTTAGGATCACGTGACCGGAAGTGACCTGATGAGTCACGTGACCGGAAGTGACGTCACATGACCTAATGGCCAACCGGAAGTGAGTGACCTCATTGAGGATCACGTGACCGGAAGTGACCTGATTGATCACGTGACCGGAAGAAGAAGTGACGTCACGCGACTTAATGAAGAGATGAGCGTCTTTAAGGGGTCACGCGCTTTAAAATGTGATATCTTTTTTTTTGGAGGAGGAGGAGGAGGAGGAGGAGGAGGAGAAGGAGAGGAGGAGGAGGAGGCGAGTCTCTTATTTTTTTCGGTAAACTAATAAAAAACACTACGATATAAGTTTGTTTTTTTTTTCATTTTTTATTGTTTTACGAGCGACTGGAAGTGACTTATTGAACTAGGTAGAAGCGTTCTTTAGAGTGTATAAGGGGGGGGGAGGGGAGGGGAGGGGAGGGAAGGGGAGGGGGGCCCCTTTAAGATGCATGGGGAGGGGGGCGCTTTTAGGATGCATGGGGCGGGTGGGGGGGAGGGGGGGAGGGGGAGGGGGGCACTCTAGGGGGGTGGGGGGGCACTCTAAGGGGCGTTTGTCTCTTTTAAGAAAAAAAGAAAAGAAAAAGATTTCAATCGAGAGACACGCTTCTTCCTCTCGAGAGGAAGAAGCGTGTCTCTTCATTTTTTTTGTTTAGGAAGTGAGGGTCTTTAGGATCACGTGACTGGAAGCGACTTGATGAAGCATGTGACTAGAAGTGACAACGTCACATGCTTTAATGAGGCGATCAGCTGTGACTGGCGGCGGCGGCGGTAGCGGCGGCGGTGGTGCTGGTGGTGGTGGTAGTAGACGTTACTGTGGTCAGAGGTGATATGGTTTTTTTCCAACAGAAATCAGAGCTTTTATACAGAGGGAGTTTAATCCTATTTCCAACAGCACCCCAGCTGTCCAGCAGCCGCTCCGCTCCGTAAGAGCTTCTTAAGAGCTTAGATGACGAGGGTATGTCATCGCCATCTGTGGTGGCCAGCTGAAAATGGTGTTTTTTCCTTATCCATTAGCCTTACCTCCTACCCCCTACCTGAGGACGACTCTCTCCCCCTTTGGCATTCATTGTAACAAACGTCAGAGGTCAGGTGAAAATCGGATTTTCATGCACAGCCTTAGTCAGCTGTCACCCCTATTGAACTAGCCGGCCGCCGCCGGCCGGTCTACTCACCACGGCAGGAGGCGGTGATTTTTTTTTGTTTTACACTTAAGTCGCTCACCACATGCACACGACTCTACTCACAGACAGACACACCCGTCTTAGGGGGTCCTGCTTCACACTACACGCCTCCTGTAGTTTTTTGTATACACACTCTAAGCTCATGACTGCTTAATCCTTTATACAGCTAATGCGCGTTGAATTAGCACAGTCGGTACACCGCCCGCTCATGGCAGTCGATCTCTCAAAAAAAGGGGGAAAGAGATCCAGCTGAAAACGTCATGACTTATGTCTTTTGTTTCTCTTTGTGAATGTCCGCCGGTCAGCCGGCGGCAGCAACTGCTTAATCCTTTATACAGCTAACGCACGTTGAATTGCTGAACAAGGCAGTAAGTAGCTTAGCTCATGTCAGTCGATCTCTCAAAGGGGAGGGGGAAAGGGCTCCAGCTGAAAACGTCATGCCTTATGTCTTTTTGTTTCTCTTTGTGAATGGCCGCCGGTCAGCCGGCGGCAGCTGAACAGAGCCGTAAGTAGCTTAGCTCTAGAAGCGAGAAGGAGTATATAAGGGGGCTGGAAACACCCATTCACTCACTCAGTCTTTTGCTGCTCTCTACAGTCACCACCATGAGCAAAACACAACAACTAGTGTCGTCCAAGGATCTAATCGAGTTCAAGAACAAGAAGAGTACGCAGAACGGTGATCGTTTACCATCAGCGTCTCCTCTTGCTACTGAAATTGAGACTACCGCCGCAACCGCTTGGTCTTATCACCCTCCCGCTGTAGCGAGCGCACGCAGCAGTAGTAGTGGTAGTAGTAGTCGTCGTGGTAGCGACGTTGTTACACTCGCGACGGTTGTTGCTGCTAAGCACGCTGCTGCTGCTACTGCTGCGCCTGCTGCGGCTGCTGGTGATCCTCGTGCTGCTAGTGCTGCTGCTACTGCTGCTGCTGCTGCTGCTGCTGCTGCGCCTGCTACTGCTGCGCCTGTTACTGCTGCGCCTGCTGAGGCTGCTGCGCCTGCTGCTGCTGTGCCTGCTACTGCTGCGCCTGCTACTGCTGCACCTGCTAGCGCTGCGCTTGCTGCTGCTGCTGCTGCTGCTGCTGCTGCTACACCTCTTGCTGCGACTGCCGCTACTAGTACTGACACGCAGCACGTTGCACAGAACCTCTCCACCGCTACATCAACCGACGCCATCAACGCCGCTCGCGCTGAGACTTACAGCTATTCGGACACTCAGCCCCAGCAGCGCGTAGTAGACATACATGCCCTAAAGCAACAGGGTGAGACAGAGAACGACGCTGACGACGAGGCGTACGAGGAACCCGAAGGGTTACGGGCGCACAGTCCGTTTTTCGACCTCATTTCCACTGGTAGCGCGTCCGGTCCGTGGCGACTGCCCTCACCACCACCTTACGAAGTCGTGTGGTTGCCCTGTTCCGACAACGAGTCGTCTGATACCAGCGCAGACGCTGCTCCTGTTATTGGTTCTGCTGCAGTAGTACCTGTATCATCATACTTCAAAGCAGAGCCGTTAGGATACTTGTCAGACGCTATGCTACTGAAAATAAGTAGTAAGTTGCCGACATCAGATTACATACGGTTAGGTTCATACCTTGAAGTGAACTTGAAGGATATGGGATATCTCAGTTGTGAGACAAGTGTCATAACTCAAGCTAGAGAAATGTTCACTACTTGGTACCGGAAAAGTTGTACTACTAGGTGGAAGGACCTAGCCGCCGCCTTGGAAGAATCTTACCGTATGGACCTCATCAAATTCTCACGTGAGTACATGGACAAGCATGACATGTGGGATGGCTTAGAGAGTGGAGACATGGAGTGGAAAGTGCAGAAATATTTCTCTCTTTTAGCTGAGCTCTGCCCTAGAGACTGGAAGACCATAGGGATCTACTTAGGGTTGACTTCTCATGAAGTAGCTTTCATCTCTCAACCTGTGCCTTCTGACAGGACTGTGAAGAACCCTGTCTATGAAGTGCTGAGAGCTTGGAAGTACAACGAGACGTCTGAGCCTATGGCTCTGATGAAAGTGTTGCAAGACGACATGGGTCGCAGCGACGTCGCAATGTATGTTCAAGGGTTGTATGCAGCTGTACCCAAAGACATAAAAGTGAGCTGTGACACTCCAGTGTTGACCACTCTCGTCTGATCCCTGCAGTAAGATGGACATCTGTTGAATTCGATCCTAGACTACAGTCGCCTTTCACTATGCTAATAGTATCGTGTGGTAAGAGGCGTCTAGTATTCGAAGTGATAAATAACGTTTATTTTTTTTAATAATTGGTAAATAAGTGAAAAAAAAAACAAAAAAAAAACATGACGCAGGACGTTTGCGAAAAGTGTTTCAAAATTTTTAAAAGACCGTACAATCACGAGCGACCCGTAGAAAAATGAAGAACAATACCTAAGTTTTGCCCTCTATGCGGCGATGTCGATTGCTGAAAAGATCACCTGTCGACGCGAATCTCTGGACGAGGTGCGCTGTACCGAACGGTGAGGAAACGTTCACGGCGAATTGGCCTGCAATACGAACGAGTGTCAGGATGCACGGGACTCGCGTGAGTGTAACAAACGTCAAACTACCAACCGGCGAGTTGAGTGACGCTGTAGATACTATGCGTCGCAATCTGCTTCACACAATGATAAAAGTGGGTTTCTCGGTAGGCTTACTCTTACAACACAGAGAAGACAAGAGCATACTGCGCTACTTTCACGTCTCCCAGAACAACGCAACTCTCATTACAACCGCTCCCTACTATAACTAATTCAGAAACTTTAGAAGAGCTCCTCTCAAACATGGAAAACACCGTCGCTTGCGAGGAAGTACGGAAACTTTGCGACGCTGACACCAAGCGGTGCGCTCTTTTTCCTACTAATTTTGAACATTTGCGTTTACATGGGACCGGGGGGTTTTCCCATAGGCGGTAGGAACAGTCAGGACGGTCGAGTTGGAAAGAGAAGCCGTGTGTTAGATTTTCCCAACAAGGACAACCTCTGCGTCTTCCGCCACATTTCCTTTCACTTATACAACACCAGCAAGCGCGCTTCAAATTTGTTACGTCAGTTCTGTCCCGCTGCCACACGTGAAACTTTTCCTCCCGACGGACATTCCAGAATCTACCCTTACAACATTACCTTCGATTTCGAGGCTTTCTTCAGACCGTGCAGATGACCGTCGACCGAACACGTGTCCCTGCTGTGGGATCAAGTCCCTTTGTCGGCTAGCGTCGCATACGACTTTCCGGGGTAGGAGGGGCAGTGTACGTCAGAGAATCCGACGCAGATTCCGACCCCTTGTTAGACCGAGTTTAAAATCACATAAACGAGAACGCCAAAGTCATCGAGAAAGCTGTGCTAGAAGTTTACCGACCAACGTTAGCGAAGTTACATGTGGCGATAGGTGAAGCTCTCCTGCTAGAGGAAGCGACATTCACCCCTTCTCCAGGCGGCTTCGCTGCAGCTCACACCAGACAACCGTTAGTTCAACTGAAGAAGCGGCTTCTGAGATACATCCGTCAAGCTCCAGTCGTAGGCTTCAACTCAGAGCGTTACGACTTGAACCTGATCAAAAATACGCCTTCACTCGTTCTTTGCCTCCGGAGACCGAAGAAACCAACAATTCAGCGTCATAAAGAGAAGCAATCAATACTTGACGGTTTACACACAGTTTTCTTGGACGTAGTAGTCAACTATTTGGCACTTGGTTACAGCTACGCGAATTATTTGCGAGCTTTCACCAGAAACGAAGAGAAAGGTTGCTTTCCTTACGAATGGATGACGTATACCAAGAAACTGGTAAACAGAACCCTGCCACCGAGATCGGCTTTTGACAGCGAACTGACGGGCGTCAAAATGGCCGAAATCCGACTACGCCACATGTCAGAAAGTTTAGTATGACAAGAAGAAGCAAACTATGAGAGATTACTTGATCCACTACAACAACGAAGACGTCAAACCTTTCATAGAAGCTTTTGAAAAAATCACGCTAATTTTTTCCAAGATAGCAGCATTGTCATGTTGAAAGACGAGATCTCTCTCGCCAGTTTGACTTTACAGGTCCTCTTCCAAAAACCTATAAGCTGTGTTCACAACGTTCCCTCCGTTCGACGCCGTCCTCCACGCTCTGATCAAAGAAAATCTAGTCAGTGGTCCTTCCATCATCTTCCATAGATTTCACGAGAAGGAGTGTATAGGTGTCTTATAAGTCGGCAGAGGGTGAATACTAGTGAAAAGGGAAGGCAGGTGTGCAAGTAGCTTTTTCTAACAGACACGTGTGTGAACTAAGCTGCTTAAGTCTAAACCCACCTGCGGTAGAAGCTCTGTACTGAGAGAGTCTTTTCAGCCGTTTAAGAGGCTTATCTAGGACAGGGTACATAAGGAGTGAAACGCCGCTCTCACCAGTCACACTTTCTCCACCCGCCCTTCATCTTCGTAGCATCGTCCACTCTACGCTCGCTCAGCACGTTTCGATGATTAGTTCTGCTATTTTCTTTATTTATGAAAGTGTTGACGCTACAGAGCATCGAAACCCTCTCGAAATGAGTCCAAGAAAGAAAAAGCAACTCCCACTTGAAGCAAGAAGAGAAACAGTGCCCTATGATGCATGTGAGGTAAAGAAACATTGGAAGGACGTCACCAAGGAGCAATGGATAGAAGCATGCTTCAACTTCATCGGAACAGTAGTTTCATTTGGACAGAGGGAGAAGATTTTGTTAGAGCTATTTTTCTTAGCTCCGTATACTTGGCCTGACTGTGGTGAAATTCCTTCAAGTTTGTCAGTCTTCGCCATACAAGTTATCAACTCCTTGAAGGAGCTTCGATATATGCAAGGCACTCAGGAGGAGATTGTCAAGAAAATGACGGAATTCGAAACAGGCGAAGACACAATATGGTGCGAGGAGACGACATATGCGGACGATGATCTGGAGTCCATCATTTGTAGCCCGTTGGAACATTATGTTAAAGACTTTGAGGACATGCTAGACAGCACTGAGATGAACCTGAAAGAGAGATCCCTTACTGCACAGAAAGAGGCCAAAGCTGTGTTGGAAAAGCACAAGTTTGGTCAAGGATTCACTCTTCAAAGCAGCTGTGTGAGTGTGATAAAAAGTCTTGTGTTGAAACATTCAGACATGAAGTTTTCGCGTGCTGTCGACACACTTCCTTTGCCTGAACTGATGATGAACATGATCGACCCCATCGTACCAACACGTTTCGACTCTGCCAATTGTCCCATGTATAAAATGGTTTCAAGTTTTGCCCGTGGCCGATGGCTAAACGATCCACTGAAGTCAGAAAACCTCCTTGATTTAATCAACTGACTAAATGTATTTTCTCATACTAGTATTAGTAGCATTAGTAATAGCGGCTACTCAGTCTTGTGCAGCACAAGCAGCAGCATCTGTCAGCAGCATCCGTGACATCGTCAGCAGCAGCAGCAGCTGCACAAGCAGCACAAGCAGCCACATCTGTCAACAGTATCCGTGACATCGTCAGCAGCTGCAGCAGCTGCACGAGCAGTGCAAGCAGCCCAAGCAGTAGCATCTGTCAGCGGAATCCGTGACAACGTCAGCAGCCGCAGCAGCGGCTGCACGAGCAGCACAAGCAGCAGCATCTGTCAACAGCATCCGTGACAGCGTCAGCAACTACAGCAGCTGCAGCTGTCAGCAGCTGCAACAGCTGCACGAGCTGCACAAGCAGCAGCAGCAGCAGCAGCGGTAGTGTAGACCGCTAAATTCGAGATGACGTCATGTCTGTTTCTTAGCATCGACATTCGACATGAGACCTAGTGACATTTGACATGAAGCTTGAAAAACATAGTGACAGGTGACATGAGCAATTCTTAAAATCGCCATGAGATATGAGCATAATTAAGCGACATCGACATGTGCCATGGCTATTTTTTTTTAAGACAAACGCAGTAGTCTCCTCATCCAGACCTCCGCTAGTAGCGCTCTATAAGCGCAAGCTGTGGCTGTGAACCCCCTCCTCCCACCGTACACACGGGTAAATATCAGAGTCGGCCAATGTCGCCAATACTACTCTCATACAAGGGTCAGGCGCTGCTGGACTATAATAGATGGGTCAAGGACTATTCTACTGAGGGTCAGGCTACGCCGGACATTCAATAACAAGCTGGACTTTGGCAAATTTGCTTGAAAGTCTGGCCAGCAAGAGTCCAGCATACTCTCCCAAGAGTTCAGCATTGCCAGACTATGGCATGAGGATCCCGCATGGTCAGACTTTCAAGCAAGTTTGCCAAACTCCGGCTTGTTATTGAATGTCCGGCGTAGCCTGACCCTCACTAGAATAGCCCTTGACCCATCTATTATAGTCCAGCAGTGCCTGACCTTTGTCTGAGAGTAGAATTAGCGCTATTGGGTGCCTCTGATATTTGCCTCTGTGTAGTCAAACCTCGCCTGAGAGAGACATACTTCAGAAAGAAACGAAAGCGGATTCCGACATCGGTGTGTGACGATCACTTAGAGCTTTTCGTGAAGATAAAAACGGAAAAAAAGTGCGAAAATGGTGTCCGCCGCCCGGCGGATGTTGTGAAAGACGTTACCTTCACGATCTGAGAACTTCGGAGCTTATGAAAGCGGCGTGAGAAAGTGACGGGATCCTAAGTCTCAACCCTAAGACTTACATTTGCTACGATCGAGTCAGCGGCACAGGTGAAAGAAAATCCCAAAAAAAAAGATAGCGTGCAAAAAGTGTACAGAAGTAACAAAACCCTAAAGAACCAGTCGTCTTCTTAGATGTTTTCGAAAACGAAAAACTCTCCTTGCGGTAAATAGAAATTTCAAAGTGGTACGAACCAAAAATGGACACTTACACCATAGAGAAAGATGACGTGCGCTACTTGTATTATAAGCGTCGCGTGCATTCTAACGGTGTGACAACGAGTCCTTTAAAATATGAAAAAAAAAGTGTGTTATTGATTGATTGAGCGCATCTTTTCAAAAATAGCGTGTTTATTAGAATTGAAAAAAAAGAAAATAAAAAAATAAATAAAATTATTGTTGTGTTTTATTTTCATACGTCTTCTTTTATTAGTAAGTAAAAAAAATTATAACAATTAACTAGCGTGTCCTCTTAAAGTGACACTTCCTCCGGTCGCTGCTGATCGCCTAATTAAGGCATGTGTCGTCGTCACTTCTAGTCACGTGACTCATCAGGTCGCTTCCGGTCACGTGATCCTAAAGTCGATCACTTCCTAAACAAAATTAAATTAAGAGACACATTTCTTCATGACCCAACCAATCAGAGGTCTCCATTTGACCAGAAGTAGTCCCCTCATTTGCATAATGGGTCACTTCCGGTGTACCAGCCAATCAGAAGCCTCTAACTAAGTCAAGGTCACGTGACGTCACTTCCGGTATGCCCTTATATGGACATGTGAAGGTCACATGACGTCACTTCCGGTATGCCCTTATATGGGCGTGTGACGTCACTTCCGGTCAAATGGAAGCCTCTGATTGGCTGAGTCATGACCTTGACCTCTAACTAGGTCAAGGTCACGTGACGTCACTTCCGGTATGCCCTTATATGGGCATGTGACGTCACTTCCGGTCAAATGGAGGCTTCTGATTGGCTGCAGGTCGATTGAGTAATAAACAGTAGTTAACTATAGTCCCGTTCCGATACATACTATACTACTAGCGCCATCTTCAAAAACTGGGGGAATCACTAAGATTACCGGTGAAATGGGTTTTTAAGATTACAGGTAAAATGGGTGGCTTCTAGTCACTTGGTCTCGTCCATTGTTGCGTTTCTGAATGCCCATAGATACCGCATCAAAATACCTCTCGTCAGAAACACTAGTTTCATATAATACCAGTAAGTATGTTTTCTAATGTAACACAAGATTGATTGAGCGACAGTGAGTATAGGCGTCTAGCTGGATGCATTATCAACCAATGAGATAATTCCCTGGCCTTCACTGCGGAATTTTTAGGGTGCATTATGTAACAGCCTGTAACCATTGTGATTGCTGTATCAGTGCTTATCTCGCCGGTTACCAGATCAAGCAATGGATGCGCCCACAGGGCGACCAGCCTGACCCCTATACATGGCGTACCTTAGCAAGGCGTTCAGGTGGGAAGGTAAACACGTCCATGGAGAACTGGAGAGCGGCCATTGTGGAGCTGACGTTGAGCAACATGTCATTGTAGCGCGGGAGTGTTTTCTCAGCGACATTGACATACTCGATCGTCTCCCGGATACGTGACTCGAGGCGGTTGTAGAGAAAGTTGTTCAAGACAAGGTTCTGTGTGTGGAGGCTCACCTACAGAAGCCCAGCAGGTTCAGAAAAGTTAGTTTTTTTCAAGAACATTTTTTTCAAGACTTTTCTCTTAAAAATAACATTTTCATTTTAAAAAGCATGACATTTTTTCTTGGAAAAAAACAACTACTCTGGCCCTTCTGGGCCTCTGTACCTACCAGCTTGGAGTTACGGATAACCCGCTCTATTACGAAGTAGCTGGTGTCACGACTCGGCCCGTAGATCAAGGCGATTGTCTGCAGTGCTTCCTCCAGACCTTCAAACTGTATCAGGTTCAGGTCCTCCTGAACATAGAGTTTACAATAGGTCACTCGAAAAAATGTTGTTTTTCATCACCGAGGACAGAAAAATATGACGAGGGAGGCTCTGTTTTCTTTTACTCGCTGGCTAAAATCTATAGAATAATGTTTGTTTTTCATGACCAAAATTCACATCTTATTGATTAAGAATTAATTGACCATCAAAATTGGAGAAAATGTAAACTATTTCTATACCTGCATTGCTGGCTTTATTAGCTTTAAGGGAGTGGTTAGCTTTTAACTACATGGAGGTGCTAGATCTCCGGGCAGATTGAGCTGTCATAAATCATTTGATAATCCCCTTTTACAGATGATATAGTAACACAAGGTGACTTTTACATTTCTTTCTGCCCCCCCCCCCCCACAAAGAGTTGATAAAACTCCTTGAAGAGTAAATTTGAGTATCTCTATGATAAATTGTGCTATTTTATTATTTTGTGTTCTCGCAATGCTAGTCTTGTTTCCTTTGTTTACTGTTGTGAAAAAAAGTTCATTCAATCATTATTCCGAAAGAATTTTTTAAAATGATATTGCATTCATTCATTTATCATGTAGGCTTGTTTCGTCATGCAGCATGATACTGTTTTAAACATCTCTGTGTCAATAATATTCTTGGAATGAATAAAGCAATACTTATTCAAAACTTTAAACAAAGCCCTATAACCTACCTCGAATATATCAATGAGGGCTGACATTGAGTTGACGACCGGGCGGATTAGACTTTGCTCAAAGGTCTGTGTCTTGTTCCTGATGTTACGTATGAAAGTGTTGTACTTCTCACCCACGTCAATCAGATGCTCTGCTGTCTCCAGGAAGCGCGACTCTTTCACCCGGTGTCTTATGTTCAGCGACTTGCGATAGCGATCCTGGAGGAGAGGAAATAAAAAGGGTGGAATTGGAGTCTCAGGAAAAGATCATTGATCTTAGTTTAAACTTACTCTCTAGGTGTTGCACTGCAATGTTATTGTTATTATGATCTGTACACACTTTGTGATTTCAAGGATTGACTCACCTGAAGTTTCTCCCTGTTATGTGCGAGTATACTCTCTATACTGAGGGATGAGAGGGCTGCATTAGAAGCGAGAGGTTCGTACAGAACTCGGTTACACGGCTCCTTACATGAACATTTCCCATCAGCATTATCTGCATGAGAAAAAAGGGAATAAGGAATTACAAAAATGATCTCAGACCCTGTATTTACAAAACTGTTTCCAAAGCATAATGTGTATAGCTTTAACTAGTTGTTAACCTTAGACAAAATGTTATCCAATGTTAATTTTAGAGGCTATTCTTCTCCCAACAATCTTTCATTAAATATTCAACATTTCTCTTCACAAGTACGCCCTGGATCGTTTTCAACTTTATTACAAAAACGATGTTGGTGTCTACTATTATTGTATGCATTTAATCCTGGGCACTTTTTTACCTACAATTTACTACCTTGCAACAAATACATCCATTTGTAAGGTGTTTTAGTGTAAAAGTCTCATGATACTCGCTGGTGAGTGATAGTAGTCAAACCTCAGACACTTGACTTACATACCGTTGAGTTTAAGGGCCCCAGTGCTTATAAATTGGAAGCTCCCTTACCCTCAGTGCTTACATGAGGCCGGCACTTTTTTGAAGACTGACAAAACGGTGGGCTATTCTGAGTGTCAAAAGTGATGCAGTGAGAAATTTGCTGGGAATTTGAGGAAAATTTTAGAAAATTTTAGAAAATATTGACGTAATTTGGTAAAATATAACACAGGCTGTTACCAAAATTCGCGACATTTCAATGTACTAAATTCGCAAAATTTTTAGGAATACCCCTAAAAAAAAGGCCCCCCCCCTAAGAATAGGGTAAAAAAAAAGGCCCCCCCTTTGAATACCCCTAAAAAAAATTGCCCCCCCCCTCAAATGCTCACCCCCCCCCTGCCATAAATAATGAACACTCCCTTAGCACTTCATGACCGTTGGCATTTTAGCAAATGTTTGACTCCTTAAGGTTTGACTTTCAGCATGAAATGCGTTATTGTCGCTTTATTGTGGCCGCTTTCAGAATGGCTTCAACTATTGAATAAAAAGTCTTCTATAATGCCAATGTCCATGCAGTGTAGTGTATATATGAACACTAGACAAGGCTATTTCAAGTCAAGGTCAGTAGGGTTGGTGCAGAACCCACCTATTGCGGCAATTCCACACCTGAAGAAGTGGGTCATGTTGCACACAGGCGTGTCCTCTGTAAGGGAAAACAGGAGTTTTGTTACATAGGTTCGCTCAGCAACCATTAATGGACATTGAATACTAGTAAGCAATTGCTCAACTTCAAGGAGATTTTATATGGCATTCATCATGCTTGGTATCCATTTTAGTTAAGGTCAGCATAATGTATCTATCTTTATAGAGTAATCCTTGTATCTTTATGATGACAAAGGACATGGTACATTAAAGAATTATGTGGCCTTAAAAGTAAAAGAACTCAGCATAGGGATGAATCTTGCTGGCACTGACCTTCCTTGGTGAGGGAGTCCATGAAGGGCGCAATACAGTCACACTCCTCGACGATGAGTTCGGTCTCACAGTCACGCCAGCATCGGAACCAGGTATAGTTGGAGAAGTATGTTAGCGGCAGTTCCCCACACAACCCCACTGGCGGCTTGGCGTTTACTAACTATTAGGGAAAACAGGTATCCTTCAGGGAACACTATCATACAAAATATTTTGAATTAAGCCACTTAAACAAATAAAATGGTTTCTCATCACTGCGCGCATCATTGAAATCTTCTCTTTTTTTTTGCAAATTTTTGATGAAAAATATGATAGAAATGGACAAATATTGGCATATTTGGTATCAAATTAAAGCTAATGCTGCCAGTAATGCAGTTAGATAGAAATAACTTACATTTTCCCCACTTTTAAATATCAATAAATTCTTAACTACTAAAATTTGAATTTTGGTTGTGAAAAAGATATATTAGCCTGAACATTTGAGCCCGCGAGGTAAAAATAAAAAAAGCCTCCATCGTCATATTTTTCCTTGTTGATGAGAAACCACTTTTTTTTGAGTGGCCTTACCCCAAGATTGTAAAGAAATGCTAGGGTCAAAATTATTTTGTAGCTAGGGTCAGGTTGCCTTAAACACACCTTTTTTTAATTGCATATACATACACACATACTTTAAACACATGGAACATGCGAAGCCATTGATGTTCTGAGAATCAAGCCCGGGACCTTCAGACTTCAGAGTTAGGTGCTCTACCACTGCGCTACAACCCTGTCTCACAACATAGTCAGACCAGATTGCACGGGCACACACAGATGGCTCTGCAAGCCTCTTACCACATAACAGGGGGAAATCTTGTCCCCCACGCATAATATTCCTCAGTGATTGAAAGTAGCTGGATAACGTATATTTTCTAAGCATGTCTACAGGTGAAATATGGTTGGACAAAGAAACTAGGAGGTAAGAGAATCAGACTTTGTTATTATGCTTTTAGTGTAAAATATATCCATGTTCATTTACACTGACTGGATTTTTGGAGTGTATTTCTGGATATAAAGAAAGCCTTCGACACTGTTAATCACGTTCATGTAAACCAACTGAATAATCTGGTGTTATAATATAATATTTCAACAGCAGATCTGATCAAGTAAACCATTAAAGATAAATTTGTAAAGGTGATTTTACCAAGCTGATGAAAACTCGAAAGTAATGTGCCACAAGGGTCTGTTCTTGGTCCCAAAAATATTTACTATGGTGACCCTCCAAAAAAGACAGCCTTATGCGCCCTCTGTGTACGTTTTTTTTCCATAGACTGCCACCTGAGTCTGAGTTCTACATTGTTATAACATAGAGGAGATACCTACATTAGAGTAGCGGACATCAATCAGGGAGTGCCTGCCCGGGGGGACGGCGAATCCCAGATCCCGCACCATTGGCAGCTCCTTACGATCATGTAGAAACATCTGTAATATGGGTTTATATAGTGGTTATACATTAATATACATGAATTAGATTTTTTGGTAATTTTTCACCACATTTTTGGTCACTACTAGTATGTAATATAGGGTTCAAATATTAATATTGCGTGTAGACATGTATACACCTTCATGTAAAATAGTGGTTACTCACTCCTGCAGAACAAATCATCATGATGCCCCAAAACAGCTACTACGAGAAACCCAAGGCTAATGCATCATACCAACCTTCCAGGAGTATACCAAACCTGTATGGTCAGCATGACGCAGTGATACTTATGACACATGGAGCCCTTATACTGTGAATCAAATAACGTTTATTGAAATTAAATTGTGTTATGCCTTACAGTATATTTGACTGCCTAACTGTTAACAATGGTTACCTTAATGCCAGCATCATGGTAGGGACCTGGCATATAGTCGTATTCCTCCACGTTAATCACTAGCTTCAGACCCAGGTTAGAGCCTAAATATAGAAGAAACAAACTTTAGATCCTTAAATCGTAGCAGAGCAACACATATACCAACTAACCTGGTCACAGCAATGTAGGTAAAAACAGCCAAGTTGACATTAGCTGATGTGTCCAGGTTATGTGAGGGGATACTGGCGGGTTATGGATGAATTAAGGACTGTAATCTATAACAAATATCGAAAGCTGTCATTTTGAAAAAAATCATTTGGAATTGGGAGACTTCAGATTAACACACTATGGAGATTGTACACCTGTTTTAGACGTTCTGACTTCGCTTTAAACATTGTTAGCGGTTCTGATGCTGCTTTATAACTTAACCTGCTTTAGAGGTTGTTGGCGGGTCTGATGGCTTGATTGATTGATAATTCATTTTTATCTTATCCTGAGGATACACTAGACCTTACCGATCGTTTTCTGTAATCCACAGCTCATATCATTGGCATATTAAATAATATATTCCTATTAATATATAAGGTGTGTGGCAGTCCTAGCTTCCTTATAACGCTACCTGTTTTAGACGTAGTTAGTGGTTCTGAAGGCTTCTTGGGGTGGAAGAAGTTAAAGGAGTAGCAGACGCCGTAATCCGTCATCACCATCTCAAAGTCGTCTGCTGAACACGGCTGACCCTGCCACGTGCAGCTGCACAACAAGGTCATTAGTACAATAAATAGACAAAGGCCCATGGCAAGAAGGTAATTTTGGATGCCGTATGCCACCAGCCCCACTGATTTCATGCCATTATTGGTATAAAACATGTTAAATTGGACTAAATTTCGTAAATCAGGAATTGATATGATTTTCTCTTTGAAAAAAGTAAAATATATTCCCTGGCCCACAGCTAAAAATCCGGGCCCATGGCTTTTTGGGGCTATGGGCCCGGGTGGCCCACAGCTGAAAAAGTTAGTGTCTACTCCTGGGATAGTATACCCTTGTATCTGGCATGAAATAAAAGTGAATTTTTGTAGGTATCAGTGTTTTCTTGTTGTTCTGGGATATAGAACTTCTTAACCTTTTCGGTTTTACAGCTATAGCTCGAAAAGTGGTTCCCACAAATCTACTCAGAAAAATATTATTATGTTGCCACATGACATATTTTTTATAGATCATGACAGAAACTTCAACCACAAAATGTTCGTTTTCCGATCCTCTTCTTTATACAATCGCACAGTCGGAGCTAATGTGGGACCCCAGAAACCTGAGACAATTTTACTAACCTGTGAATCAAGTCGTCCCTCTGGTGGCCAGTCCTCTCAAGGAACTGGGAGTAGTTGGCTGGAAACATGGATGAATCATGAGGGCCATTCTACAAACATTACACTGCATAGGTGTTTGCATTCAAGCAAATTTAAGATGCCTGAAGGGAACACTTTAAGCGACTTAAATTTCAGTAATGCCATGTAAATGTCCTGGGAAGGTCATATCCGCCCTTTAGTGCAAGTGGCATTTACTCAAATAAGTTATGCTTATAGAGCGTTCCTTTAAGCATTATTTAATTTCATTAAATGCAAAAAATCATGCAGTGTTACTTATCAAAATACAAAGATATAGAAAGGGGGTAGCCACTAAAGATTTGTAGTGGTCCAGCGAGTATGGATTCTAATTGGTTTCACCAGAATTTGTACAAGGGGCCTCCAAACTCCGGAGTGAGCGTCATAACCAATTGACTATGAAACCCCACTTGCCATTTTCACCTTACACATAATACATCTGATTGGTAAGTATGAGGGGAGATAGTGAGTACCCTATAGGTGGCTAAGTCAGGAGGACATTCGCATGTATCCTCCTATAGATAGATGGAAATTTGAAGTTTCGTAAACAAACAAAACAATATACAGATATTAAAGCTTGACCGTCATGGTTGAAGTGAGGCCAAAAGCACTTTTGGATATAGTTCAGTTTTCATTCACAAGAGGGCTCTTAAGGGCTGGGATCTCAGCTCTTACAGGCACAAGATAGGGTGAATATGTTGTAGCTGGACAATGCTCATGGTTCCCTGTCCAAACACTGCTGCCCTCTGGTGGAACTGTTATTCTAGTCCATGTATGGAAATGCTGAACTTATTCCCTGACGGCCCAGCTTTAATTTTTTTCCCATGAAAAAGGATGAGATTCAAAAGCAGTGCACCTGTCCATGGGTTTTCCTCCCACTTGTCCTTCTCGTCCCTGGGTATGACCACCCCGTCTGCTATCCTTGTGGTGCCGGCGTCGTCTATCTGGTGGTCTGAGTCACAGTCAAACTTGTGGAAGGTTGCCACGTTCTCATGGGGCTCCACCTAAGGTGAATTAGATTAACTGTTATAATTACCATTGTCCTTTTCATATTTCTATTTAATTTGGGAGGACCTATTGGATACTGTCTGTACTTTGCACATAGTATGCATGTATTACATTTGACATGTACTGTAAGAGTCTCACAAAATCCAACCTCCCAGAATATACCATGAGAAATATACCATGAGAAAAATATTTAAAATGCTTTTGGAATTTTTATTATTAAAAAGGTTAAAAAATTGATTTTCAGGGGTATGCCGAGGAGGGAGGACTGCAAGGGCAATGGAGGCTTCCTCCATTAAAAATTCTCATTCTATTTATCTTGCCACATCTCATCATGCCAGCATGTTGGTGCCTATCAGTTTCTAAGCTGTCAACATGGCTCAGGTTTGTGTGGTATAATTATGTAGGGCGTAGAGAGAGAGAGAGAGGGGGGGGGGGGTAGGCATCTCAAATCAAGATCCCAACGGGAGTGTCAACCCGATACTACCTGCCAGATACTTTCCTATGACATTTTCATACGCATTAATGCATCATATTTATAACCAGGACTACATTGATGCATCGTATCACCATCATATTACCAGTGCTGCATTGATGCATCATATCACCAGTGCTGCATTGATGTATCAAATAGATTATTAAGACATAGACATTGCTGAACATTTGTTCCACATTGTAGATATGTACCATCACTTTAGGTACGGACTACTTGGTAGCATGCGTTGACTCGACTCTCCACCTGCAGTTAGTGGACAGAGCATCCTGAAGAGGACTCAGGTCATATATTATATATGGCCCCTGTGCGCCCTTATTCACCAGTCATCGCAGGCCCAGCTGAGGGTACAGGGAGTATATAGCCCATAGAAGGGGCTCCTCTATCGATATCTGGATGGAGCGAGGGCCCATTACAGTCCGGGGAAAGATTACGTTCTTAGCCTACCCAGGGTGCCCCGCGCACCATACGTTTCTTATATGACATCATAATGGCGCCAAAATTTGGGACCAATCAGTGGCTGTACACACGTTGGTCTGTAATAGTCCCTCGCTCCAGCTTTACCCGGAGCTGTGGACGATAACATAGTCTAAGGGAGTATATATATATATATATATATACGGATTATACAAGTAGTTCCCTAATTTGGAACACATAGCAACATTCTATGCTGAATAAAAGAGATATTATCCTCACACTTGGGGACTCCTGTTTTGACTTTTAGTTCATTGAATTAGAAGGTACAAACCACCACACACACCTTAAATTTGATACGTCCGGCCTCCCAGAGGTCTATATTTACATCACTTATGTAGCACTGCCGCGTCTTCTTGTTGAAGGAGAAGGCATGGCACTCCGCCTGCAGGAACAAGGGGCAATCATTAATACAGTAGTAGTACATGGCAGTCCCCTTACAGCAACAAGTGGCAAGCATTAATACAGTAGTACATGGCAGTCCCCTTACAGCAACAAGTGGCAAGCATTAATACAGTAGTACATGGCACTCCCCTTACAGCAACAAGTGGCAAGCATTAATACAGTAGTACATGGCACTCCCCTTACAGCAACAAGTGGCAAGCATTAATACAGTAGTACATGGCACTCCCCTTACAGCAACAAGTGGCAAGCATTAATACAGTAGTACATGGCACTCCCCTTACAGCAACACGTGGCAAGCATTAATACAGTAGTACATGGCACTCCCCTTACAGCAACAAGTGGCAAGCATTAATACAGTAGTACATGGCAGTCCCCTTACAGCAACAAGTGGCAAGCATTAATACAGTAGTACATGGCACTCCCCTTACAGCAACAAGTGGCAAGCATTAATACAGTAGTACATGGCAGTCCCCTTACAGCAACACGTGGCAAGCATTAATACAGTAGTATTGTGGTATATTTACTGACATATGCAGTGCGGGAGGGGTGGTGTTAAAACGAATCATCAAATTATTTAATGACCACTTATAAGTACTATCAGTTTGTAGGCTTTTAATGCATATCAATAATCACTGATAAAACCCTTAGTTAGGCCACTCTAAAACATAAACATTTGGTTTGCAGAGAGCCTACATTTCCCCCTCCTATTTAGCGATCAGCAAAAGAAAAAAATACCCATGGAATGGTGATGAGAAACGGAGTGCCCTCAGATCCTTAGATAACCCCTGACAACTTGTGAAATACATCAGAGAGAGTATCAGTGGGCGTTTGCATTTATTTATGTACCTGAGGGAGGTCTGAGCAGAGTCGGCGACACGAGTCGAGGATGACCTCAGCAAAGAGCAGGAATCGCACGTTGGTCTGGTTCTGTTGGAGCCGCTCCCCCAGCCGCCCCACGTACCGGTGCCGACAGTTCTCTGTAGGGGAAAGGACAAATAATTATATACATTGACAAAATTCAATGGGCTTACGGGGAAATTCGGGTTCCTACACGACTGGCATTCATCTGTGACCTAGTATTTTGCCTCTAAAACGTTTCTGCAGATGCTCATTACACATTCCCGAGGCATGGTTGATATTGCAATAGAAGGGGATAATCCAATACAAATGATGTGGAAAAAAATCATTTGTTTCTATTATTAATGTACTCTTTTGCTCAAATCGCTGTATCATAAAAGTTAGCTCTGTGACATGTCGATTTTTTCATTTTCTATTTAGTAATAAATTAAGTTAATAATTATATCCTATAGTTGTATGCACATAGCAATAGAATTTCAGTAATCTCCCGACAAGTATAGCATTTCCCTTTAAGTCCAGGTAGGGGTTATCTCGCGTGTTAATATTGTTAACAAATGAAATAACTTACTCACCTGACTTACGCAAGTTGAACTTTATGTTTATTCTTTATATCTAGGCCCTAATGATTTGAAATATGATAGGGAGAAGGGCTAAAATTGTTTGTTTATACGCCATGCAAATGTTAACGAACTACCATTTCGATGACATCACAGGGCCGTGAAATACGGTAGTGGGCTATATTCAATGGGTCTTTTTTGGGGAAATTTATTCCACTCACCCCTATTCCGACTACTCACCTACCCAGAGATCCATTATTCCCCAGTCCCCTATTAACACAAACATAATATCATTTTAGTTCTGCCGTGTTTTCGGAACTGCTGCAGTCTGGGACCACTAGGGGCTTCCCCTAACGCACTTTATTGGAATGCTCCGACAGTGGCAACCAACGCTCATGGACTTTACATAATAAGAATTTTCCATAGATCAACAACGCTGCAAAAATAAGCCTTTTGATTATTAATCGGCCTGTGCTCTTTTCACAATTGTGTAACTGGTGAACTTAATCACGGCGTTATGAATATCTAGCCAGCTGCAGTGGATGTCGATTTAACCATTTAACCCTTTAAGGACGATATAGTACCTCAATGCATCATGCCCATGGTCGTTATGATGCATGAATACCGCTCTGGTGAGTAACCCACCAGTGTTGCATCCAAGCATCATGCGGACCCTACGTGGTTGAAATAGTGCCAAAGGGTCGGCATGATGCACCAATGTAGTACTGGCGAGTTACTTGCTTGGGCTCCATTGGTGCATCATGAATACAAAATAATGTAATCTTGTATAGCGATATGCCGTCCTTTAAAGGGTTAATGGTCGCACAGTCATTTAATGCCTGGATGCATCATGCCCTTGGTTGTACTTGGTTGTCATGATGCACGAATCCAGCCCAAGCCCATTCAGCCAGTGTAGCATTCATGCATCATGATGACTTAATAGGGTCGAGATATACTCTGGAACAGTCGTCATATAATGCATGGATGCAGCTCATATAAGTTACTCACCCGGGCTGCATTCATCCATTATAATGACAAATAGTACAATGTATTAATGCACTATGCAAACCCTAAAATGTTAAAACAATTGTGTAGACACATGTCCCTAGCCGCCCATTAGTTGCTATGCTGCACAGTACGTTGCTGTGGTGTGTGGTGACAATGCATGCGCCGCACATAAATTATTTTGTGTCTAGCGTTTTATGGAATCTGTGGAAACACCCGGAAATAAAACATATTCTACCCCCATAACCCTTCACGGGAAGCATAGTGCTTTACTAGTAATGCCTTTTAACGACATGATACATAGATAAATGAAAGCCATAGCCAGTATGTTCGTCATGGCTTCAGACCCTTCAAGGTTGATACACATCCAAGGCGTCGGTATGATGAATGGTCATTAGAGTTGTCCAGGCTGGATTCATGCATGACAAAAATCACATTAAAGCACTACGCGGTTCCTAAAGGGTTAAACATTCACTTTAAGTGGATGTTCTGGTCAATACATATAAATCAAACGGCATATCTATGGGGAGCTATTTGTTACCATAGACTCCAGTGAATGATTGTAGTCTTTTGATCCAAATGGATTTATGTTTAACTAGTTTAATGATTTAAAATGGCACTATTCAGTCCACCCATGCCGCCTTAAATGTACCCAGTCCACTCCCAGTTCCGGGCATAGATATCCATAGATACATAGGGAATGGACCATTAAAAAATAGATAGATAGATATTCAAGCGTTGCATCATCGGCGGACTGAACTGATAGTGTGTGTGTGTGTGGGGGGGGGGGGGGGGTATTGCCAAGGTTGCATTCAAGTATCATCCTAACTCAACCTTTTAAAGATGGTATATCAGCTAATACACTTCCCAAACTTTTTCCTTAAAAGGGATACCATCGGTTCCATTATCATTTTAGCTAATACACAATACCCAATATTTGTAAGATATTTGTCTATAAATACATGATTTTAGATAGTTAACAATATAGCCTATTCCCCTCACTAACTCAGTCACTCCCCCAGGTGAGTACAGGGTAAACTAGCCTGGTAGAGAATGCACTGAGCCATGCAGTACCACATCTAGGGAGTTTTAGTGTCGACCTACAGTAAAAAATATTGCACTGCATGTGCTCATCTTATAGACTAAGGCACTGCCAATAATTTTAAAAGTTAGGGAAGATGTATGGGATAGGATATACAATAGGAATTTGATAAGATTAAAAAAGCTTCAAACATTTAGCTGATACACCATCTTTAAGAGACTGACATGATGCACCAAGGCAGCTGAAACAAGTTACTCGAGGTGCTGCACTGGTGCATCATGAAATGATGTCAAACCTTAAAGGGGTACATAGATCTAGTGCTTTCATGCAATGTGCCCTTTATTGGCATGATGCACAGATTCAGCTCTAGCGAGTCACCAGTGCAAGTGGCAAGCATTAATACAGTAGTACATGGCACTCCCCTTACAGCAACAAGTGGCAAGCATTAATACAGTAGTACATGGCACTCCCCTTACAGCAACAAGTGGCAAGCATTAATACAGTAGTACATGGCACTCCCCTTACAGCAACAAGTGGCAAGCATTAATACAGTAGTACATGGCACTCCCCTTACAGCAACAAGTGGCAAGCATTAATACAGTAGTACATGGCACTCCCCTTACAGCAACAAGTGGCAAGCATTAATACAGTAGTACATGGCGCTCCCCTTACAGCAACAAGTGGCAAGCATTAATACAGTAGTATTGTGGTATATTTACTGACATATGCAGTGCGGGAGGGGGTGGTGTTAAAACGAATCATCAAATTATTTAATGACCACTTATAAGAACTATCAGTTTGTAGGCTTTTAATGCATATCAATAATCACTGATAAAACTCTCAGTTAGGCCACTCTAAAACATAAACGTGTTTCTCATCATTACGCACATCGCCAAAATCATGTTTAATGGGAAAAACATCAGATAGTACCCAAGGATGACAACGTGTTTTAACTCATTGTGATGCATCCATGCAGCTCTCTGAGGGAGTGAACTGTTAAGGCAGGGGAGGGGGTTGATCACTACGGGGATACCTCGAAGTGGAATTAAAGGGGCATTCTCACCACTCACACTTAACCACATAGTAGACTAGAACAGTATAAGATACGCTTGGTGAGAACGCCCCTTTAACTAGCCTAACATATCATGAATGTCAGGCATGCTCCCATGGGGAACTGTCTCAGAGGTGACATCTATAGTGAGTACTAGGGGAAGTGGTCAAATAAGAACAGTACTGATTGCACTTTTTCCCAATCAATTGTCGTTGAAAACTTTTTGTTCACCCAAAAGGACATGTTCTCATGCAATGTTTTTGTGCCCTTAAGTTCATAGTTCCACCACAAGGTGTCCTCGCATCGGTGTTAACCCCCCTGGGATTTGTTGTATAACAGAAATTGATGTACTTTTTTTTCTTTAGCAACACTGGTGTAACGAGATCGTTTGGGGGGGGGGGGGCTGTTTTAAACTGTATTGCCAAAGGTATAATGCAAGATTATATAATTTTTAAACCTCACCAAAGCCATATTTTAATTGACTTAACAAATGATCTAAATAATGGATATATATTATATTCAAGTACATATTAAACATTTGGGGTGGTTCTTTTAATCGGATCTACATTATCAACAAAAGAATTTCAGTGTAAGATGACATTTCAAGGCATCCTACACTGACATTTAGAAATGCCAATCAAACGATCATCTCTTTTAAACGAATTTTTTATGCTAATTAATTTAGTGCACGTTTTATTCTAACAAATTCGTTTCCCGTTCTGTAAAGCCCCCTGGTGTTAGGATATAGTACAAACTAGCAAACTAACCATCAGCGTCCCGGATGCGGCGTCCATTGTCTGAGAAATAAGCTGAGATGACGTTGTACGTCCCCTGCCTGTACGTCTCCGACATCCTGCAAATTGAATATTAAGTTTCTGCATAATGGTACAATGGTACAATGGCACTATGCAAACCATAAAATGTTAAAACAAGTGTGTAGCCACATGTCCCTATAGCCGCCCATTAGTTGCTATGCCACACAGTGCGTCGCCGTGGTGACAATGCATGCGCCACACATAAATTATTTTGTGTCTAGCATTTATGGAATTCTGTGGAAACACCCAGATATAAAACATAATCCTATAAACCTTTTTGGAAAGCATAGTGCTTTACTAGTAATGCCTTTTGACGACATGAATCATGGATTAATGAAAGGCATAGCCAGAGAGTTGTCATGCATGACAAAAATCGCATTAAAGCACTACGTGACTAGAAGCTGTATTACTCTATCTTCTATGTTTTGTGCGGCTACTCTTTTTGCATGTGTTGCTCATTGGTACAGTCGTTGCCATGGAGACAGTGATTAAATTTCAACAGATTTCCCCAAAACGTATCAATTAGCTTTCGACTATAAACAGTTCAAGAATTCTAATAACCCCCAGAAAGTTGATCTACCGTAATACCTATGTACGGCCTATACGGGTCTAGCGCATCCTGGTACCTCAGGTAGTCGGGGGCTAAACCCCAATCTCCTGATAAGAAATTCACTCATGATGCACCGCTCTGGAGTCAGGGGCCTAACCACAATGCATTGCTCTGAGCCAAGATGCCGGCCCCCATAGCCTAATGTGCTAGTCCCGTATAGGGTCAGAAGAAAGTCAGGATGCGGCTCATACGCAAGATTGAGGAGGTATATTACAGTACTAATGGCGTTATAATCAGACCTCCCGTGAGGCTTAGTGATGGATAACCTCCGCGGTCCAAGGAGGTTTTCTCACTTATACTCCACTCTCCATCCATAGTAGATCAAGAAAATGATATATATTCATCTTTTGATAAGGAATTTACATGATTTTCGAAATTCGTTTTCATTTGGATAATCTGGGGTTCGAACCCACACATCGATTCCCCTTGACCTAACATAATTAATCATCTAAAGCAACACACAACTTTGCAAGCTACCTGGCGGCCGAACGGATAGGGCACAGGGTAATGTAAGACAAAGGTCCCCGGTTCTAATCACATCCTGGACACCATTATATATTTTGTAATTTGAGATAATCTTAAATGTCAAATCATTATTCCCCAAGTTTGGGGAAAAAAGGAAAAATTGTAAGAAATACAGACAGTCCTAATCTCCCATGATATCGATGCATTATTGCAATAGTGATCTCTTTCCTCAATAAAATAGTGAAAATAGTTCTAAATATTTCCACCAGGTATTCCTGTGCTAACCTCTTAACATGGCAACCTAAGTAGGAGGTCTGAGTGTATACTTTACAGCCTGGGCACTATAGTATAGTGGTCATGCCTTTGGACTTGCAAGCAGAAGATCTTGGGTTCAAATCACCATAAGGCCAAACAAATTGTTAGGCAATGATATCTTATGAGTAGAACAATAGATAAGTAACCAGTAGTTGTTATGGGTTCCTTCACACAGGTGTTCCTCTGTGGCCTACCTGTTAGGGCAGAGTTCATCAGATTGGAGGATTTACCAGTCTAGGTTCGAATCCACTAAAGGCGGGGTTTAGTCCTGACGAGGTTATACACATAACCTCCTGAGGAGGATATGTGAACTAGGTCACCTTCCTCAGGCTGTTAAACATCACAAAGTGGTCTGAGAGAGGAGAATATGCCATATGACCTACAGTAAGAACAATAGACCAAACACCCAGGCGGAGTATAAGGCTCATAATTTTATGTGAGGTTTTACAGTAAATACCAAGTACACATACTTGACGTAGTTCTGGTTACAGATGGTGACGGACGGGAAGAGGATGGACTGGTTGTACAGCACGTCCACGTTCACGTTCTTCTCGTGAGACCCGTACTTCTCAGCCCTGTCAACGATGACAAAGATAAAGCCCCCCGTCACCCCGCTGACGATCAGGAACCACACTAACCTATAAGGTGAACATGGAGGCCATTCAGGATAAGTCACCAGCTCAAAGGCAGTTTGTCACTTGATTTGTCAAAACCTGTTTCATGACCACTTATGTGTTTTATCTGTTGAAATTGTTAAAAACATAGAATTGTTCATGTCTGCTATGTTTTTCGATGAAAAAAAAAAATAAAAAAAAAAAAAAAAAAATATATATATATATATATATATATATATATATATATATATATATATATATATATATATATATATAAAGTACAGGAACTTTAGATGAATTCTAACCCAAACCGGGAATTAAATACCATAAAGCTGAAAATTTCAGGAATGGCTCGTCATTATATTAAGTTTGACCTCTAAAAAGTCCTGGAGTGTCCTATATGGGCTTCACTTGAAAAACGGGCCAAATCCAATATGGCCGCCAAATAATCTGAATCTCATCTCCAATAATGACAATATCACTCCTAGAATAATTTAAACCTTACCTACCCCCCCTAAATCGAGTACAAGGAATCTGGTGTCATTGGTTAATTGCTAGGACAAGTGGTTGCTTAGCAATAGCAGTTTTGCATAGCAAACCGGGCTAAGAAGCAAGCATCTACGGCAAAACCCCAAGACTCCATTTAGGAAGATCTTTACATCACTCACCCCAACTAAATGAACCCCAATGAATCAATTGGTATGGCTAGGACCTCTAGTTGGTTAACAATATCACTTCCAACCATATATTTGCTTAGCAACTCAGGTTTGCATAGCAAACTGGGCTTAGAATCAAGCATCTACAGCAAAACCCCACTACAACATTCAGGAAGATCCTGACATCACCCACCCCTATACTAAATTAACTCCAATGAATCAATTGGTATTGCTAGGTCCTCTAGTTGCTTAGCAATATTACTTCCTATTATATTGTTGCCTAGCAACACAGGTCTAACTTGTTCCTAATGCAATATCAATATAGCGATCCCCTCAAAAGGGACAGTGAGAATACCAATCATGTCATTAATCTCTTTCTTTTCCATTCAATTCTTGCTAACATGTGTGCTTGCTTAGAAACCTTGGTTATATTTCTTTATTTGATTGATTGATTGATTAATTTATTGTACGAATCGTTCTGCAATAGAACGTTTTTCTTCGCACACACAGATGGCTCACAGTCATCAAAAAGGCTCATCATGTGTTGCTGAACATTCGCGATCCGTAGTTATATGTTATGAAGTATGTGTAAAAGGGTGAGCTATGATTAACAAAGGATGCAAAGGTATACAAAGGTGTAAGATAGCGGAGACAGCAGTACTGGTGACACTGTAAGATCATGTAGGGGGTATTACCAGAGGTAATGTTTCAATTTTTGCTCTGAAGGCATCTTTTAAGGGTATTTTCTGCACTTCCTTGGTGAGTGTGTCCCATAGGGTTACCCCCCTATAATAGGGTGATTTCTGATAAAAACTTGTTTTTGCCCTCCTTTTCCTAAAGCGGATTTTTAAGTCACCTCGGGTGCGTATATTTCTCTGTTCTAAGGCCTCTCCTCCATGACCTTTTTTCCACATAATCATCAGTAGCTGAATCTTACGCCGGCGTTCAAGTAACTCCAGATTGGCCTCAGAATGTAGGTCAGCCACACTAACAGAACGGACACCAGTGCGCAGACAAATGCGCAGCGCATGATTCTGCATTCTTTGTAGTTTTGTTAGCTCGCCCACGTGTGCACTTCCGGTATAGAAGGAACAATATTCTAGTGTTGGAGCTATCATTACTTTATAAATTTCAATGCTAATCTTTTTGGTCATGTTTTTGCGTAGCTTACTTAGTTTATAAATTTTATTGCCTAAACTCTTTTTTAATTTATTTATTTGGGGGGTTAGACTCAGTTTCTGGTCAAGCTCCACTCCTAAGTACGGATATGACACACAAGTGGGTAGTATACTACCGTGTAGCGACACTGAAGGGTTGCCAATATCTTTTAATCTACTATCCGAACCAAAAAACATACACATGCTTTTTTGTGTGTTAACTGTCATGCCATTCGACAGGCACCATTCGCCCACTCTGGCTACGTCTTCCTGTAAGAGTCTGGAAGCTTCCGCATGACTATCTGCGCTTGCGTATAGGACTATGTCGTCTGCGTACATGGTGAAATTGCAATTTTGGATACTATCTGACAGATCATTTATAAACAGGATAAATAACAACGGGCCCAAAATGGAGCCCTGGGGCACTCCAAAGTGCACTGGGGCACTTGGGGATTTTACCCCGTTTGCTATGGTACAGTGTGACCTGTGTGCTAGGTATTCAGTCAGCCACTTTTTTAGCTTACGGGGTAAGTTTAGAGCAGAAATTTTCTTCATTAAGGTTGGGTGGTGTACGCTGTCGAATGCCTTGCAGTAATCAATAAAGCAAGCTGCAGTGATTTTACCATCGTCACGTGCCTCAAAGAGATCCTTGACGACGTTAAATACCGCATCGCTAGTCCCTTTATTCTTTCTAAAACCAAACTGGGTTTTGCATAATACATTAGCTTGTTCTAGGTGATCAGACAATAGTCTATGTACAATTTTCTCCAGTAGCTTACCGGGGAGAGGCAACAAAGTGATAGGGCGCCAGTTCTTTATTAGGTTCAAGTTACCCTTTTTGGGGATTGGGACCAGAGTGCCACACGACCAAGAGATGGGGAATATCCCTTCCGTAAGGGAGTTTCTGAATATGATTGTCATTTCCCTATATAAATACAACATGGCGTCCTTTAACACCTTGGTGTTCACTCTCTCCAGCCCGCAGGATTTGTCAACATTCACACTTTTTATCAGAGACAGGACTAGATCTTCGCTGACTATATCAGCAGGATCAAAGTTGTCATAGATCTCGTCAGCTTCATCATTCTCTATGGCAGGGTCCACCACTGGTACTACCGGCCGTGGTAATTTATTAAACAAGTCTTCACCTATGCTAGCAAAGTAATTATTAATATAGGCAGCGGTTTCTTCAATCGGGATGATTTCGCCTGTTAGTTCATTAGTGAGCTGAATAATAAGATTTTTCGTAACAGGATTCACAAGCTTACTTATTTCTCTCCAAAATTTGGATGGGTCGCCCTCGGCACGCACCAGGGTAGTTATGACATATTCCCCCTCAGCGTTTTCTAATTGACGCTGTATACGATTCTTCATCTTACGGACTTGCTTTAGCAAAGCTCTGTTACCAGTAACTTGGTGTTCCTTAAGTAGGATTGACCTGTCATTAATGAGCTCAATAATTTCACCTGTTACCCAGGGGTCAGACTGTTTTTTTACAGTAATATTTCTGACAGGGCAGTATAAGTCCAAATACTTTATGATATTGTCAAAAATAAACAGCCACTGAGTGTCAGGGTTGTTTGTATCATTGAACTCAGTCCAGTCTATACATGATAGGTATTCAAGAAAATCATCTTTGTCATATGACCTGTAAGATCGGCCCGTGAAACTAGCAGGGGTTCTTACTTCCTTACCCTTCTTCCTACATGAGTAAATAGGGTAGTGATCAGAGATCAGACACGGCAATACTCCACTGGCACTAACAATGTCACAGTCTGTTATGATATTGTCTATGCATGTGCCACCTGAGAGGTTATTCTCATTCGGTCGCGTTATATCTTCTATCAACCTTTTTATGCTGTTTTCTCTACATAAGTCAAATAAACCTTTGGCTTCGGAACAGTTTCTATCTCTTATGTTGGCGTTGAAATCACCCACTACCCACAGTTCATAGCGGTCTCTATCAACCTTACCTATGACGCCTCCCAATTTATCAAAGAAATCCACATATTCAAGATTTGGCGGTCTGTAGACATTTAGGATAATAAAGTTGCGATAGGTTGGTTTCTCGAAAACAAGAGCTTGCACTTCAATATTTGCCTGGCAACACCATGGGTCCCCAGATCAATTTTCATTCTGCCTTTCCTTATACTATAAGATAATCCTGGGATAGAAATGAAAGTGTAGCTAATCACTCGTTGCTAACATATGAAGAGTTTGGTTCCAAAACGCAATAAGCGCCATTTTGAAAAGTGACACCAACTTTTGACAAATGTGTAGGATAGGAAAGGGTAAATGCAATTTTGAAAAAAAAATTCTTCAAAATTCTATTTTCCATGTTTTTATGTCCCTTCTGGTATATACATTATATCAGAGGCACTATACTTGCCAAAATGGTAGCCTTAGAGAAAGCATTACATGCTTCAATTCTGGAATGGATTTGTTGCATTTTGCAACGAAACTCTTCATATTCTCTCTAAAATTGATTATTCGGGTTAAAGGAAAAGACCAGCGTGATTTCATGTGGCTTTCTATCGGTAGTATTTATTAGCAATATTCAGACTTGCACACTATCAAAATGTGCATCATGTACTTAAACCAGTAATAAAGAAGATCAGAGTGATGTCACATGAGACCAAATATGTACCCAGTCATACAAATCCTATACAAGTTCAGTATATTCTACTGCAATTTACAGTGTAATAGAATGTAATATATGGTTAGGGGGTATTCCTTGTATACCTGAAGTAATTATAACACCCTTTTCCTTCTCATTTTGTACAGACAGTTGTAAGGGAGGCCACAATAGTCTTATCAAGCACAGACTAGGGTATGAGGTAGCTGTCCGATAGGCTCCACTCACTGACGCTTCTGTCAGTCTCTACACAGATTGTTTTTTGAGACAAGAGTTATTTCAGCTGAGGGATCAGTCTTGCATTGACCACCATGGAGTGCACATGGGGTGGGGTCTGAGATATTGTATTTTACTTACCCCATTAAACTACATGGCATTTTGGGTTTATTTCTTACTTATATCTCAATAAATCTCATTACTAGATTAAATAAAATGAAAATAATTAATATTGAAAGTGGCTGCCGCTAGAGTAGGGAGCACTGGGGTGGCTTGCAGCTGGCCCTGGGGCAGGTAGGGCCGGGTATGGAACACTGGGGTGGCCTGTAGCCGGCCCTGGGGCAGGTAGGGCCGGGTATGGAACACTGGGGTGGCCTGTAGACGGGGTAGGGCGGGTATAGAAGCCCTACACCTCCCATAGTTGCCCACCACCACCCACAACTACCTAGAGGGTGTAGAGGCCGGGTATAGAAGCCCTACACCTCCCAAAGTCACCCACCACCCCTCACAGCTTTCTAGGGACAGGGTAGGCTGGGTATAGATGCCCTACACCTCCCATAGTCGCCCACCACCTCTAACCGGTTCCTATGGGCGGGGTAGGCCGGGTATACAATGTAGAAGCCCTACACCTCCCACAGTTGCTCACCACCTCCCACAAGCAAGGTGGTGGCTTGTAGCCGGCCCTGGGACAGCAGGTATGCATATGCACACATCGTAGAGGCACTAGATGAAGCCATAAAGTAATATTTTTATAATAATATTGGACAATAGATTTAAGAACTTGCCTATATACAAACTATACCACACACTACAGCATATCTGATGTCTGCACATGCTTATCCTAACTCAATTAATAAGATAAATAAAATGACTTTTCATGGCCTACCAGCCCCAGGGCCGGCTACAAGCCACCACCTTGCTTCCTACTTGTAGGCCCCAGGACTGGCTACAAATGGCCCACTGCATGCTTCTTACCCGGCCCTACTAGCTCAAGGGCCAGTACACAGTTGGTACAAGCCACCACCTAGCTTCCTACAGGGGCCTACAAGCCCCAGGACTGGCTACAAATGGCCCACTGCATGCTTCTTACCCGGCCCTACTAGCCCAAGGGCCAGTACACAGTTGGTACAAGCTCCAGTATATTCTGTGAGTCAAAGTATTGACATCCAGTATATTTCATGACAACTTTCCCACTGGCATCCCCACCGGAATAGTAGAGCCCATCACATTATATTCCATGACAACTTCCCCACCCAGGTAGTCGAGGTATCAAGCCCCTTTATATTCCATGACAACTTCCCCACCCAGCTAGTCCTTGTATTAAGCTTAGGTATATTCCATGTCAACTTGAAGACCTAAGTTGCCATGGGATATACTGAGGTTGGATGAGGTTGTCATGAGAAATAAGTAATAAGTATATCTCTTAAACCTCCATTTTCATGCAGTGTTAATACTGCTGGGTCTGGGGCCTCAATCTGCCGCATTCTGTGGAGTTTACACCATCATAGAGCTGGATGGAAAGGGTCAATAGTGCCATTGCTAACCAACATCGGTAACAGCTAACCTATTGCTAAGCAACTCCCACAATTATAAATGACTTCATTGTTTTTCTTTTTCCACTTGTTGCTGTTACAATGTTCAATATTAATTCTAAATGATGTTAGAACATCTCAATCTGCATAGAATTTAACCACAAAAAAGTGAAATGTGAGTTGCTAGGCAATTATGTATTTGAAAGTAATGATGCTAAGCAACTAGAGGTCAAAACTAAAGCAATATTAGCAATGTGTTCCTTAGAATTGATTTGGTGGGGCTCTGTGATACCTGCAGGTTCTTCCTGAATGGTGGCACCATGGGGGTCTCGCTGTAGATATTTGCTTTTAAGCCAAGGTTGCTAGGCAAGCCTGCTGTTGCTAAGAAACTGCTTGTCCTAGCAACAAACCAATGACACCAGTGGATTCCTTGCACCTATTTTAGAGGAGTAGGTAAGGTTTGTATCTTTCTAAGATGAATATTGTTGTCATAGGAGATGGGTTTAACCCCGGTTTGCTAGGCAAACCTGCTGTTGCTAAGCAACCACTTGTCCTAGCAACAAACCAATGACACCAGTGGATTCCTTGGACCCATTTTAGAGGGGGTAGGTAAGGTTTATATTCTACTAGGATAGATATTGTTGTCATAGGAGATGAGATTCTGATTATCTGGCGGCCATATTGGATTTGGCAGTTTTTTAATGGAAGCCCACACAGGATACTCCAGGACTTCTAGTACAGTGATAACAATACCAAAACCAATCATTCCTGCGATTTTCAGCTTTATGGTATTTAATTCCAGGTAAAAACCTAAAGTTCCTGTACTAATATATATATCATATATCATAATATATATATCATAACATGCATATATATTCATTTAATTTTTATTTTTTCATGTTAAAAGTACCTGGAAGGAGTTGTGAATTGCCGCAATGACTCGTAGGTCATCAGGATGACTCACTGATTCTTCCAGCAAATAGGGATATCACAAAGTTGTTGGATATTCTTGTTGAAAAGCAAATTCCTGAAGGCAGACAATTATCTAGACCACTATAGTCAGCGGTCGTTTCTCTTTACTGACCAAAAGTAGAAAAATATGAATACAAAAAAATATATTAAAAAAAACACGAAATGGGGAGAAAATGCTACGGTCGACCCTTTATTGAATCCAAACATAATTATTAAAATAATCACCTTCTAAGGATGTAGGGAGTGGCTTCAGTGATGTAGTGTATGCCGTGGAAGGTGGTTGTGGCCGAAAACTCATACCACATCCCTCTCCATGTCCAGCCTTCCAGTCCAGCTGACGACCCTGTCGTAAAAGAATAAACATGAGTTTTGCAAAACTCTGTACTACATATCATGCAATTGGCCACACAGTGGTCTAGGTTGAGTATAACACTTTTCCGATATATTAAATATTATGTTTTAGAACAGGCCCCTGGATATTACACGTCATGCTGACCCTGCTGAAACATGTATGGTCAATTTAATGCAGACTTGCTGCTTCCTCCCTTATTGCAAGGTAGACATTCAATGGTTATAGTGTTATTGTTTTATTATATACCAGGTCTAGGGGTATGGTTACTATCCACAATTTCCCTTAATTGGGACAGAACAGGGGAGATGGTAACTGTATTTTAGAATGAGAACCTTTTTATCTACTTTTCCATTCTATCACATTGATAAATTTATTTTCTAAAATGATAATTTACATGGATTATACAGAATTATATACAGGAGATGCCTGGGAAATCAGTTCTTGGCAATCCTGTGGACTATCTTGAGCTGGCACACTCAAGCCTATATTTTCTTCTGATGATTGTTTATTTATAACCCTTTCCCTCTTATAATCTGCCATTTATCTTTGCAAGAGATTCTTCATGTGTGCAATACAAGAC
This sequence comes from Harmothoe impar, assembly GCA_947462335.1. Lineage (NCBI taxonomy): Eukaryota > Metazoa > Annelida > Polychaeta > Phyllodocida > Polynoidae > Harmothoe > Harmothoe impar. The sequence continues at coordinate 48,856,765 of OX381709.1, read as the reverse complement.
TTTAACTCCAACTATTATCTATATTCTGGTGGGGTTTGGTTGTTTAGTGTTGAAAAGGGACATCAGGTGGCAACATTTATGGTCTCATACCTGTAAGTCTCTCATTGCTGATTTCACCAATAGAGTCTACTATTACCTGGTGTAACACTACAGACGACACCACCTTGTTGATGTAATTAAGCGATGGATAGAATGCTGGAAGCATTCTATTTTTCTGATCTATATCTTTGAATTTAGCACAGTTTTAGGTCACAAATTAGATTGAGATCTTACAAGGAGACCCTTTATATAGATATGCAGAAAGTGAACTATTTATATATCTGAGGTGGTATGGCAGCTTTAACAATCAAAGTACCAAAATGTAGCTGAAGACATGAAATTAAATAAAGGGGGTGTCCCCTAATGTCACCTTGCGCCATGTTTTGTCACAATGCGAAAAAGGAGGGGTGGTCAGAACAAAGGCAGTTGTGTTTGTTTATATCTTATAGATTTACCTCACAGGAAACAAAAAACGTTATGCAACATTTTATAGCGTTATATAACGTTTCTGTAAGGCTCCTTACTATAGCGTAACGTTATATAAAGTTTTAAAACGTTATTTTGATGTAAAATAACGTCTTTTTTTCGTTAGCTGGGCTGACTCGTATTTTAAGAAACTGAATTATATTTGTGAATAGTATGTGCAGAGATGATTGAATTAATTAGACGTTGCTGAAAGGATTAAACAGTTAATTGTAACTCAATTCCTTATAAACAGTATATATGGGGAACATTACTCACGATCATCCTCAGAATCAGCCATTTCTTATCCCTTTGTTAATCCCAATCCACTATTAATCCCCAAACACAGGTGTTAAAAGATAATCTAGTTATTAATCCTGGATCCCTAATCCATCAGACTGTGGCACTAAATGCAAAGTCCAACTGGAGTATGTCAATCTCTGAAGGATATTCTCCTCAAAAATAGGGGGTATTTACACCAATAACCCTATATTGGTTATAGGTGTCTTTTAACCAGACAGCCAGTAGACTAATCAAACTATCACACCAGCCCTGCTCTGTCCTCCTGGGCAGCTGGTTAGTTGAGCATGAGAGTATGATACCAGCTTAAATCCCACAAGAGCAGAGCCAAAATGGCCACCTTCACTGGTCTTCCAAGTGAGTTTGGCGCTGTTCTTGCTGGCTGCAGTATGGACATAAAGTTCCAGCCTAAGCCTCGCTGGGAGACCAAAGTCAATATGTCTGTATTCAGTCTCCGGTAACCAGGGAAATGCCGCGAGAGAATGGCTCTGTTCACATAGTAATATGCCGTGAGAACTTTGCCGCGAGACCAGAGTCAACATTGACTAATTGACTTGTTTAATCTCTGTATAGCACTGAGTGTGTAGCAGATGAGCTGTGGGACAAGTGTAACACTGCCTCACAATGACACCACTGCTGTTTGACCAGTAGACCACACTACAGGTACTAGGTATTGGAGTAAAGGGGTGGTCATTATCTAACAACAGGGGCATACAAAATAATTCTACCCCTTTCCCTTGAGAGGGTTCAACAGTTTCTGAGCCATCCCATCTTCAAACTATGGTAACGCACAGGGTTTTTGTTGAAAAGGGGCAATGTTTTCCTGAAGGGGCAATATTTTCCTGAAGCCCGCTCTCTCAAATCCACAACTCCCATTGTTAGTAAATAATGACCATTGCCTAGCCTACATGCTCTACAGGTCAAGCTCACCAGAGTGCAGGGACAAATATTAAGAGTCTTAATCAAATCTTTAAAGTCTTAACCTTAAAGTCTTGATAATACCCACCAAATATAGACGGCGTCATAATTATGTTGATATCATGGAGGGCTCTGCCCCCCAACCCCCGTTTCTCTTTTATTTTTTCCTTCTTTAGTAATGGTGAGCACCATTAAAACCTTAAGACTGAGACTTATTAAAGCAGCAACTTTAGCTTCGAGCATCGAATTTTAGATTATAACATGTCAGCAATCTTCACAGACTCATATGTGGACAGGCTAATTTATAAATAATATGGGTGCTTCTTTCTATGTTAAAAAAATAAGTGAAATGCCTCCTGTGAGAATAAAAGTCAACCAACTGTAAACCGGATAACAATACCAACCTGCTAATAACCTACTCAATGCTGCCTCTTGGTAGGCATGAGGTACCCCCTTCCACAAGACCCCCCCCCCCCGGGTTTTCCAAAAATGAGCACTCCCTAAATACCCTCCACCCTATTGCCCACTCCCTGCCCCTCTGGGACACATGTATTGTGTGGCTGCCATTACTATAACTACCAACTATGAGGTGCATCCAAACTTTGACAATGCTGGGTGGGGGAGGGTAACAGTGGATGTATAGGCCTACATATTGCATGAGGAATGTTTGACACTGGTTGGGTGGGGGAGGGGTAGTGAGGAAGGGGGGGGGGGTGTTGATAGGGGGGTGATGAGGTGGGTGACAGATCATTCAATGATAGAGTTTGTTACAACAAAAGGCTTCCCAGTAAACAAAAAACGTGATACAATGTTAGATAACGTTTTGCTAAGGCCCCTTATTGTGGCAAAATGGTATATAACGTTATTTGACATAAAATAACATATCTTTGTTAGCTGGGTTTGCTTCCATGCAAGCAATATTCCAGATACATTGGGAAAAAGGTGAGCGTCAGCCTGACATTAGATATGTCTGCAATACAACAAAATGTCTTATTTTAGCCTAAAGAGTTGAAAACTGCCCAGCTAGCACCTTATGTAAAAAGCACGTCTTTTACTGGTCATATTCATGTTGATATGTCATAATGACCTGATCATGACGTCCGAAGGTGGGAGATCCTTGTACATAGCAGTTTGACAGGAAACTGATGTACTGTTTACATCTAAATGGCAATTTGAAATGGACGTTGCCATTTGATATTGTCCATACATTCCTATGTGGTCATTATTTGATGTAACAAGTGATTAAATCTTGATCACAATATCCCATCTTATTTTTCGAGAAATTATACACAGGAAACATTGATGTCAAATTTATGAGTTAAGGTGCATGCTAAAATGTCATGATAGATTTGACATCAACATTACTCATACTTTACATATGTAGTACATCTTTATCTTGTCAGATTATCACATCTATGAGATATCTGTTATTTAGCTCTCAAATAGTTCACACTTTTGACACAAGATGTCTCCCTCTGCCAATATCAATAGAATACAATCTATATTGGCAGTAGTTTGACCATAATTGAGTATCTATTCAACACAATGAATTACATAGAAGATGAAACTTGAATAACTTTTTCCCTGGATTGTATGATCTGTTATTTTTATTTCTATAGAATAATTATTAATGGGAGAACCAGGATATTAACACGAGCACACCTTTTCTGTGGTTGCTTAATCTATTCAAATCCCATAGACTGACCATGAGCTGACATCACATCTTGGCCACTGTGCTAGGATCAATCTGCTAAGTCTCTGCAGGAATATTGGTGATGTTTACAGGCAAAATACCCTTACGTGCCCAGAACTCCAAAAGTGCGCGCTTTTACACCTATACATCTTCAACAGAGCACTCTAGGGGCTATAGTGGCCCGGTATAGTGGTCAAATTAGGATGATCCTGGGTGCAAATGAAGCGGAATTGCATAAGGTTTGTAACGATACCAAATACTCTATGGTGACATGAATAGAATATCAATGGTATGCATGGATATAAAATATAATGGGTTAGAAATGGCCTAAAAATCATTAAAAATGCGCGCATTGGCCAAAGGGGGCAAAAGAAATATTGATAAATAAAAGAAATATTGAGAAAATGGAAAAAAAAGTGATAAAAAACATTTTTTAATGTTTTTTTTCTGGAGATTCCGACTAAATTGGTGGTATTCTTTCACTTCCAATATGTATGCCCTCATTCGAAATAGCAAAAGCATGTTTACCATGTCAAATGACTCTATTCCAAACTAAAAGGGCCCTTTTTGGAAATATTAACCGTTTTTACAATATTGTTTAATATTAGGAAAATAATTTTCTAGTTGCCATGGTAACCCAAATTATGATGTTTGCAGACATTCTTCCATACATTATACAAAAGCAAGTTCCATTGGCTTTCAGAATATATAATATAAAACATATCTCCCCTAGTAGCAAGCCCGCACGGGGCCAATTTGGTTTTAGCTTGGATTGGCTGTTTGAAGTCGGGCAAAACTGAGCTGGGTTTCATGTTGGGCAGATGGCTGGGCTGAAGTGTGGCCCCGATTGGGCTGCCCATTTTGGGCTCAGATCAGTTTCAAAGCGGGCTGCCCGAATTGGGCTCAGATCAGTTTCAAAGAGGGCTACCCGCTTTGGGTTCATGTTGGCCAGATGACAGGAAACCCGTCCAAAACCCGTTCTGAGCCCAATTCGGGCAGCCCACTTGGGGCCACACCAAAACCCAGTGCCCTAAACCAACGGGCGCCCGTCGGTTAGCCCACTCCGGGCCGATGAGGGCTGAGGTTGGGTTTGGACAGGGCAACTGGTCTAATAGTTCTGATGATTGACACCAGATGTCACTACTATACAATATCTAGAGTTTTCCAACAAAGCCAGATGAAATTGACATTATATAATAATACAATAAAATGTTAAAGTGATGTAGAATAGGAAACAATAAATAGATGTTCTCACAGTTTGGAAATAAGATAGAATATATATTTGAATGATGAAAAGGAGGTTCTCTAAGCAGCTATCCAGTGTAAACACTATTTCTGTGGCATTACAATCTTAATACAAGACTCATGTGCCCCATGTAGGTATGAACTATGGCGTTGAAGGCCAATGTGCACCATAGACACTTGTCTATCCTGCATGTGGCTCAAACCTGATGATAATAGGCCTGCTTGATACTTCCATTATTGGGTAGGAAGAGTATGATTATGCCTTGGGTTGATTAGCAGGACCTAGGATATCTGGTTCAACAAATACAAGAAATCATTGGAGAATGATTGAATAGATTCTAAAAACCCATAATTATCCGATCTTAGCCTGCTTTCAACCCGTCCAAAAAACGATCTAAGCCCGCTTTCAACCCGTCCAAAAACCGATCTGAACCCACTTTCAGCCTGTCCAAAAACCAATCTGAGCCCAAAGTGGGAAGCCCGTCCAAAAACTGATCTGAGCCCAAAGTGGGCTTCCCGTCCAAAACCCGATCTGCGCCCAACATGAGAAGCCCGCACGGGGCCAGACCAAAGCCCAGTGCCCTAAACCGATGGGAGCCCGTCGGTTAGCCCACTCCGGGCCAGACTTGCAAACACAGTCTGGCCCCGTCCGGGGCCACAGTGTGTTTGCTACTAGGGTCAGCACAAAATATTGAACTGTTACACAATCCACAAATGATATAGTGAAAACTCACTTTTGTCAAAATAATTCTGGGCACGAAAGGGTTAAATCAGTTGCCTTCGATGTTTGATGGAGAAGTCCTACTCTAGGTGTAGGGTAGATGTTAGATACATGTCTTTTCGTGATGTCTGCATCTGTCATCTTCTTTATGAAATAAATTTATATCCCAATCAAAATGTTCTTAGAATATACCCACCTCAAACAATGTTACAATTATTCCACTTACTTACATCTATATATCGCCTCTTCCTGATGTCTTTCAAATCTTTCAAAGCAGGTCATATTAATATCATTATGTTACATTGAAAAGATGTCTGAAGAATGATGTCTAAATCATTTGGATATAGCATGTCATGAGGCCAAGAATATGACGTAACCAAAGGTAGTAAATATCTATTGAGAAAAGATGTAGAGATGACGTGATTAACTACGAGTTTTGCTAGCTGGGTGCAGTCCCAGTGAACAAAAAACGTTATATAACGTTATATAACGTTTCTCTATAGCTCCTTACCGTGGCATAAAACGCACTAAAATGCTACACTGCTTTTAAAGGGTTAGGTTAATGCCTTTTTAAACCATGGACCAAACCCATCATAGCCAGTTCAGGGGTGAATGTGGCACTGAAATATTGATTCCTACAATGGGTGCATGGTATAGAATGCTGCAGTTTTATTGTCAAGCAGCAAATCAGAAGGGCGGAAGTATCGGATCACATGCAAATGTTGCGTGTTTTGGTGCGTTAAACGCTATGTGTTCATAAAGTTCACTTTTCAATATTTAGTACTGCATGTGTGGCCTATTTGCTGACCAAGGTCTGCTATTGTGACAATACAACTACTATACAATAGGTATGGACACACGGATTGTCCATAAATGAGGCACTTTGTCACTATAGCTGACCTTGTGAGTTCATGTATGCAGCAGATGTTGCACAACTAGACATTCAGACATGTCAATACCCACTCCTACATTTTACAATGTCAGTGCCTGTTACGCTGCCGAAATTTCTGATGGACTGTAATGAGTGGATCATTCTCTTTCCAAAATATAAACATGAACATCATTTACAAATTGGAGTGAAACCCATATTTTTTGTAAGTAGTTTATGATTGCAAATGCTGCATTTAGTCCTGTGTTTGATAGGCAAGATGGCCTTGGTTCAGAATAAATAGGTTCTGAAGTGCTGGGTCAGTGGTTCCCCAAATTCTAATTAATGGGTCCGAGTTTCAAGGACCAGTCATTTAAAGTGCCCAAACTATACCAATAGGGAAGGTTACATATACTTGATATGACTGTAACCCCTAGGCATATGCACCATGAATCCGCCAGTTATGTCATATATAATTAGTCAAAATTAATGTGTCCTACATGAGGCCAATACTATATGCATATTAAAACACAACAGAAGCAATTAAAAATAAAATTTAAATTAATGACCCAGGTGTGTGGGTATATCATGATGAGGTTACCTGACCACGTGTAGCCTGTGTTTGCCTACACTGTGACGTATCAGAATTCTATATGTAACCTTCCCTATAGGCTACTTACGTTGCCCTGCATGGCGTAATCCCGGCATTATCCAATCACACCGCAGCAAATCAGATAACAACCAATCAGTGAGCAGCCAATGAAATAACAACCGCTCAGTGAGCAGATAATCAGCTAACAAATGATCAGTGAGTGGCCAATCTAAGATGATGGTTCTGCAGGATGGAGACTATAGTATAGGCGCCGTGTGGAGGGAAGTAATACCTGTATCCCACCAGCCCATCTTTATGTGCCTCCCCCCACTGTGTAGACAAGTGAACAAATGACATGGAAGGGGCTGCTCCTCTCTATGCACACTTTGGTTGTCTCTCATTGACCGGTTAGTTCTTGTCACCCATGGACAAATCGTAGAGTGACACATTTATCATCTGTGACAGCCTTATCTGAGGCCAAAGCCTCTCAAGTACATTTTTCATAGATTTCATATTATTTCTCCACCCCTCCTCACATAACTATTGGTTTCTTTCCCCAGCTCCTACATTTACAATAAGATCTCTTTCATCCGCCATGCCTTCTTTCTGGCCGGAAATGGTTGGATAGTGAATGTGGCGGTTTATAGAGTATGATTTGTATGGCATAATATAAAAACCACCCCCTTGTTAACCTGGCAGTGGCAGTAGGTGGAAGGGCGGTCTATTGGATGGCGGATTATAGAGATCTGACTGAAATAATTATATGTAAAATGTAATGAGTTTGATGCCCAATCTGGCCCCGGGTATCTATTATTCAATTACCAATAGAGATTGGCTCTCCAAGTCCCTGTCACAGACTGACCCTGGTTTATGTCGCTGTGGTAAAACTAAATCTGTATTGATCTATGAAAGGGAAAGGTTTACCTTCACAGCAATCCCAATATTTCCTCTTCAATACAAACAAGATGAACACATGCAATGAGCATGCTCTATGCAGTGGGCAAAGAAGGTATATATGGTTCCCTGTAAGGACTCAACAAAAGCTGAAATAGAGCAAATTTTGGCCTAAAAGACGCAGATGGGTAAGTATAGATTCCATCTTCTCAAGTTTCCAAGGGAAGAGATCAACAACCATCCACAGTGTATACCGCTGTGATGTGTTGTGTAATAGAGGTAGAAGCGCCATCTCGGGAAGCTTAGGTACCAGCTCCTCTCACCATAGTTAGGACGTCTGTAACCATGGAAATGCCGCATGTAGCCATGTAAGGTCATCTGTAACCATGGTACTGAAGGCTGTAAGCATGGTTAGGCCATCTGTGACCATACTAATCACATATGTAACCATGATATCGGTATCTACTTATTGGCCTAGACTCACACCCAGTTGCATAAATTACTCTACATCATCCAGCATGCAGCATATAGGCCGAGTTATATACTTGATTATTCTATTTATATTGGAGGTATGGTGGACAAACATACCACTAGGGTGACTCTGAATCAATCAGTTATGTATAAATATTGATGCTCGTATATGTATTATGAGATACACTTAAATACATACATTTAGAATATCATATTGTATGGTGAAAGATATGTATCACTATAACCTGGGGATAATTAAACATAGATTTTATGTTATGACCCTGGTGTGTGCCTATCATGGTGAGGTTACCTGAGCATGTGTTGCCTTTGTTTGCCCACACTATGACGTAGCTGAACTGTATATGTAACTCGACCGATTGCAACAGGACTTTTGCCTTAGATGCAGGCGGGTACTAACTAGGAGTCCTAGGACCGTAGTCTGGTGCAGGCTAGACTGTCAGTGTATCAGGCAATACCATGGAGGCATGCACTGGCACACTAGATATGTTTTGGTTTGTTCTTTAAGGATGAGCTGCAGTCTTGTATTGATTTTCAACAACAGTATAAGCTATGCTATAGGGCACCTGGCCGTCGACAGCAGCACCGCTTGTGGTGAGTTTAGAACCTGCAGTACAGGCCCTTAACCAGCAGGTGGCGGTGCTAACCGGGGGTTTTGACGTCACAGGGCAGTACTGAGTCTATAGGTGTCCATCTAGTGGTACCTGCTTGAACCGCCAACCCCCGAATATGGCTGCGCCCATGGCCTAACCCCTAGGAGCCCTATACTAGGCTATAAACAAGCACCAAGGTGTAGGCTGACACCTATTCTCGGATCAAATATAAAATAAATGGATGGTCCCCTATAGACTCTCCCAGAGGGAGCCACATATATTGTGTCCTGCCATAGATGGTGATAGAGGTGGCCTGTTTGTAAGATTTTCTGGAGAGTGTGAGCCCATAAAGTGAAGTATACCTGTTGAAATAATGTTATATTTTCATTAATCTATATTTTTGACAATTTAACAATGCAAAAACGATGAATCTCTATTTGGAATGGTGATTCTAGGTAAAAATTAACGGTGAAAGCTATGTCTCGAAAGTTTCCAGTGGATCAGCATTAATTTGACAACATTTTTAACGGTTTTCCTTAGTCTGTGGTATACAGTACAAGGTTTGACCACTGGGCAGTGCTAGAGAATGGCATTTAATGAATTATTCAAGGCACAACCACAGCTATATATCTACCGGTAAGTACTATGAAATTATTCATCCATAAATAGAGACATGCATTCATAAATAGGATATAGGGTAAGCTCGCCTATATCCGACCACCTACCATAAGTCGACCACCTACACCACTATACTGCATTGAATGTATGCTATATGGGGATACAAAGGCTATTAGAACTAAAAGTTGAAGTGTTAATGGTCTGCATAGCATCCTTATTGTTCACAAATATCATGTTATTCATGTAAATACATACTGCAGAAGTGAAGGTGTATGACCTGTTTTGACCACAGTCATAGTGGAAATTCTTCATAAAAGTTAGACTTTGGTGCTAGTTAATCATAGTTTTCAGTTGATTTTTGCACTAATTGTAATGTTAAATGAATGGATACACATCTTTTGAGCATTAATCACTTTTTCTTAAAATATAACATCCACTTTCTCGAAAGGTAGGGCTAATGAGCTAGCACCTACAAATTTCACCATGAAACGACCAGAATTTCACCCTAAGACGACCTCAACTTACAAGGTGTTAGCAATAACCCAATTACAATGGTTATTCTACAAGGAATGCTACCTAGATACCTGCTTTTCAAAAGGTCCAACTCTTAGGAAAATACATCCAAAATGGGAAGATAATGAACCTGTATAATTCTAACATTGTGCTATTGTATAAATCCAGTTTATCTAGATATGAATTGTGAATAATTTATATTGTTTTGACTGATATAAAAGTGGTCGACTCTGGGTTAGTTTTGGTCGACATTGAGTGAAAATAGACCATATAAGATTTCCAAATATAAAGGCAATAATTTAAACATAACATTGTTCAGAAAATTATCAAGCATGGTAAATTGTCCCCCATGGATCATCCCTCAATGTCTGGTACAACAGGTATGATCCAATAGTTGTTTTATTTGATGTAATGAATCATCTGCTAAAGGTCATGAAAAACTGTGACGGGAAGGGTCGACTTATGGTGAATCTACCCTACTTTGGCGGTGTATCAACAGTAACTGCAGCACTAATACTAATTATTCCATCAGCGGAAACAAAAACTTTATAAATGAGCAGTGAAAATTAGGGGCCTTAGCGCAGTTTGCACCAAGCTTCTTTTTCCTAGTCACAATTTCTTTTGCAAATTGACATTTGGAACATTGTACTGAAATAAATACCTGTCGCTATTTGGTTTAAAATAAGACACATAATTTTACTTTACCTTTAACTATTTATATCATAGAGTTATACATGAAGTACATAGTAGTCAAGATGTACCAACACAGTTTTGGCGGGTAACTCATGGTTCAGGTACCCACGTACAAGGGCCTGGTCACTGTCCTTAAGAATTGACTTTGATGCTATCAGCATCATGTATTGACCAATGCAGCAAGAAATGGTAAATTTTCAGAAAAGTTCCTGATGAACATTATCAAGCGTGACTTACAAATACATGAATAAATATAACCTCAAAATCTTTATTCATATGCAGAGTACACTCTATTTGAAAGATACTTTACTGTCTTGATATGAAATGCAAACGTAGCCATTTAAAACAAATTTATAATGAAATGTCACCCTTCTTAGATGCATGGGTCTATAGAATTGACAGAAACGACATACAATAAATTCTGGCACAGCTTATATGGTTGACCAGGATTGTGCTTTCGCTACCAAATCTCCAGCACTGAGGATTTTTGTTCACAGAGGCGGTGATACACATGATTGTAGATTAACCTGTTAATGCTCAGCTGTTGTTCACATCTAAAGTACATGCTGGGCAAGCGATAGTGATTGTATTGATAAAGGTACCAGACAACATTGGTTAATTGGCCAATAATTATGTTTTATCTTGGAAAGGTGGCCTTACCCACGTATGTGATTGCTATTGGAAATGAACATTTAAAGTACACTTGTATGGTATTTTATCAAAGTGGGGTAAATGCGGGCTGGATCTAGGCACTTTATATGGAGCCCACGTAGCAGCCCAGGACAAAATAATCGTGGGCACAATATAGCAACCCACCATGGGACCCATTATAAGTAATGCTGACTACAGGTAGATGAATGTAAAATCATATGTAAAAGCCAAATGTAAATATTGAAGAACTGTAGTGTAGAGACTCCTATTCATATGTTGTACAACTGAATAGTATTTCTTCCTCCCCGTGCCCCTGGTAGCAAGCCCACATGGGGGCAATTCAGTTTCAGCTCGGATTGATAATCGGACATATTTCAGTGCATTTATAAGAGGATTGGACAGATGGCGGGCCTGATATGGGATGTCCGTCCCACCGATCCGATGATGTAACATACTAAATATGACACGTAAACTTACTTAAGCTTTAAACATGATATAGGTCAGGAATATAGACAGAGCTTCCTATAACCAAATAAGAGGCTATTCTTGCACGTTGGGTTGTCCTTGAAGTCTACAGTATGTACAACAGATGATGGATGGTCACACCAGGTACCTGTGGAGCCAATTACTACCTGAGGTCAGAGCAGCAGCTGCCATGGATGCAGATGGTGTGGGCAGAGGATGGGGGGAGGGGGGGAGGCACCTTCATTCCAGACACGACACATTCCTATAGGTATTTAACACGGGCTTATACACTGGGGCCTATGCTTCTATGGAAAGGAAAGATACACTTTTGATAAAGTATCGAGGGGAAATTCGTTAACAGGAAGGTTAGGTATTTATTGTTACTTGAATTGGAGTCTCATATGTTCATATCCTCTATATGAGCCTCACAATCTCTTCATATGTCTACTATACACATAGAGAAATGTTCCCATATGGTGCCGGCTCATCAATCTTAACGGCTTGAAAATGAATACATATAATGCAATGCTTTCATATCAAAAAGGGAGAATCACTAAATATAGTGAATCTAATCTTTTAATGCAGGTATGTTGATCAAACAGAATTAGTATCCAAAGACCTAGCACAAGAAAATATCACAACAGACACGGTTGGCATGTGTATCCAGTGCTCATTATTTGACGTGCTTTGGCCTATCATCATCATGTGCAGCTGGCTTTTACAAAAAGCCCATAAATTAGGATAAACATGTGTTGCAGGAAAGTGAGTCAGCCTTTCTTATATCCCATAAACTACAGTGACATGTAGCCTACTTATATCTTAGCATTTTCTTCTTTTGTACCTTTCTCCTCCTTCTTCTTAAAGGGCCATTCTCACCACTCGCACTTACCACATAGCAGACTAGAAGAGTACACACACAGAAAAGTGAGAGTCATTGTCGCCAAAATGGCACTGCCTGACTCTCAGTTGAGGGTAGTTTTAGCGACAATGACTCTCACTTTTCTGAGGGTGTACTAGAATTGTGAGTGGGAAACGCTCGGTGAGAATGCCACTTTAAAACCAGAAAGACCTAGAATGTCAATTGGCAGATTGCCAAGAGGGAAGATGTAAGCACGAGCTATAGATGATATCTATTCAAAGTCACAGGTATGCCGGCCCTTTCCATTTATACCATGACTTCCTGTCTGTTGATCCATACCTATTTTTTTCATCTATCTTCATTTAATACTTTAGTCGACTACATTCAAGTGTGCCTTCCTACCATATTGTACATTAAAACCCTGTCCCATGCTTATATAAAATCAAAACTGAGGAAAGGATACCAAAACAATACAAACGAAGTTCAGGAAACACTTTTTTTTATTAGAAAACATTGTACCACACGAAACAGGAACGGTATGTGGCTAAGAGAAATAGAACATATCACAAAGTATACATTGCATCCAACAGTATTTCTGGTTAATTCATTTCACCATTTTGTTGAAATAGAGCCTTTGTTAGTCTCCCGGAAGATGGCAATTAACAATAAAGTATCTGAGGTGTTTGCATGGCATTCACCTAAAGTTAATAGTGGAGGCAGTTTTCTTAACTTTCAACAATTATAGCAAAATATGAGGATTAATCAACGCTGCCGTTTTAACAGATTCGGCTCCATGTCATGAGTAGAGTATTCCAAAATCTTTATAGCAAAGTAAAAAAAAGAAAGGTTAATCCATCCTCAAATACTGGGCTTGTCATAGCTGTGGCTTGAATAGTGTCAATACCAGGGTCAGTTTACTTAGAAGCATTTCCTGTGGACAATGGATGGGCCAGACTCATCATACTCCTGCTTGGAAATCCACATCTGCTGGAAGGTTGAGAGAGAGGCAAGGATGGAGCCACCAATCCATACAGAATACTTGCGCTCTGGGGGAGCAATGATCTTGATCTTCATGGTAGGAGGAGCTAGGGCAGTGATTTCCTTCTGCATACGGTCAGCAATACCGGGGTACATAGTGGAACCACCAGAGAGGACTGTGTTGGCGTACAGATCCTTACGGATGTCAACATCACACTTCATAATGGAGTTGTAAGTAGCCTCATGGAGACCAGAAGATTCCATTCCTGTGGGTGAAGAACATAGTTAAACTCAATTATTTCCTTTTTCAAAATATCTTCTTTTCTAGAAATTTTACCAGAGCAAACAATTTACCTTTACAGATTTTCGGAGTTTTTTTGTGTGTCAATGTATCAACCTTGATCAAACCTTATAACCTTTAGAAATATTATATACTAGTATAACGTTAAAAAGTCACACAATAAACTGATTATTGGTTCCCTATTGGTGAGAAAAAAATGGACAGTGGGTAGCACTTAGGCCACTCAAGAAAATGGTTTCTCATCACCGTGCATATCATAAAAATTCTTTTATGAAAAACACTATTTTCGCCACTTTTAAAGATCAACTAATTCTTATCCAATAATGTGAATTTTGGTCATGAAAAACCTTCATTATTTTATACACTGGGAAAAATAGAGAAAAAAGCCTCCGTCCTCATATTTCCCAGTCTTTGGTGATGAGAAACAACTTTCTTTTGGGTTACCTTAATTGGAGGATATCAAAATATACAAACCTAAGAATGATGGCTGGAAGAGGGCCTCTGGACACCTGAACCTCTCATTGCCAATGGTGATGACCTGTCCGTCAGGAAGCTCATAACTCTTTTCCAAGGAAGATGAAGAAGCAGCAGTTTCCATCTCTTGTTCAAAGTCAAGTGCAACGTAGCAGAGCTTCTCCTTGATGTCACGCACAATCTCCCGCTCAGCGGTGGTGGTGAATGAGTAACCACGCTCTGTGAGGATCTTCATGAGGTAGTCAGTGAGGTCACGGCCAGCCAAGTCAAGACGGAGAATGGCATGAGGTAGAGCATAACCCTCATAGATGGGGACAGTGTGAGAGACACCATCTCCAGAATCGAGTACAATGCCAGTCGTACGGCCTGATGCATACAAGGAGAGCACAGCTTGGATGGCGACATACATGGCTGGGGAGTTGAAGGTTTCAAACATGATCTGGAAGCAAACCAGCAAACAGTCGTCAAAGAGAAATCATAAAAGCCATAAAGATCAAAATCTAAAGACTATATAATCTAGTTTCAGCATCACAGCCTTACATAGCCTTACAGTGCTATTAGAAAACTCATGGTGAACCTCTGCCTTTAAACATTAGCAGCCAGAGTTATGATAGGTGCTTCTAATGTAGGTGTGGTCTGAACACAGAGAATCCAAAACACTGACCATATGGGAAGCAGTGTTATCCACACGTTTATGAAATAATCTTGCATATTAAGCATACCTGTGTCATCTTTTCCCTGTTAGCCTTGGGGTTGAGTGGAGCCTCGGTTAAAAGAACAGGGTGCTCCTCAGGGGCCACACGCAGCTCATTGTAGAAGGTGTGATGCCAGATCTTCTCCATATCGTCCCAGTTTGTGACGATACCATGCTCGATGGGGTACTTCAGGGTCAGGATACCTCTCTTTGACTGCGCCTCGTCTCCTACATAAGAGTCTTTCTGGCCCATACCCACCATGACACCCTGATGGCGGGGACGTCCGACAATGGATGGGAACACAGCTCGGGGAGCATCGTCTCCGGCAAACCCAGCTTTACACATGCCAGATCCATTGTCAATTACAAGCGCAGCAACATCCTCGTCACACATCTTGATTTTTGAGGTAGACAAATCTGTGTAAAAGAAAAGAAGGCATTTTGATTAGCGATTCATGTATTTCCTCTCCTGCATGGAGACATCTTAAAAGTACACACAACTATTTCAAACAAAGATAATTTGAAGCTTTAAGATGCTGGTATGGGCATGATCTCAGCAATAACACTAGCAAACAAAATCTGTACCTGTTGCTGCACATGCCTTAACTACATCAAAGATCAGTATGTATTGTAAGGATAGTGAATCCATCAAGTAATCCAACAGATCTGACTTCTCTTCAATCATATATCTTCCTCGTCCCCAAAACGTGAGCAGAGAAAAGAAATAGAGTCAAATGGGAGTCCAGGCTGCCTTCAGAATGAGGACTGATCCTTCTGTGACTCACTTAGGTGAGCCAGGGAGTTATGTGACTCCTCCTAGGTGACTCCCTTATGTCAGCCAGGAAGTCACCTAGGTTCCCTTATAGGCAGTCTGGGCTCCCCAATAGAGGGGAGTAATTCTGGGGCCAACCTGGACTCCCTTTTGACTCTGTTTCTTTTCTCTGTGTACCAATGTGGGGAGTAGAGATGACCCTCAAAATACCAGTACTCTGCTGGTTAGATAGTCCTGACCATGTGTAAGCTTAGGGTAGATTTACCTTGGGTCGGACACATACCCAGAGACGGACACTTGAATTTGTGTTGATTTAATTATTCTATTAAATCTTTTCATTTGTGAACAATGACAAAGATTAAGCTTCATATTTCCCCCATAAAAAACACACTAGAAGTCGTATCATGCATGAACAGATAGAAATATCAGTGTCCGTCTCAGGGTATGTGTCCAACTCGTGGTTAATCTACCCTATTGGCTGATTGATTTAGCTACCCAGCCTCCAAAGGCATGATACCCTGGGTGGTGGGGTGGAGATGGATGGGAGAGTAATCAGGCCGTGATGAACCCCCACCCTCTCCCCCGCCCTGCCCTGGGATCGAAAGCGAAGACTAATCATCTGCAAATGAAGGCCGTTTCTGGACCTGTCTATATGAACATGTATGATCTTATTCCATTTTATACACGGTATACATTATGCGAACATGACCCTATATATACATATGATTATGACCCTACATGCTATATTTAGATTAAGAGATGCACTGATGCAGGAAACTGGGGTAATTAGTCACTCACTAAAGACCCATGTTATTATACAGAAAGACGGACAGAAGATAGGAAGTGTATTACACAACCCAAGTAATGTATAATTTGCTATCAATATCTGCCAAGACACACATTTTGCTCTAAAGCAATATTTTCTTCGACACCGTCGGATGCATAGGCCTATTGGCAGTGTAGAAATCCGAATACTAAAACGTTGTGAAACATTTTGCTTTCAAGATGCATTTTCTCTAAAACAGCCTGATATGTTTTGTTATAAAATCATATAGAAATCCTTTTGCCAAAACGTTTTAAAACGCTTTACTAGAGAAGTACATTTTTTTCAACACATTCTAATACATGTTGGTATAACGCACCCTACACACCCTACTACCCAAAAGTCTAAAACGTTTTATCGTAAAGTTGTACCTCCCAGTATGCGTCTATGTCTATCAGGCAGGGAAAATAGGTTTTTGTAGTTCTCTAATGTAAAGAACGTGTGTATTTGCTCTGAGGCGCAATGGGAAGAGAAACCGTTCTGAGGCCCCTTTTTACTACCCACGCGTTTTGGCAACCTAATAACACAAAACACCGATGGTCTTAATGTATTAACTGTATGATACATGTACATGTCTAGCTATGTCCACCTGGTCGATGGTCAAATTATGAAAGGGGTTAAAAGTGAATCAGCATTTTACCTTTTAAACAAGTTAAAGGGAATCCGCATTTTATCTTTTAAACAAGAGGTTTATCTAAGCCCAAATAGGCTATTCTAACGAGCTGTTTTCATGGCAGTCAGTGTTTGACAATTTTTTTTTATCTAAAAAATGAAACGAGCATATATACAGAGATAATCCCCTTGTAGGCCTATAGTGTGAAAGATTATCCCACACCTCTTGGAGGTGTGGCTCATATATACAACAATGTACACTTGTTCTTCCCATCCATGACTGCATGCATATATGGATGCAGAGAAACAAGAAGTATTATAATAACATTAACACCGCTAATATGTTTGACCAGACCCTCTTGTACAGGCCACCGACCCTAGACTCACCTGGGCAAGATGCGTTTATGTCCACTGAAGTTCCCTAGCTCCGTAGGCGCAATGGGAAGAGAAACCGGTTAGATGTAGAGTTGTGCACACATGGAGGTGGGAGGGGGATGGAGATTGGTTTGCCATATATGGTGAGACCTTTGTACCTCTCCATATAAGGCAAGGCTCAATGTATAAGGTATGTCACTCACATCTCCCCCCTGGAGGTAGCAAACACAGACATCCTCATGTAGGTCTGGCCAATAGGAATGTAGCAGGGGAGACACATGTGGGTTACACATCCATAACACACCAAGGGAAGGAGGGGAGGAGGAGAAGGCATGTTGGGTCCGTAATATGAGGTCAGGATCCTCTGCCTGCAGGAGAAAGCTGTAGCTTTCAGAGCGGAACGCTGATCGGACGCGCTATGTGATGTATCTTGGCACCAAGCCAAAACAGGTGACTGTGTAAAATGTAAACAAATCTGTAAGGTTATAATGTTTTTTGTTTTTTTAAATATTTGATATAATTGATTGCTTCTGTAATTGGGATGGCCTATTATAGGGCATACCGTTTTCTCGGGTATGTTGGAGCATAACATGCACATGGGTCCCTGTGTACAAATAAACAGACGTTATGGTCTGTTCTCAGTGCAATAGCACTGGTGCTCCGAAAATACAGTCTGGGCGATTGTTCCTAAAAACTGGGTGCAGACGTTTTAGTGACTATATAGGTGAGGGGGTGGAGGATTCATACTATAAATTTGTGTCAAGATTTTTAATATGACTTTGTGTACCTGGATATAACCGGCAGGTTTGAGGGAATCATACCTCGAACACGAATTGTTACATCAACCTGGAAACCAAGGCTGTCTTGAATTGTCTTGACAAATTTCTCCAAATTAGTCATGTTGCGCTTTTGTTGCTATTGTATATTGAACTAGGTATCTCTGTGACTGTAGCGAATAAAGTCAGGTACGATTCCAGTCTGGTCTATCTTAATATGAGCTTGTATGAATGTATGGCGCCCCCGCCCCCGAAAAACTCAACTGAAGTCCTGGGACAATAGCATACTGATGGAGATGAAGACAAAATAAGACATCACAAATCTACATGACTCCTCACTATCTCGGTTGAAAGATGATTTGTTGCAGTACAGTTTACAAGGCTAGCAAACAAGAGAATTTCTTTAACGTTTTCAAAATGTTTTTTCATTGTTGTTAGAAAGACGTTAAAACACTTTATTAATTAAATGTATTTGGGTGAAAAGAGAGTTAACAACCAACTCGTTCAGGTCAAATACAGGTATTTCATACTGTACTAGTCAATTGCATTCTACACTCCTAATATTATACCCATGCATTACATAAGGAAATCAGAAAATCTTGAGTTTTCGACAGCGATTTTGGAATTTTCAGAAAATGGAAAGACTAACCCTAAGATTGGATTCTATAGTAAGGGGTTTGACTATGGTCTATACAGTAGTTGACAAATATAAATACATTGTTGTAGCGAAAATATCATGGCAGTGCCTCTTTAAGTGACTCGGGGACAGCCTGCTCCCCCATCACCAGAGGACAGGCACCAACGGTTACTGGGTTGGTTTGTTATAGCCCTTAAAGGGTAGCATATTAGTCTGATGCATTATGAGCCTTTGTCCTATGTCAACTCATACTCAAACATACAAGGTTGATACACTCCCCACAGGTCTGCATCATGCACCAACGTGTGATGCACTTATGATGACAAAAAATGGCATTGTTATACATAATTTCGACCTTAAAGGGTTAAACTGCCGGGCGCGACAATGTAGCCAAATGTCGCAAACTGGCGCGCGGACTGAGATACGATGTATCAATCTGCCCCGCCCGACCAGACTTGCCGGCGGGAGGCCACCTATCCAGTTTTTCTTTGAATGAACTCACCAAGGTGCCTAGACATCGCCTTTAAGTGCACGGTAGAAGAGGTCAGCGAAGCCATTTAACTACTATGAAAATGAAGGTGACACTAGACCGTCTAAAACGCGTCCAAAACTGCAGGGAAATTAATCTTTTTTCTCTCTCTCAGAAAATTGCATGTTATACCATATTGTAACTTAATTTTAGGATTTTTGTTGTTATGATCAACAGATACCTGAAGCGTTTTGCAGTAGAATGGTATTATGTTTAATATGACCATGAAATTGTATGATACTAGTAGTGAATTTGACGACTGAAAACAGCGCTGTCGGAAAACTATCCGAATGACCTACATCGCCTATCGTTTCAAAGAACTTCAGTTAGATCAGTGTAACCCTCTTTGATCTTCAGAGCAGCCTAAAGTTGAGTCTTAACCCCTTCCACACGGTAAGCCAATATATTGCACAAAAATGCATTGAGTTACAAGAAATCCAGTGGCGAGGTGCCTACCAGGTACTATGACTCAGGATGGGAACCCATGGGAACTAACCATGTGTCGATTATGTAATAGTGTGGCTCTAGTACACCAGGGGGCGATACCATGATTATGGGCAAAATGATATGGCAAACAGTTTTCTCGTGAAGGTCGAGGGATTGTTGTTTCAAGGTTAGGGTTGTATTGAAAATGCCTAAATCAATATCAACAAAGGACCGATTAGTCTTTTGTCATTTTGCTACATTGAAAATGTGATCTATGAATGAGGAGAAATATGTGAGTTTCATCTCAACAGAGTTCTTTATTTCTGTGTATATTACAAGAGCATGGAGACATTCTCGACATACATGATTACAGTATAATATATTTATATAGAATAGGATAGAATTAATCCCACGCCTCCGTACATGGGGATGGACTATACCCTACATAACAAGAACTGCCCATGCGGCCTTCTGCAATCATGCCTTCCATTCACGCCAACAACAGCAAACAAATATACACAACTGAAATCACTATGATTAACATGTGTTTTAACTCTAGACTGCACTGAAGCATTTTATATGTTATCACATGATTCTGGGGACTATGGGAACACATGAGTACATGAGAACAGCATTATAACAGTGCTACTAATAGTGATTACCATAATACTAGTAACATAATGATTGTGTAACAATTATTATCATGAATCACGTCTGGATTGGAATGGAAACGATGTCTGATGAAATTATATATGTCCTTTCTCTGGTCACGGTCATGAATGTGTTTTCTCATATCTATCACTATTTACATACACTATAAATAAGTACTACACCTTGTGACAGCCCGTCTGTTATAACATGTACCACAGCTTATTTTGTTCACTTTTGATTTTTGAGAAATAACATTTGTTGAGCAGTGAGCGAGCACTGCTTACTCCGCTCGGGAGTGCCACCTTGTGACAATTGAATTCGTTATGAGCCAGCCAGTGATAAAAAGAGGAACTATTTATAAAGCCACAATTTTTTGATGAAATCAAGATCGACTTTATTTAACATGGCATATCATTGGATCCTGATTTCTATCTATAGAATATCCACAGAAATAACTGAAAATTGTGAACAACTGCTTTAAATGACATGCTAATTCTGAAAAATGTGTAGTCCTCTGTTTGACCATGATGAACATCGAAAAGCTTCTAATCTGGGAAACCACTGATAATTAAGGCCCTATCCTTGCAGGCTACTCACTACACTATACAGTGTGTGTACATGTAGAGTAGTCATTGAGTATTTTTATCACCAGAGGTTTCTAAAACTGGAGTACTAGGATCTTCCCTGTAAATATTGCTAATGGCCACAGGAGGTTGCATAGAAACCTTAGTCCCTTGACTACGTACTACTAAAACTGATGGAGAGCAGAAGTCATGACATTCACAAATTTACTCCATTCTTCACAAGACTAGTATCAAAAACACTTATTCATTATTTATCATCATACTGAAGGGGAAAAAGGACAACCACAGTAATTCTTACATATTGAATGTTTTACTTAACTATATGGCACACCCAAGAAGTTGAACACATGCATCGTTTATATTCATATATTCAATGTGATTGTGCCTTTGATCTTTTTTTAAATGATTACTCAAAGACAATTTATTTCTTCTCTGTTAGCATTTTGTGGTTATCTATAATTCAGAAAAATAACATATAGTAAAGGGCTTGTTTGATGTTGCCCAACAACTTTTCAATATATCTGCACTAGATACTTTGAAGAAGGGAGTAAAGTGAAGCCCAATTATTAAGAGGCCACCTGTACACAAGTGTGAAATATACAGTACAAGGTAGCCTCGGTAATGCAGACTTGTCTACGGCCATATGTACAGTGCATACACTCACTTCAAGACCTCCAATAAAGGAAAAGAAACACTCACTATGCTCCAATATGGGGAGCAGGGAACACTCTCTACACTCTCGTACAATGCTTACACCTGGCATAACGCTTGTTCTACTATTGATGGAATAGTGCCTCGACATGGAACATCTATACCTCACACCTCTAAGTACAATAATGTGAGAGAATAGACAGCCTATCTTTTCAAAATCAATGAATGGTGGCATACATCTTGTATTTCCATCTAATCCTGCATCAACACTATAAGACTAAGGGGGTTGGACACATTCAATATACGTTATAATGGTGGCTCACCACGAGGTTCTGCCGAGTAACAATCCACCCACAACACCCCATACTCCTACATGAGGGATTCATAACTGGTAACAATGAGGACTCAAGGACTGAAGGGTGCGAGGCTGAAGGGCAATGGGAGTCACTTATAAGTAATTGTAAAATCTGAGGGAGTACAATGTAACCCGTGCATAAATTATGTACATAAAACAAAAACATTGATTCAAAGCATTGTTTGACAATATTTCAGAACGTTCTGATTCTCTTAGATTGGTGATTAAGATTTCTGTCTACACACATGAAACCGTATCTAGTAAGGTGCTCGGCAAGAACATAATTTATCACAACAACTCAAGATTGAAGGGTGCTATAATTTACAATTGCTTTGTATGTTTTACAACCTGCAACATCGCATCTTGTATTGGAAACTAAATATAATTCTAAATCTGACCATTTATTCTGAAGCTCAATTTCTATTTACTGCCCGCATTTTCAATTTTCAATCAAACTCGGCAAGTTAATTATTGCAGGGGTACTGTCTCTTGGATACATGTGTAGGTAGTTGTAGGTTATGGTTTATATACTATATTATACAAGTTGGGCATGCAATTAAAATACAACTCATGACACTCTGGATCCACTAGATGTATATAAACTTAGAAATTCCATGTTTTAATATTGCACTCCTATGTATGATTATGTTGACAATATAATATTCCAAAAAGAAAATTAAGGGATAATAAAATCGGAATCTGGTCATGTAATATTGAAAATCCCTGTTGTCCCAACATAATTTTAACACTGAATGTATTTTGACTTTTATGAAGCCTTACATATGAATTACCCGAGCTTCTATATCGAAACACCATTCTCAATCTTATCCTACAATAAAGCATGCACAAAATAAAATATCATGACTTCTTCCGCATGTATCACTGTGTGTACGAACATGGAGGCGTTGGCACTTGAGACAGGTTTATACTATATCCCTTATACCTTATACTCAATTAGCTTTGGTGAGAACAGTCACATAGTAGGGTTTGTTTGGGTAATAGCCTCATGGTCCGAACTGCTCGTAAGATCATTGATGGCCAGTAAAATACAACACAGTGCAACACAGGGCTCTATGTACATTCATAAGACAACTATCTAAGTAACACCTGTGGTTCTATGTCCTAGTACTACTGCACATATTACCAGCCTATCTCAGGTCACAGTCTAATCTAGGAGTCTAGATCTTTAAGCTTACACACAGACATTGGAGTTTATCTACATTATTATCTGCATGTCTGTGTGCTAGGGTGAGGAGGGGATGCTGCGATATACTACTGCTACAAATATACAAAGATTAACATGGACGTTGAACTTGAGAATGTATTTATAATTATATATATATAATAGCCACCTCTGTTTCTCTTTGCTTTCTCTCTCTCTCTCTATATATATTCTATCAATATAGCTTACTATCTGTATCTTATTATAATCATTTCTGTAATGTTAACCCCATTGGCATTCATCA
Source organism: Harmothoe impar (assembly GCA_947462335.1). NCBI lineage: Eukaryota > Metazoa > Annelida > Polychaeta > Phyllodocida > Polynoidae > Harmothoe > Harmothoe impar. The sequence goes on along the minus strand of OX381709.1, from coordinate 48,833,048 downwards.
TTGACTAGACATTAACAGGTTTTGCAGGGTACAACAATAAAACAAGAGCTCAGTCTCTCTTCTAAACTGAAAGGATAAGGACTGTAGTTCCATCTGGTGAGAAAGACATTTATTACTACTCCACCTAGTGATACACATTCTCATTGCTGGCTGTATGACCACACAAACTAATCTAATCCTAACCCAATATCTACTTCTACTAGAATGAACTATACTCTATTCTGTTCCTAGCCTCTGTCCAACTCTCATATACACATTTATATATATAGTAAGGGCAGGGAGGTGACACACTAAAACCACAGGGGAATTCTCTCCCCTCTAGTAATCTCAGACATTCAATGCGGATGTGTATATATGACACAGGTTGCTGAGTATCTTGGTGAAGTTAGATGCAATCTATAATTTATGAAGCAAACTTTGACTAACTTCTGCCTCGCTTGGACACAAAGTCAACATCACCTTGCTCCTTTTGTTTCAGATTTATTTTGGTTTAACTTTTCATCACATTGTTGGGATTTCTGGTTCCATCTCATTCTTATGTTATAAGGGAAGGCCTCCATATCACCAAGCAGGACTGAATCAAACCTAATGCGCTACATGTTATCCTCTACCAGCTCTACAGTATGCCTTCTATATACCTAGAGACTATGCAAGTTTTCTGGCCATGCCGGTGGGCAATTTCTGTCAATCATGGGCAGCTATAGACTCCCTTGTTAGGTCTTCTTCTGGATAGCGGACTCTAGGTTTGCAACGCCCACCGTGTTAGCCTTGGTATTACGTCTTCAGTATCACTGGCTAACAGGAGGGTATGTGGAATGCTACGAAACGGGACTGGCAGTATGGCTTTTACCCTTGTTTTGTCATCTGGTTGAAGCCACCACTGCCAAGTCCAAACTCACAGTCACTAAGCCCCCTAGGGCCTGCACCTTGAATGGGTCGTCTCTTTTTCTGTAGGAATCTCGGTGCTCGAATCTGATCACCATGTAGCGACGATTCCATCTCTGTCTGGAAGTTTTCGCACCTGAAGGGAAAGCAGGAAATGTCTGGATATGGTAATGAAGTTAAACAGCGTTCCCTCATTTATATATATGTTTAATAAGATACACTTCTTGCTTGTGACCCAAAATTTGAACCAATGAGGTTTTCAAAAAGAATTATCCATGTAAGTCAGCATATGCTATATCATTAATGAAGGTGTAAGGAAATATATCAAGCAGAACTTTACCTTCATTGAGCCATCAGCACCGCAGGAGAACAGTTGCCTGTCCGGGCTCATGGCGATCTGTGTTACGCCTGAACCCATGTTGCGGAATATAGAATTCTTCGAGTGTTCGCCTGGGAAGGAATGCAGCAGCCCGGGCGTCGTCAGACCCCATACCTAGACAAACCAAAGTCATATATAGATGTAATTTATACTGTTTAATTAAGTATTGGCAATCAAAGATGATACTCCAAAGTAGATCAAATGCAGGAAAACCCAAGATTTTGTTCATAATTTTGCAGGAAATTACCATTAATAATTACAGACATCCCAAAGAAAAGAGTAGGAATTCCTGCAAAAGGGAATGTGGGGGCATCTCTGAGCCGCAATGTCAATGTATGGAAGAGGACATCTTTTAGAGGAAAGAGTGAATGTCTATCATATTTATTCTTAATGCCCGATGACCAACGACATGCAACCCACCTTGATATCTCCCTCTGAAGACCCAGTAATGAAGAACTCCTCAGTATGGTCCAGGGTCATGCAGCGAATGGAGGAGTCATGCGCTTGGAATGTGTGTCGCGGCTGTCGTTGCCGCACATCAAATAGCGACACATCGCCCTTCTTGCCACCCGAGATGAGAACCTGGTGCTGGGGAGCGTAGAGAATCACCGACGCCCCATCAGAGTGGCACGGGAATGCTGCAAAGCAACAATGGTTATCAATTATGAACAGAATATTCTTTATTTCATCTATTGTAAACCTCACAGCTTATGTGTGAATTAGAACCCCCAAGTGTGGCTTGAAGGATTTGCTTAAAATCGGGGTGCAGCTTATTTGCGAGGTTTTAGAAGTATACTATAGTACTAAAGTATGCATAATCAGACCCCCAGTGCGGCTTAAAGGATATCTCAAACTGCTTCTAGGCTACTTATGCTTTTAGGGTATTTACGCTTCATTTTAGAACCAAATTGGTCAGTTTGTAGCTTTGTGGAATATGTCTCTTATGTTTAAGAGATATACATGTAATATCTTACAGTGATGACTCTAATTAAAACATGTAATTTGAACTTACCATGGACTAACGCTGACTTTTGTGGGAGGAGCGTGTCCCAGAGACAGACATTCTTATGGTCATTGGAATTCCCAGATGTACCGAGGAAACTTGACGATCCAACAAATGTGAAGTCGCTCAATGTTTTGGAGTGGCACTTGAGGTTCTATAGGAACACAGAAACATTATGTTTCATACGGTTAAACTGCTGAGCAATAGCTTCGTTAGATAGTATAGATAATCCATGCAGTCATAAAATGGTAGAACAAGCCTTTTTCGCATTCCATCCATTACAAATTGTTCTTGTGAAAAGCAAGATTTGGTAACTAGACAATAAAACACAGTTGATTTCAAAACTTACCAGGTATGGTCGGTTCATGTTGACACCTAGACCGACTTGCCAGAGACACAATGACCCTTCCGCATCTCCCACGCCAAACTGGAAACACAGATTCAGACATCTTAACTGTTGTGCATATATCATTGCAAAAAAAAAAGTCACAGTGAGAAATATTAGTGCTCACAGAGTTTTCCTACTCCCTTATGTTGTGCATTAATAGGCATAATGGATACAATGTATAATCTACATACACTACTAAGTAGAATAAGAAATTACCCTATACATGTTAGGATTCTCTGAATATGATGATACTATTATCATAAACATGGTACACATGTAACTAACTATTACACCAATTCAGTTATATCTTTTACACAGCTCTGACACAGACTTCATATTTACCTTGTTGCCTTGAGCATTGAAGAGCACCCTGCTTACTTTGGGGAAGGAGCCGGCTTGGCGTGCAACTGTAATGCACTGGTTGTGACCCCATTCCCACAGCCCAACACTGCCATCAGCCGAACCTGTGAGGTCTGTAGAATGAAGATGGAAGCAGTTATAGAAACTTTTTCAAGGGTACGCATACAAATTTTCCTCTTTTCCGACAACATTAGAATAATTATGAAATGGTCAAGTAATTCCTTCCGATTTCTTTATGCGGACTGCATCTCAGATAAATAGGAGTTTTTAATTTTTAATTATATAACCTCTACATCATTGTGTATCATCGTATTTCTTTAAGTATACAATATATTTATTTTTTAACATGGAAACCTGTATGAAGCGATGAAACTTACAATAAGGAAGGTGGGGATGGGCGCCCATGCGACGTACCCCAGACACCTGCCGTTTTGCCAACTGTGTGGATGAGGAAAATGGGAAATACATATTTAACACATCAGATGAAAAAATATAAATTTGTTTGAATCAAAAATATGTCATCAAGAGTAATAATAATTTTAAACACATGCAGACAAAATATAATCAATTAGGCATTTAGGACATGTTCAGACATAAATGAAATAGTTCAGATACACCATACTAATCTTTCTTTGCTATTCTTTCTTACCTTTTCAACATCAATTGACCAAAGTAATGGAATAACGGCACAATACCAGTTGGAAATATTGTAAAATCTATTTCAAATATTAAAACATTTGAATACTCTTACAGATGTAATTTTAAGTTTCCACAAAAAAAGAAGAGATATAACTTGGTCTAGTGAAAGTGAAAATACTACAGAAAGAAGTAAAAAGCTGCAAAATAAAAGCATCTACCATAGAGTTTGATATACCAAACTGTGCAACAACACAACAATGTGTAAGTTTTATTTACAGATTGATTAACTAAGAAATGCTCTAGAAAACTACATAATGAGTTTTGCTAATTTCTTGAATTCACATTCTTTCTTTTGGGGCATAGCTAGAAATGCCATATAAATGTCACACAATCCAATTACCATCGATTGAAACAACAAATATCCAGTTATTACTTCCTTATTTCACCACTCTGACTGCGTGTTTCTTTTTCATTTCTTATGTCATAATCATTATGCATGGTATTTGTTTATTCAGTTTACATATTGACAATACGTTCTTGTAATTGACGATGACGCAGAGTGTCATGTTACAGAGGTGTAACATTTCTACCTATTGTTGAACCCGTTTTCTCCTAATCATACATGAAGTCAAGAAAAATAGTGAAACTATAAAACTTTAAAAATGGACAATGTGTACCATGCATCCAGTGAATTGGCAAATACAAAACTGACACACACACTTATGGATAAACTGTGTTATACGTGCAATACTTTACACGGGCTAAAGATAAGCACTAGACAATGGCAGATCTAATATCTCCCAGTGGTGCTGGACTCTTTACCTTCAGCTATGACTGGTGAGTTAACAACCACACAAGGACACTGCACCGAAACTTGCAAAGTCGAGTTATTGGGGGAAGACACACAAAGAGGGTGAAGATTGAAAGAGGACTTGACGTGAATAAGAAAAGACAAGAATGGGGGGCATGGGGGAACATTGCTAGGTACCTATTGTATATTGACTGTAGGAAGTGGGATGGCAGGAATTCATGACACTAAAGGTATGGTAAATGCCGTTGGATTATTTCATTTTGATGGGACACATTTATGTCGCAAAATCTGTAGACTTTAAATGTATCACATAAGGGTCTATTGTACTGAGCTACTCGAAAAAGAAAAGACCTGGAAAATGGCAGAAACAAGCCTGTTTATGGGGTATACATGTACAACTAAACAACTACAAACAACACTTCTAACAGTGAACAAGGTAAAAATGTATGAAATCAAACAGAACAACAAAAACCATCTCGGCAACAATAAGACGGCCGTGGTTGAAATAATGAGGAATCTTAATGAATTGAACAGGAACAAATTCAAGGAATATGGGGGAAGGGACAAATGGAGAGGCCAGCAATAGTAGAATCCAGACAGTGATCATGCTGGCGAGTCATGCGGACTCACCAGGCGCATAAGGCGGCGGCTCCTGTCCACGATGTAGTAAGAAAAGTGGGGGTTGGTGACGCCAGGGATGTTGAGACCCTTGATCTGAGAGGTGAATAATCCAAGCACCAGCAGCGGGAATGGATGGATGGAGAGAAGGCAGAGGTTGAAGATTTGGAAGAACTGAACCATAAGTTGGGGAATAAGGGATATATATGGGAATGGAAGTATGCAGTTCTGTGTCCCTGTGTTTGATAATATCATAATAATGTATTTATTTATTTAGTTGTTTTTTTAAAATGTTTTTGGGTGTTAAATGACATTCAGGTTCCTTGTTAAGAATTGTAACAAGTACATGTATATAATTCCTGTTTATGATTGAATTTGATATAAAAACCCTACAAAACCTGCCCTCCCTTCTCATTTTCTTCACAATTCTCATCTTTATTAAGGTCTTCTATATAGCAGATACATTGGGTATTGGTTAGGAAAGGATCCATTCAATATGAGCATTATAAATATGACATCGTTACGAGACACATGTATGTGGGATGAATACCCTGGATCAACAACATATTTCATCACATAGAATATGAGTCTATATCATATTGATTTAATGATAAAGGAAATCCAAGTCCATCCGACTGAAATAGCTAAGATATTCATCAATATTACTTACTTCATATGATAAAACATTTAATTGATTAAGTAACACGTGCAATTCTACTTTAACTAAGTGTGCGAACACATACTCTAACGTTCTCTTATTCTTGTATAACAGATGTTCCATTTGTGTTTACTATACTGCCTTTCTAAATAGAAGGATAATTCATACAATAAGAGTAGTACTATGTGCTTCATTGATGCCTTATATTACTGTATCTGAGCTTAAATATAATGTAGATGCCCCTATCTACCATCATGAGTTCTGGGGATGGAAGGAGGGATTGGGATTGTTTCCACACCATATCTTATTAGTTATATGACTTATGACATTAGGTGACACACATTCACACACAAACTTATCCTCACATTGGAAAATAATTTCCCACTCTTGTTCATCTGAAAGTACATGTTTTATACATTTCTTAATAAGTGCTACAAACAGAAAATAAGACATTGTGATTTAGTATTTCCTTTAAAATAAAAGTTCCTATAGTATACTTGGGTTTCATCTCATTCTCAGCACTTCCTACTTATACTGCACGACTTAAACGATATCATATCAAATTATACAAAATATAAAAGTGAAAGCTCTCTGCCGTCATGGAACGCTAACTTGGGCTAACAGCTCACAAAGAACTGTAATGAAAATCAAAGCAACCCAAACATCTTTGAGAAAGAACCGCTCTTGCCTCCTATTCTTTGTGAAAATATTACTTCAGAAAAATTAGGACATAACTGTGGATGCGATATCTGTGTTTCACACACTATATACAATTTGCAGTCAGATCTCATGAAGGTTGTGATCTTCAAAGGCCACAATTGGAACCTTCAAAGAAAGTGAGTTGCCTAATCTATTACTTTCACAGGTGTGCCTCTTACGGGACTTCACAGACATCATCTTCACGTGCTGTGATATTTATAGTAAACTGCTAATGTCAAACAACTAAAATGAACATTCATCTTTTTCATCAGGTGCCTCAAGTTTAATTTACCAACTGATCCACAACCATAGACCAGCATCCCAACACCACATTCCTCTTTAACCCACATTAACAGTGTGTGTGCAGCCCATAACCTCATAGTTATACCCATAGCTATAATACATAAATATCATTTCAAAAGATGCCTGAAAGAGAAAGGTATTCTTTGTATATATGTATAAATGATTGATTACTGACCACTCCGCCGCCGCGCCCTGTGGTGCCCAGTGTGTGGGAGGTGGGGGCGGGTGTGACGCCGGGCGCTGTGGGCGGCATGACGCCTCCACCGCCACCCAACATGGCCGTCATCTTGTCCATAGAGGTTGAAACCAGCAGGAAATCCTCAGCCTCCAGGCGTAGTGGACTTGGGCTGGAACCAACCAAAAAGGCTTATTACAATTTTTTATGCAAAAAAAAAAGTGGACCACTTACTCGAAGAATCACAAATCACTTTTCAAGCGATTGCGCCCACCTGGGAACACTCCAGCCTCGGTGTCGCACCAAGCAGCACTGACAATGGACATTACGCAATAGAATTTTCAACACGTAAACTGAACTTAGTGATCTGTAAACCTCACGTAAAAGCTGCACCTGCATATAAGCTGCCCCTGAGTTTACGGTGCGTTATATTCAGGGCAATTGGTGTAAACATATTTTCATGCACATTGATCTTATTCATAATGACTATAATTGTATTGTTAACAACTACTTACCTGCGAATAGCTTCAATGTCATATTCCGTTTCATCCTCCAACCATACGGGTGGATGGAGGATCCCTCCGATGTCCATCTCGATAACTTCTTTAGTTGTTGCTACTGAGATGCAATTCAAGTTGGCCTGTAAAAAAAGTACAATATGTCTTTAAGACAACAGACTACTTCATCAAAAACAAGGTGAAATGGTTTCTTCTCTGTGGTGCAGCCTAAAGCAGGTGAATGTGGATCTGACTATAAAGGAAGAGAGAAAAAAAACAATCAATATTTCCAAAAATATTATTGATATTTCTATCAGATATATTCCATTAGATATCTTTAAAGGTTATCAACTGTGAAAACTATTTTCAAGTGTACTTGTCTGAGGTAGCCTTGTGAGGTATTTCAGTGCTACATGCTTTCTGTAAAGTGTTCAATTGCTTTGCAGTGAATGTACTGATTTATGTTTTAATAAAATAATGAAATATCAAAAAAATCAACAAAAGTCTATCTAGACCCTAATATTGTACATTTATCAAATGAAACTAGACATTGAAATATGGTTTGAGATACAATATAAGGAATGGCTAAAGAAATATACTTTCCTCAATATCATTTAAAAACTAGAGTATAAGAGAATAATCCCTCACTGTTATTAAATTTTAACAATTTATTTTTGCATAAAAATGTTAAAAGTCTCAAACATCTATTTATATTTCTACGACAACTATAATAATATTATGCTAAACACAAAAGTTGGAATGTTTAAGACAAATTGAAAAATAGAGAGCACAACTAGGTATAACACACTTAATATCAATACTGATACCAGAATAAATAGTATTTGTATATCATAGAGTTATCACCTTAGCTCCACTTTCTTCTTGAGATGAGGTATTTTACCGTTATGACTGGTTCCTCATACAGGACAATTTATGTTGCGCACATTTACATACTATATGTTTTTCACAACACCTGAAGTGCAACTAATGTCCATGCACAAACCTAGCACAGTAATTGCCTAAACACTATTTGTTTCTCATTGAATAAATCCTATTATCATCTATCTATCACACAGCAAACCACATCTATGTTCTCATAACTAAGTCTACTAGGATTGTAATGACCCCAACTGAGTAAAGTGCCATCCCAGAAAATGTATAGCAACCAAATTTATGTAAATGGGAAAACATCAGAAACATTGCGATGCCATACGCGCAGATGCTGACTAGAATGTTCTTTGCAATCTTTGCAGCAACAGTTGAGATGTCACAGCATATTGAGTTTACTCAAAATGTTATCTAATATTGCATTTACAATTAGCACTATGCTTTTTAAGGTTGATACATTCAAACTGGCTTGAACTCACAACTTTTGGATATAGAGTCAGGCTTGCTCCCATCTGAACTAAACAGGCAAATGTCTTTGCTACTTATGTTATGGAGTCATTGGAGTCTTACTGTTTAGAGTTTTCCCAATGCTTTCTTTCTCTGCTATGGCACAGTAAACCTTATAAATATTATCGTTGTGTATTTATCAGATATATACCAATATGTGAACCAATTTTCATGGGGGATTCCATGCTTTTTCTGAGATTGTAAGATTCATCATTCTATCTATGGTATATACTTCATATTCTGATATTCTTGTCCAGAATTTGAAATAAATAGGGAAGATTTGAACATCATGATCCACCTCTTAATGCTTTATCAATACCTCAAATCCATTTGATATTGGCACTGATCTTAACTATATCTCTTCCTTTTGGTCAATGCAGCTTTTGACCAATGGCAACTGATATTACACCTTTTTTAAAGTTAACCTAGATTTAATATATTAAAGGCTGGTGAAAAAAATCCAAAAAATATACAGCAGTCCAACATTATAGCACTCCAATGCACTATATGGGTATATATCTAAAACTGGACATCGACATCCATGTATCAGAGTCCTTCTAACAGAAAGCTATATTCAGTCTTATCAAAGTAGAAATACATAGGTTGCTATATGAAGGAGAAGGCCATGTTCATGCCTATGTATCTGTCTGTGTGGGTGTACATGAGTCTGTGTCCATGAGTGTCTGCATTCATGCTACAGTCATAGGGTGTTTTTAGGGAAATTTCCCTTTTTTGCGTTTGTTAACTTTTTTTCTCGCTAGATAGGTTTTTTTTAAGGCAGATTTCACTTTTTTGCGATTTTGAACTTTTTTCTCGCCAAATAGGGGTTTTTAAGCAAATTTCACTTTTTTGCGATTTTGAACTTTTTTCTCTCCAAATAGGGTGTTTTTAGGCAAATTTCACTTTTTTGCGATTTTGAACTTTTTTCTCGCCATATCAGGTGTTTTTAGGCAAATTTCACTTTTTTGCGATTTTGAACTTTTTTCTCGCCAAATCAGGTGTTTTTAGGCAAATTTCACTTTTTTGCGATTTTGAACTTTTTTCTCGCCAAATGGGTTTTTTTTAGGCGCATTTCATTCTTTGCAATTTTGAACTTTTTTCTCGCCAAAAGCTGCGGAATCTGCCTCCATGCGTGATCCCATTGATGGACTCTGGATAGACCCATGCATAGTGAAGACCTACATAGTGGACATGAGGTCAAGTTAAAAAGTGCAAGTCACTTGTTTTGCAACTTGCACTGAACTGAACCTAATAGCCCTTGACTGGATTGTCAACAATCAATTAAACTATGACCAAACTCCCTCTATTTCGGAGACCAAATACACTATCAAATGATTTATATTTTTTCAAAATAACACCTTGTGTAGAATGGCTCGGTATTCAGGAATCCTACTGCGAATAAAAAAATGTCAAATTCTAATTCTAAATACCTGAAAATTGAGAAATGCTGACGTTCACGGGTTATGTAGGAAATGTACTAAAAACAGCAAAAAAAGGCAACAAAACCCTAATTTTCTCAAAAACTGTTCAGTAGGATTTTTTCTAACTGAGGTTCCACTGTTTTCTACCCTCATATTACACATTGGCATAGAGAATATATTGACACCTAGTCAGGATTTTGCGCTAGGAGCAATCTGTGAGGCGAAAAACAGCCAAAATGAGCCACTGGTCTGAAGTATAAAACTGGGCATCGATCACTATAGAGCTACAAAGAGACAGAGAATCGATGTCCAGTAACAAACTGAGAGCTAAGTGCAGTATCTCTACTGTATTGAATAAGGGAGACATGCCACATATCAGCGGTCCACAACAGTTTATAGACACCAACTAGTCAAAGAGTAATTGGGCGCAGAATGGTAACAATGAAAGACCTCCTTGTCTACAAGCTGACATTCAGTTCCACCCTGATGACCAGTCAAATTAGTCATAGAAAAGAATATTGAGAAATGATGATATTGTGTATCACATCTCAGTTTTCAGATTTGCTTGACTAGTTTGACTGGACTTTAAGAAACATCCACATGCGCATCATCTGGGCCTTGTCATTTTTGGATTTGCTGTTTCCACCATATCCTGGTTTGATACACATCTTTCACCATCATTTACATCAAATCTGAGTATGACAATCATTCATTTATATGAAGCAAGGGAGGGCTACCTCAATACTATACTTTACCATAAACTATCAATTTGCCATGTATAGATTGTCTATCAGAGATGTACCTCTGTTCTCTGGTCTGTTTTAAAAATGATGAAAGGCATGTACCAGTGATGGCATGGGAAACAGCAAAATACATTGGCCCTTCCACAATGCATTGGTTTGGTTTGGGGAGGAGATGGTGGGTGGGAGTATAGGGTGGAGGGGAGTGGGGTGTCTTGAAGGTTTATGCAAAACCGAATATTCCATGTGAAGGGATAGCGAGGATAACTGAAAATAACCAGGATGAACAAAAGGTATCTGGGAAAATTGTATGAGGCCTGATAAATGACAGATAAAATAAAAATGAAAGTTATTGGACCTAAAAAACATAATACCTCAAAGATGTATTTGTACGTAATATGTGGGTATAAGTAACAATCAGGACTGAAATACAACTGTAAACTGATGTGGATTAATAAAATAACATCATGCATGCATAATAATAATAATTTGAAAAGAAAAGAAGAGATTAATTGGCATGCCAAGTTCAAGAAAATGATAAATGATATATTTTGACAGATGTAGAGTTGATATAAGTTTCAACTAAGAGAAGTGAACTTATGATAACTGGGTGCAACTGATGATGTGACTAGATATGTCTGAGCCTTGTTTGCAATGAACTGTAGGTGTTGGATGGGAGTGTGCACTAGACCAGGGTTGCCACAAGATGATGAGGATGGTTCAGCTCATTTGTAAATGCATTGTAACTTTGAGTTATTATTGTCCTATTCCTTGTTATACATTTGGTTTTGATGCTCACCATATTATACATAAAGACCTATGCAGAATAGAGTCCACGCCTAGTAGAAGTTTCCAAACTGTACAATATATCATAACCCTCAGAATCCCCAAAAATCCCATTTTAGTCAGTTGGTTTAATTTTCATGGGAGGACCATTTTCATCACTTTTCAAACTTGTGTCAACCCTGTTTCAAGGACAGGTGCCATGTGGAGGTGGACAGGGAGGGACGGATAAGACACAGCCATGGCCCAGCAAGCTGACATAGAGAGCGCTCGCTGTCTCGTGCAGTCTGTGCATCGACCAGTGACGTACTGACCGCAAAGCCAAAAGTAACATATAGTGAAGCTCCACTTCTGGTTTGTGTCCCAGGCCTCCATGAACCTCCACCATCACATGCACCAGTCCCCAAGTATTTTTTAAACAATATTTTCTGTGTTTACATATATATATATATATTTACATATCTGTTTAATATGGGGGGGATATTCAATAATTGAAATTTCAATTAACTTGTCTTATTATCATTTTACCATATTTCTTTTCTGATTCAATTAGAATAAATTACATACAGTGCATGAAAATCCTTGCAGGGTCATTTATATTTAAAGTTATTGTGTAATACCCATTTAAGCTCATGTTCTAAGTGTGGAAGGAGAAAAAGGAGGGGGCGTAGGAGCGAATGAGTTGGCTCTGGTATCAGGTGGTGGCCGAGGCGCAGGGCCGCCTGGTACACTGCGGATAGACATGACAGATAAGAATTGATATGGACGACTGTGATTTGTGTGAGAGAAAAGCGCACCCGTGCTGGTCCATCCTGTGTGCCACAACTGCTGAGGCTGGCCGGGTGCTGCACCGTCCAGCCACCCGCGTACTGCAATAAGATAACCAGCCACCTGTGCTTTAGTACTCCCACTAGCTGCTATATTATAGGGGTGGTGGGCAGGGCCTATAGGGTCTTATCAAAGAGCATTATGATTCCAGCAATGGGACTGTGTAGCTTCCCCAACCTTATCGCGTGAGGTTTGCGACCATATAGGGAGTATATATACATGTGTATATCAACCGCAGGCGATAAAGTTAGTGTTTAGCGGTGCACTTTTAGTTTTGCTTCACGACTATATATTTCAATACTTGTTGACCTTTTACACATGACATTGACTGTGTGTTGCAAAGTGTACATTTTGTGGTTTACTGTACATTTATAATGTGATAAAATTTAGGTGCATAAGACCTCAAAGGGTTTCAGTGTAGTGATGCAGGTTACTATTTTGGATCCTAATATATAGAACTTGATAATGTAAATATTACCACACCTGTCCTGACACACTATTTACAGTACGATGCGTATAGCATTATAAATTCGTCTTGACTTAGTCGTGAAATAAAATATCTATACTGGGTCATAATTCTGGGTTGAGAAAGTACTGTCGACCGTGGAAATGGAAGTGAGGATGGCAAAAAGTAGGGGAAATGTGAAGGTTGGAGGACACCAGGGTAAGGCTCGAAACAACGGGGGGAGGGAGGGGTGGTTGTAAGGTAGGGATCAACGGCAAATTGCTCTCATGCTCACGTTTTATCACAAACAGTTTACCACTTGTCACCAAGGCGACCAATTGTCATCTACGGTTAGATGTATGCTACTGAGCTAGCAGTGAACATACAAGTCAAGATTCCAACAGACTGTACTTCTATGTAGGTAATATGCAGTGTAGCCATTGTTATATTGTCCAGTGATTTTTTTGGGGGGGTTTTCACACAAAGGACTGTGTAAAATATGAATCTATATTACTTTGTATATATATGAGTACATATCAAAATGGTATGTATGCATATAACTAATACTTAAAGGTTACCTAGGATATCTGTTTTACAACTGGTCGTAAAAGAGACTTTTGAGTGGGATGCCTCTTTGTATGCCTGGTAAACGGAATACCAGCAGATGGAATTGATAACCCAAGTGCCACCATAGGCCAACCTGTTTTTTTGAGGAAGCCAAGTCAATCAGCTATTTAACCTAGAAACTTCCTTGGACAGTTTGAACCAAGTTGGCTAGGCCATGTTAAACATGCAGTTAGTAAAAAGAAACATGACTGACTGCAGATTTAGTATGTGCCAGTAAAAAGGCTATGGGAATCACCAAGGACACATTTGGTGCTCCATGTTATACTCTAGCCATGTATATTCAAGTCAGGGGACATAAGTGGCTACCTTCCAAAACACTGGAGATCATATCCACCTGATTTATACTGTAAGCAGTAATTTATTCGTGAATCTGATCTCCAGAAAAAAAATCAAGCCATGTCAGAAAATGCTTCTCTACAAAGCCCAAGTTACCGTGGACCCAAATAATAAAAATTCACCCAGTCTTACCTGGTTTATGCAGAATGCGGTGATGATGTCGTGTTCCTTGTGAATAATCTTCATGGGTTCCTGTGTGGTCGGCGATGGCGCAATGGGTGAGTCCATTGGATATACTCCAGGCTGTAGGGGAAATGGGTTGACTTATTATGATTTAGGTAAACCCCGCCCACTAACTACTGCTAAGTATGTCAGCAACTACTCTGAGATTATTACCACAACTATTTCAAATCCTGGTACCTGAGGTAGTCGGGGGCTAAACTCCATCTCCTTATCAGGCTAATCTCCTCTCCTCACACCTTGAACAAAGGGACTGATAAGAAATTCTCCCATGATGCACTGCTCTAGAGTCGGGGGCCTAACCACAATGGATTGCTGAGCCAAGATGCCGGCCCCCATAGCCTAATGCGCTAGTCCCGTATATCTATAACATTACATCGCTAGAGTAGATCTAGAATAGTCCTTTCTTTAAATGTTCCATCCAATCCTTATATTACATAAATCTTACTTGTGGTCGTTTACGCTTGAAGATAAAGCGGATGAAAACATCTTCCAATCCTTCTCTGTTGACTAAGTAGTTCCATAATCGCTTTGGCGGCATAGCTGAGTAGTGCGGAGATCTATAAAGTTGACAAGTTACACAAAAGAAGACATTAGAATCAAACTTGAATATATATTTTGTTGCTATGTTTTGATACAGATACTATCGGTACATGTATATATATACATACAACCAAAGTCAACATATTGATACAGTCGCGAGCCATATCCATAGCATTTGTCCAAAACGAGTTACTTTTTTCATTGATGAAATAATATATCATTCCTATTACTCTTTAGAGTGGTGAAATAAATATGTCTATGCAAGTCCAGGAAAATCAAAGAGGACATACTGGAATGGTGTGTTATTGGCCTCCTTCATGGACTTATACCGCTGGCGGATCTGGTTGGGGTTGGAGTTGAGGAGGTCGACGTAGGTGCCGGGAATGTAGTCGTCGGGAGGCCCACTGAACAGCTCCAACTTACTCAACATGAGCTCCTCCCATTTCTCCAGGGTCCGCAGCACCGACGCCATCAGAGGTGAACACACTGGCAGTTCTGGAAGCAGACAATAGTAAGGTGGAATAAAAGGGGTGGTCAGTAAAAATCATCTGAAAAGTTAATCCACATGTTAAAATATTGATAGAAATTAAAGACAAAAATTGAACGTGTGATTAACATCACAAATGACTCAGGGTCAGGGTGATAAAGTGATTGAATTGCTGGACTAAAAGACTGAATCCATAAATTTTATTTCAGTAACAATGAATTATTTGTCAATTCTGAGGGCAGGAATGTATTCCTGAGTCAAAACTACCCTCAAATCATGTGTCACACTAGTATGTGATCATATTTCAGCTGAGCAGGTGGGTGTGGGCGAGCCGGTGGGTGTGGGCGAGCCAGTGAGTTTGGGCGGGCAAATGCGTCTGGGCGAGCAGGTGGCTGTGGGCGTCAGCGCCTGGCGGCGCGTAACTGCTGTTTTACGTCTCGGCCGAAAAACGAGTCGATTGGAGCGTCAGCAGCGACACCATCTCCGTTTCTGTTTCGATGTGTCGATCGGCCGCGGAGTGGCGGGTTCTACAGATGATTAACGTCAACAGCGACCCAGCACAGACTGATGCACTGTGAGAGTTTCTGTCACCCTCTGCTTTAGGGCTCTCAGGTCCAGGGTTGTCTAAGGTTGTCTCTTTGGCCCTCAGATATTGAAAATGTATTGAACTAAATCCAAATGAACTGGCAGTGTTCAATTACCTTGCTGATATAAAAAGTACCGTGCAGGATATATAGTATATATACTGGAGGGAGTGCAAAGAAGGAAGACGGAGCGGTCTGAAAAAAAGCATCTCACCCTGTGTTGGCCGCGAGGCGGAATGTCTCCCATAGAGATAGCACTGAGCAAATTACCACCATTTTAGACACAAAATTAAAATCATGCTTTTCAGGGGGGAGCGTTTCAAAATGTATTAAAGCGTGACTACATAGGAAGGACAACATTGTAACGCATCTAATGACACAAAATTGGGAGAAAAAGCTCCAATTTTGAAGGAATGACAGCTGTTTTAAATTTTAGGCTGAGAGAGCCACTGTAACCCGTCGCACAAGACTCAGGGCAACCCTGAGTCAAAAATTATTTGAAATTGAAATGTACCTGGATCAGCACGAGAACGGTATTATAGAAATAATGCAATTTGTAGATTGCTAACCTGGGAGCTCGATTCCAATTTGGGGTAGGAAGTTGTTGAGCGACTGTCGCAGGTATTTGACGATCGCGTAGCGCATCAGACACCAGCTGTATGAGTTGGGGTCCATGTGCTCGTTGACTCCTGCGTCATTTCTGAAAAAGAAATTTAATGCCATTTTATTATTTCAAAGAATTTTTTCAAAGAATTTTATTTCACTGTTCTTAGTCTCAGAAAGGCCCCAAAAAGGAAGTGGGTGCATATTACATCGAATGCCATATTACTTTACTACTAACTAGGGTTATATGTGGTAACTGTATACATACCTGCGTGAGGAGCCAAGGAATTCCTCCTCTTCCTCCTCGTCCTCAGAACTCGGCGCTGACTCAGCCGAGTCATAATCTACCCCCATGTCAGGTGGTTCAAGGAAGGGCTGCGAAAGGTGAAAGTAAAATGATTGACCATGATTATGTATTTATGTAGTAACAATCTTTTCTGTTGCCAATATTTTGCAAAATACCACTATGGAGAAGATGTCTTTTTATATATCACTTCCATATATATGTAGTTTTAACATCTCAGGTATAGAACCATGTTATTTAAAAAAAAAAATCAGATTTCAAATCTTTACATGTATGATAAGATTTGGTCAAGAATGTTTTTTTCTTTTCTATTAAAATCTAAAATTCATACTCTTCTATAAAGGATGTTTTTCTTAAAACAAATCTGAATGTGTTACCTTTGTCATGAAGTAGGAGATCATGGAGACCTCTGGTGGCACAAACTTCTCCTTGTAGGTGGGTTTGTCCTCCTTGAGGCGGGGTGCGCTGCCGGTTGGTCCCAGAACCTTCATGTGCAGCTTCATGCGGTGTTTGGACATCTCATCCTTCATCGTGCCTGAGGGTGAACAAGAAAAGATTGAGTGTGTGGCTTACATTACAGTTGACCCAGGACATGAATAAAATTCTGGAACTAGGGTGAAACCGATTATGATCGTAAAGGTTGCGTCATATTAATAGTATTCTGTGTGGACCCATGTGTGGCCCAGAGTTGACCTTTCATTATACATGTACCTCAAAATCTCAAAACGTCTCACCTGTCCTATACAATTGGCCTTATGGGTGTCTGTGTGTACTGTCACCTCTTAAAAGGTGGATTACAGGTCACTGCACTAGAGTTGAATTGTGCTCATGTATTATTACAAGAATGTGTACCATGTAGATTCATATCATATGACATGATGTTCCTCAATACAGACATCATCTAAAAAGAAGCCTACCCCTTGGTGTATCAGCAGTGTGGACCTTGATGAGTTTCTTGACCCCGCCACCAAAGAGCGCGGGCCACATGCGGTCGATGAATGGGTGTGCGGTGAGGCGGTAGAGAACGTTGGCATCATACATGGCCAGTGCGTATATCAACAGACACATGTAGACAGCTGTTAGCGACTCGGCCAGCAGGATGGTCAGTTTGGGCGCATCCTCATCCTTCTCACGAGCCAATAGAGAGCGCAGTGAAGAGACACCTGTTGATAAAGAAATGTATCTTGATTAAGGATACTAATTTTTCAGTTGTGCTGTTTCTAAAATTACCAATAATACCCGTAAATGTCCAATAACCCATGTATGTGGTGACTTTATTGTTTATATAATTTTGAGGCCAAAAGTTAAAAAAAATATTTAAGAATTTCTTAAGGGTAAACAATTCGGTACCAAGCACGATAAGCATATTGTATGCAGGGTATGTGGGAAGTGTTAAATACCTGGCCACTTGGAAGGCAGGGAGTTGGGCATATCGTCATTGTCTGTGGAGCTATAGCGGCTTCGCCGTTGAGCACCAGCCATCAAGTAACTGTCTTTGTAAACCACGCTCGTTCTGAAACCAACATATGAAACATTTATTATTAAACACCAAATTAAGAAGCAAGCCATCTATAAGAAATCATGTTGTTAAAAGCGAAAAATGGCATATAGGTGTCACTACCTAATGCATATTACTGAACAATACAGCAACCGTATAGTTAATTTAGCGTAAATAAGTCTGGTAAAACTTACGCCTCCACGAGCCGGGTGAATCCCTCCATACCGACATCAATGTTGTCTGACATGGCTACAACAAAGTTGTCGCTGTCACACAGGCACTGGTAGATGCAGGCGGAGAGCGCAGCACTCAGGTTCCTCAGCAGGAACACCTGGTTCAGCATGTGGTTGGGCACCGGCGGGGTGGTGAACTCAACTACCGTATGCAGAATGTCCTATAAAAATAAATAGATAGATAAATTTGTAAAAATGTAGAGATCTTTCAACATGCATCGGATATATCTCATACATGTAAATCATCCTCTCATGGCTAAGAGTGCAAATAAGTAATTTTAAAACACCAGTGTACTAGTTAAATTTGGTACTTTATATTATCATGATGATCTAATAACTAGTTCTAAATTTCTTCAAACAGGGATAAATACATGTACATGTATCTTATTTGGGGGCGGAAGAGCTACTGTTAGGTCAATAAGACGATTTTTTTTATCACTTTATCTAATAAAAGTGAAATAAGAGTGGTATACGTAAAATTCAGCAGAATTATTAACAACTATTAGTTGCATCAATAGCCTACCTGTGTTAAACTCTGTAAATGGCGGATGGGGTCAGCGATGACTGTCTTGGAGCTGGCTACACTAGCAGACAGCAGTGGTAGAGTGGTGGGGAAGGGGAGTGGTGAGAGCAGCTGTTGTTGTGTCTTCTCCTGTTGTAACTCCTGTAGTAACAGTATGAGCTCCATACGTACTGACGCCAACCCGCCACCACATGCCCCATGTAGCACGCTGCAAGTAAAGACTCATTATATACAGTACCTATATAGATATTCAACTTAACAGAAGATTGACTTTTAGTTTCCATCACACCCTTCGATAACCAAGTATTACTTCACAAATATATAGCGAATATGAGAATCTAGGGATGCAAGGCAGGGGCCAGGAAAAAAGCAGGAACTCTTATATTATTGAAAGAAACACATACTGATGTAGAATAGTCTTAAAACCGTGAATACTACGTGGAAAACAAGCCATGGTACCAACACAGGCATTTCTTTCTAGCATCAGGATTTATCACGCCCATGTACCCTTTGAAACGACCATGCCATGCCATGCATACCATCTCCTACCTTTGATACCTCATTAATTGAAAACAAAAGTTTTGAACTGATTTTATCCAAATTAATATCTATTAGCCGTCATGGTTCACATTGATATAGCCCTCCCTATAACTGTCTATCTATATCAACGGGTAATAGAAATTTGATTATCAACATACCTATATGAAAGAAGTGAGCGCAATAATTGTTGGTGCGCTTTGAGCCATAGTTTACGCTTCGCAAGGCGCATCTGCTTGGCTTCGAAGTCAAGCCGTTCTGCGGCTATGACCTCGTGTAGTGTAAACTTGGCAGCGTTTGAGCCGGATGGGGTAGGGGTTAGGTCACCATCTGACTTCCGGACATCTGGAAACAGAAAAAGACAGTGGCTCGTTCAGGGAGGGAAGCTATTGAAAGTATTTGACATTTCAATTCAGGCATAACCCATCAACTTCATCTCAAATAACAACTAATATGTTGCAAAATTTGGATAGTAAATGTGATAACTCTGTTCTAAGTAGACCAGGGCCACTGAAAGCATGTTTTATCAGGGATCCTTAGCTTATCCAGTTTTGAGCACCGGCATACTTTCTGTTGTCTATTTGTTACTAATGATAGGTCTATATATGGAAAAGCAGTAATTGCCCCGTCTCCTTGCTTGGGCTTTCGCTATGTCAGCAATTTTTCTCGGTTTTTCTTTTTACTTTCTATCCTTTCCCTCTTTTTCTTTGTGGGTTGGGGGGGGGGGGCAACAAACTCATAAACCCCCTCCCCCCACCACCATATTGAAAAATATTGAATAAAAGTCAACTCACCATTGGTTCCTGTGGTGATGATGTCCAGTCCATATTTACATATTTTCTTTAAGACCTCCACCTCCCTTTCAAGCCATATGTAGAGTTGAAACCGAAGTTGCCCTCCATCAACTTCAAAACCTGTTGCCAGTGTGGCGAGCTCCTCCATCATAATCTTGAGACATGCAATGAATTTGAGCTGTTGGGCCATTATGTCTCCTACGCCACTGGTAGCATTGCTGGAGCCCTTGTCTAGGCCTCCTTCCTCGCCACCGACATCTACACTAATACCCTTCAATAACTTGTCTTTGCTCTCAATCTCACTATCTGATTTGGTATCGTGATCATCTGTGTCAAATGTCAAGTCAAGTTCTTCTTCTTCAAATTTGGTGACTGGCGCACCCCAGTCGAAGTCCATGGCGCCTCCAATAGTTGAAGTGGTGTTGGACACAGGCGCTCCCCAGTCAAAGTCCTCCACCTTCTGCACCTTAGTGGATGCCGGCTGGCCCCAGTCGATGGCCGATGAAGTATCGTTCGCCTTTTCCTGTGTTTTGTGAGAGTTGGTTGTCTCCTCACTGCCGAGTTTCCCGGTGACAATCTGTGACGACCCACAGAAGCTGTCACCACTTCGGCTCTTCGTAATGTCACTATCCATATCAACTGTCTCCGGTAGTTTCGACAAAACCTCCAAAGCTAGCATGGGGCAGCCATTCTTGAAGTGCATATGAGCTGTAGTGAAATACAACCTCCTCTCTATGGGTGTAATCCTATCTACATAAGTCACATTCTTGTCTCCGGCGGTCATCTGGGCGCCGTGCGTGAAGCCGGACAACAGTACCGTCTGACTCTTATCAGCGGCAGTGGTGGCGAGCGCTTGGCGTACTAGCAGTGGGTGAGTACGTAGGTAGTTGTAGAAGTTAAACACGCTGGGGTTGGAAGAGTAAGAGTCGCCTTCTTCTTCGTTGTCCTTCTTGTGAGCGGAGCCCACATTGGTCTCCAGTAGCGTCCCGAGCGCCGCACTGGTGTCCTTCAACAGCCAATAGGCCATCGAGCGAAGGAAGGGGTCGGGGTGACTGCTAGCCGGGTCGAAGCACTCGCCGGTAGCATCGCTGCCCAGACACTCCTCCAGAAGGAGGCGCTTGAGGTTGCTGGACATGGTTTCATCCAGCTCGGCCTCGTAAAGCCGGGTTATCACCATGGCCAGCTGCAGATCCTCCAACTTATGCAGACATACCTGTCAGGGAATGATGTGAAAAGTGATAAGTTTTAGCATATAAAAGGAATGCAATGACATTTTATTATCCATTTCATGTCTCAATTTCGTATCCAAATTTCCTCTGCTTATTTCTAATCCTACATGGCAAATGTACTATTTCTTCTTCCTTTAAGTAAAGTTTTTAATAAGGAACCTGTTTTGATACCCAAGATAATCCATAACCGTCACAAATTTCCCCAGACACTATACCTGTAAAACATTGAATCACTTCAGACTACATGTAAACACCAGACTAAGAATGATCAACATTGTATAGCTTACATCTATTGCATCTCTGACAGCACCAGCCAGAAGGAAGAAGGCAGCAGCATGCTGGAACCTCTGTCGACCAAGGAGTGCGAATGCATTTTTCAGTGCTGCACGCCGCCATCGGTCCTCGCTAAAGTTGTTCTTGAAGAAGGTCATCATCTTTGTGTCACTGACTGACCTATAAAATATTGAAAGGAGCTGCATTATTGTTTATTATCTTAAGAAGGAACCCATCTTATTGTCCAAATGAAGGACAAATATCATTTGAAACGTTAAACACTTAAGATGGTGTGCCGTATTTGAATTTAACAGGGGCTTATAAGATACGTTTTAATCAACAATAGTTTTGTATCGTAGTAAAGAATTCAATTGCCTACAGAGTCCTAAAACGTCTAGGTCATTCGTCGTCTAAAAATATCGACGCTTATTGAAAATGAAAATTAAGTTCTGGTGAATTCATTCCGTTTTTTCTAAACTTCAAAGTAAACTTACCTGAAAAGACCCCATAGCAGAGTTTTCTTTTTCATGGCCAGGTAGAAGAGTGCAGCGTCTAATGGGTCCTTATTTGCGGTGAATGCGGACTTGGCCACTTTCTCCATACACCGTTTCAGCGTATTGATGTTGCGTATCCACCAGCCCACACCAAACTGTTTCAGTTCAGCCCAGGTTGGCTCACCCTTGGCCATACTAGGAATCACAGTCAGTAACTCCTGCAAGACAACACATGTAGAGATCTTAACTGAGACTCTAACTAGGGTCTAACATTTAATATGATCCCTGATGAAGGATCTTAGAATCTGAAACTAGTAGGTTCTTTAAAACACCAAAAAGTCTTGAAGTAATTTTTTATTCAAAAAATTTCACTCACGGGGGTTTAGGGAATATCTAACACCCTTTTCTATTAATATGTTTTAAGCCATACTGTTATTATAAACCGCTTTAAAAGGCTGCATAATATCCTACCTACCGGTATGTCCTTTGTCCCCAGGGAAGCATGACTGCAGCCCTGGCGCATAGTGCATTACACATAATGCATCATGCAGTCCTTAAATGGACAAAGCACTGTTCACATAGCTAGAAGAAACGACAATATTTGTATTGCTTACCTCCTCGGCCTCTGAGTGGAAGGCCCATGCCAGGATGGCGGGACTGAGACCTTTACGCTGCAGTTGGTGTCGTTGCCGTAAGGGTAGGGTGCTGAGGAGGTAGACGTAGTGTCGGGCAGCGAGTGTGTACCGCAGTCCACAGTCGTCGATACCTTCTGTGGTGATGGGCCCCATGCCTCCATGCTCCTGCTGATCTGTCACTGTGTAGGCAGAGAAAAGTGCTAGGTCAGTATTGGGAATTTATTTTACAGTAATTCTTTTTTGGGTAAATATAACGATTACAAAAGTAATGCTTTAAACCTAGCAGTATATATGGGCGTTACATTCCTATTGCATTATTGCAGGTATTTTTAGCTAACACACTACTTTTGGGGCTGTATATATATATGTGAACATTATTCTAGTAAAAATTAATCACTATTATTTATTATGGAAAATTGCTGGTATCAAAATCATCTTTACCTTTTCTTGCAGCCAGGTCTTCAGATACCTTGTTGCCGAAGGTCTCAGAGGTGTTGGCCACGGTCTCAGCCAGTGCCAATAGGTACATCTGGTCGAGGCTCGAGAGTCCCGGCAGCTGGATGTGAGTGAGGTGGCGCGTTAGAAGTCGCGACTGCACCGGTCCATAATAGTTGGGGTTCTGAGCACTATGGGAGGAGGAGCGGCGGCGGGAGCGTCCTGTGGGGCTTGAGCTACCGAATACCTCATCGTCATTAAAGGGGTCGTCTAGCTCATCTTCATCTTCTACATTGCCTGTGTTAAACAGGGAGTTGTAGTCCTGGTCCTGGCCAGCTTTTGTCGTCTCTCCGGGGACTTTAGCGTCTGGGACCTGCGTGTAGCCGGTGGAGGTGTCGGTGTCTGCAGCGAGCAGGGCGTATAACGGTAGGGGTGGGATGGAGGAGATCTCAATGTAGTCTAACTGGATGTCTTCCGGGATGGTGGTGGGCTCTGGGTTGGGGCTTGCTGGGGCGGCCACAGACAGGGCACGCTGGTGGGAGAACATGCGCTGTCGGCCGCCCTGCGAGTCGTCGTTGAAGGGCGTGGATTGGACTTCGTGACCGGCTATACACCGCACCAGGTGGGCCAGTATGGCCTTGACGCGGCGGATCTTGCCAAAGTTGAGCAGCTCAATGAGCTGCTTGGGATGATACTGGGGCAGGACGGGGTTGGCCAGTCGCGATGCCTCAAACAATCCACAGTCCTGGATAAGGTGCATGCTGGGCTCCACCTTTCCTGCAGCTGCTGCAGCTGCCACCGCTGCTGCATCTGCTTTCGATGAAACCGACACGCGAGAGTCTTTCCGCTTACTCATGCTGCTCTCAGCCGCCATTAGCGCAATGTTATTGAAGGAGCTGGCCAACTTAATGCTGGACGAGGAGCGGGAGCCTTTGAACTTTGGCAGGTTTAGTGCCGAGGAGGAGGACACAGAATGTAGCGACTGGTCAGTCAGGGTACGCGAGTCTATGGCTGCGGTACCGCCAATCGGGTCTAGCAGTGTGTCCATACCCTCACCAGGCCCACGCCACTGTGAGTACACATGCATCTCATTGTCCATACCTACCACTAAAATCCCATCTCGCACCCATGAGATGTGCATGGGCAGTGGTAACAGTCCGTCTGCTGTCGTCAAGTCGATGCTGCGAAGCTTCATCCAGCGGATCTCCTCGACAAAATTCTGCACCGTCATTGATTTCGACTTTTGCAGGAGGCGTCTTGAGGGGTGTGGTTTTGCGACCTTTTTGTCCTTCTGCGTAGCCTGTGCAATGTCCGAAGACACCGCGGCATAGAGTAAGATCTTGGGTCCCACCCCCACAGTCAGAATATGTGAGCCATCCTCTGTGGAGACCCAGTCCAGCTGAACCAAGTGCTTCTGCTTTAGCACATTTGCAGAATGCTCAGCTGAATTGAGGTTCCGCTTGATGGTCTGGATGGTGGTAGGGCTGGGGATGGGGACCGTCTTGGTGATGGCCGGGGTTGAGAGGGTGGGTGAGATTAGGACAGTGCCCGAAGGTCCACCACTGTCCGAGTCATCTGTCTGTGCGTCGTTGTTGTAGATGTAGCTCAGATCAATCTCAGTCTTTGTTTCAGGTAGGCTGATATTCTTTAACTCAATTGTGTCTTCAAGTGTCCATTCAGAGCCACCTGGAAAAAAGGTATGCAGCTTGCAATGACTTTGATCAAATCCATACTAATCAGCATGTCTTACCATTACCTATCAATAGTGTCCTTTTTGCTTTGTTCTACATTTCTCAATCATATATTTATTAAAGAACTTTAATTTTTTAAAAATAAAGTTTATCAAGTTACAGCTGATCAAGTTACAACTAATTGTAGGAACTTTTCCTAGAGCTACTAACCTGTCGATTCGCATTCATATATGGAGACGCAGAGGTTGACAAACTTATTGTTGGGGTTATCCTGGTGGGAGCGTACACTACCACTCCGGTAGGCGACTGCCACACGCCCGCTGTATGCGGCACTTACCGTGATAGGCTTACCTGTGGGGAGGCAGGTGGGAAAGGTATAGAATATTATAACATTTTGTAATTTTTAGAGAAATATGTGATATTATTTTTAACAATTAAATACATGGTGACCTCAAGGAAACGGCAACCTGGCCACAAGCTGAAATTCAATCGATATGGCTTAAATGGCAAATCATCACTGGCATTCAGCATTCCTGGGAGTCATGAATGGGTCACAGAACCACTTTCAACTATACCAAATGTATGGTAGGTAATAGTGTAATAGGAAATATGTGTGATATCCCAGATAGCTCAGAAACGTTGGTTGCCAATAATGATCTGCAAGTTAGATCTTGAGCAGAGCAGTTTGGTTTGAAGGTATTATCAACGGATGCCTAACCTAACCACATTCCATTATTCTATAACTAATTTCACCATTTTTATGGCACATTTGTATCAACCATTATCACTATCAATGCCTATTGTAGCTACTAGGCCCTTTTAGTGAAGGTAGTTGTTTATTCAATATGAAGTGAATATTGAAGATATATATACCTTAACACTGCGTACCATATCATTTGAAATATATATATTCTTAATATTCCGAAAACATTTATATGTAAATACAAACAATAAAAATCCCTTCTTTTACATCGTCTGTGTTCTTGTACTCAGTACCTAGGGCTTGTTCATGGAGGGGTCATTGCCCTTGAAATGAATCTACCGATAATTATTTTCTGTCTTCTGTTCATTTGCCCACACGTTTAATAGTGCTTCTGTCTTATTAGAATGGGAGAATTAATTAATGAAAAGGAGAGAAAATTTAACACAGCGGCCATAAGTAGCACAGCAACCGGGATATTGGGAGGGGGCGTTGAAACCTGGGCCCTTTGCTGACTTACCAATATTTGTATGAGGAAAAGGCAAAGATACATTAGGGAAAGGAACAAATATCATGCTTTGCTCTGAAGGGTTTCAATGAGAAAATGTTGGTAAATCCACATGCATGTTGACAATATTGTGTGTATTCGGAAACTATCCCATGCAACACACAGACACACACGTGACCCCTTAAAGGGTAGAATTCCTGTCCATTCTCAAAGTGTGTTACTATGTTATTCCCAGGAAATCAAAGAAGGCAAACCGAGGACTATTCTAAATGAAGTGCTGCACAACCTTTGCTGCGTTTTATATACAGTCCAATATATCTGCATTATAAGGCTCCTTTGTGAGCATTTTATAATTATTTTCATGGCACCTTAAATGTCGAGCAAATTCCAAAAGATTCATTCAAATAAATGGACTTATTCAACGCAGTACTAAATAAATATCGGAAATCTAATGATGAAAATGAATCATAACCGAGATTTCTTTTCATATGCAATCCTGTATTAGTATGGATTATGATCAGTTAACCTATTGCATGTCCCCTCTAATAGTAATTCATGTTCCAAAAGCAGTTAAAGAAACTAAACACAATAGTTGATTCACATTCAGATTGTAAAGAGCGATGCAACTAATGCCAAACAATCAAGTCAATATACATGTAGTGAGATGAGTACATATAAACATTTCAGTAATAGGGAAGTCCAATTTAAGCAATGGATGTAGTAAATATAGTTTCCCAGTAAGCTGAAAATAATAGCACTGAGTCAATGGGATGTGGGGCAAATCTATAGGAAAATAGAAGCTGAAGTACGTGAGATTTTCTTGCACTTTTTACTTTCACCTATACCCTCCTTTGAAACATCAAAGGACTTATTGTGAATAAATCTCCACTTTTTTTAAAAATCTCTGTCACAAATTATATCTTATGGATTCACTTTACTTCTGCAGTTTTTTTTTAAGTTTATGAAGTGTATAACACACACGTACGACAGCGAGGTGGATCTCGCATGAAGCGGGGTGGAACACCGCAGCTTCATTGGAGATACATACAATATGAATATGTAGAAACAGACAAAGCTGGCTTGGACTGCCACTGGCAGGGTCCAGAAGGAATGACTGCCAGGAAATAGAGGGTAGTCCTTGCCATGTGCGAAAAAAGACATGTCAATCTGCCGTGTGCCCGGAAATAGGATGGCGGCCTAGAGAACCTACCGTTAACCTGAATGTGACCGTGGCCGGGTTTCTTCCGTTTGCAACCACGAGCTTCAAACAACATAGCGGTAACAACCAGGCGACATATTAAACAGAATTCAGAACCTTTTGCAGTACACAAAGATATTTAAATTTAGAAATCCAGTAATCCAAATGAGTTCCTTAAAAAGTCCTTTTTTTTTATGATGAAATATAAATTTCCCCATGCTTGTAAACCAACTGAAAGGGAAGTTGATGAGTATCCTTTTTTAAATAGCAACATTAACATACCCAATACCTTGATTGCATTATATATAAACAGGGTGTGGAATGAAAATGAGATATACAATACCACAAAGACAACTTCAAACTTTACATCTCGTTAACCCGCCTTCGTTAATTACTCACCGGGAACAAAGATGGCGCTGCTTTCCTCGGTCCGTATCATCATCTCCCACTCGGTCCAGTCAAACTTGGGCGGCCCGCTACTGCCATCCTCGGTACCCAGCGCTTTGCACTTCCAGAAATGGACGCGACCGTCGTCGCAGGCAGTGGTTATCAAGTAGGGTGCAAAGCACGCTGGGTAGATGGAAGACGAGCTGAGGTGACCGGCGGCCACCTCGGCATAGACTACTGACACATCCTCTGGTAACTCCAGCACCTGGGTGCACACCTACAAGGGGGAGGTGGAGACTGTATTAGTTATCATGTATTGTAAACTCATGCAAAACATGATCTATGTGAGTGAGTTTTTCCTTTATGAAATAGCACTAAATACTGAATACTGAACGCCGACCCGCTAATAAGCGGCTATCCCCCCTTTTTGGGAACAAGTATGAATTTCAATGATTTTAGGAAACGATTAACCTATGAACTAATAATATATTATTAAAATAAGCGTTTATTATTTGGTAGCCATGTAATATCTTACTTTGGTAGAACTGATGGTTAGTTTGGGGACGGTGCTGGCTTGGTTACTATTGAGGTTTGGTGGCACAGGAGAGTCCGGCGTGTTGCTACGCGGCGAATCAGCACCACCAGTCGTTCCGTCGTCGTCCTGGTAAAATGCTGTGTCGGCATGGTAACGTACCGGCTCTGGCTCGCCACCTTTAGGCAAGTACAAAATATGAACCATTACTCATACGAGCTGAATCAGAAAGACCACTACCGGTAAATAGAAAAGAATCCAACTTTTACATTTGAATATGATTTATAGCAGTCTAATTGTAATGGAAAGCTATGGAATATACTGGAATAAGCCATCTTAGATCTAAATGGGGTTCCATTTCACTACCTCTAGGTTTTAAATTTTTTCATACTCCACAAATCGTCTATCAAAACACAAGAGATTAGGATCTAGTAGTACTTTATTTATATCTATCTCATGCTAAATCAGGGTATTCTATAAGACAATGTTTCTATCTAAGCTATAACAACCAAGGCTTTATAACACCTTGCCTATATGACCCTACCTTGTGAGGCTATGACAATGCGCCACATGTGCAGTACTGAGGTCTTGTTGTGCAGCTTCTCCATGACCACCAGGTAGAAGTGCTCCGTGAAGGTGTGCTGACTCTGCAGGTCCACGATGGCCTCCAGGCTCGTCTCGCCGTCCGACGCCGACGTGCGCTGCCCGGTCACAAGCTGCTCTTGGAACACGTGGATCAGCTCGATGTGCTGCCAGTCCTGGAAGAGGAGAGGGATGTCTTTGAATTAAATCCATTTTATTTTATTACTTTTAAATATGTGTTAATGTGAAGCACTTTTACAATCTGCTTCAGTATTGCCTCTATTGCATACCTTAGTCAGCCCAGAGGCCTAACCATCATCAGACCACATACATATCATACACAGAATAAGTAGTTACCTGTTTAGCGTCCATGATGGTGTCTAGCTCTATGATACAGCCTGGCCGGGATGTAGACTGTAGACTGACAATGTTGAAGACGTCTCGGGGTGCGGTCGGTGTTGAGGGGGTGTTGACATTGTAGCCTGAACTCGTGCTGCTGTTTGACCGCGACATATCCTACAAGACAAAGATTATAATCAATACCTAAATAACAGTGAATTAAAAAAAAAAAAAAGGTTTGCACCCCTACCCCTGTCTAATGCTTCTCAGACTAGAAATGAGTACAATCTAATGTAGCCAGGTCCTAACTTGGCCGGTCAAACACTTGCTGCCTCATTTTTGTTGCTTGATTTTCTATTTTTTATTATTGATTTTTGTCCTTATAATGTATCCAACCTCAAAACTTAAAGGTATCTTGGATTGACATATGACCCAGGGCTCTGATAACCAAAGTCCCAGAGTCCCAACAAAAGTCCCAACCAAAGTCCCAACCAAGGTTCCATCCCCCAACCCTCAGTGCTTGGCCATCCTTAATTGATAGATGGATATCACAGTCCATAGCAGCAAACCGATGGACTATCTCTCATTTGGCCTTTACAGATCACCTGGTCCCCATACCTCTTCAATGGCGTCTCATATTTTGATCTCACCTTCCCTTTAACACTAAGCTCTATGGGTGTCTGTGTGAACGTGACTCTTTTAAAGGGTGGATTCAAGGTCACTATGCTATTCTTTAGCCTTAGTTCACAGAGAGGTGTAGTTTGATATCAAATTGACTCTTTTTTCCCCCATCTTTTTCATTAGGAAAGATTATATTTTTCAAATCTTTGGATGAAGGGGTAGACAGACATAGGTTGTATGCTAGTTGCAGTGCTATTCTTTATTCAAAATATGCAACAGAAAATTTATACAGTTGCATCAAAGTTTGACTGCAAATCTACTCATTTTCGTCAGAACCGTCTCCCTAAGACCCAGGGTCCCCTGGGTCAATAATCATTCTGTGATAGTTCTGTTAAATACAAATATTTTAAAGAGTTCCTTACGTCGCTTTTCTTCCTGCTGCTGAACTCGGTGAGAAGTGTCCTCGCGTCGATGACAGCCTGGTAGACGCGGAGACTGGCCCCGTCTGATGCCACAAACAGTGCGCTTGGTGAGTTACTGAATGATCCCAGCGTAGAGCTGAAACATATGTTAATTATCTTGATGAAAACGTGATACAGCACAAAAGTTATATAGTGGGCAATCTAGTACATTTGCACACAGGTAAATTATTCATTTTGACTGCTTGTTGAATGACAGATATGTGTGTGTGTATTCAATAATTGTAAACTTTCTCAAAATATTGGGAATCAATTCAATTATAAACATCAAATGTATCACCCTAAAAACCTTTCAGTTCAGTATGCTGTGTTGTTTTGGAGGTAATAACAGGGAACTATGTTAAATATTAGTGTATATGTACAATTGCGTAGGCCGGGGTATATTAGAAGACTCGCTCTGAACACACACTTAAACGCATTCACTCTGTAGCATCTTAGGCAGAGAGAAGAAGCTTTGCAGAAGCAACTGATAAAATTGACTTCTATCTTGAAAAGTTCGAGCCTCAACAATAAAATATAGATGCATACATGTATCAAACAGTTCACACATATCCGAAAGAGTTAACAGGAAGGCACACTCTTAGTATATTCTGGATTAAACGTCAACAAACCTCCTTTTGCCACTGGAGATCAAATGAATAAGGTCAATTAAAATTTAAACTTCATGAAGACCCTAGCATATTGTGTTAAAATCAGGAGCAGGAACTCAATGATGCAATAAATATTTACAGTGTATATAGTGATAAACCGGAATAATGTGAAAACATAATGGCTGCTTATCGCAACGAGCAAAAGTGTTGAACTCAGAAAATAGTACAAATATGATATGATCAAGGGAAAAATGGCGAATTTAGGAAGCATTAATAGCTATAGCAAGCATGTATAGAGGAAAGCAAGATGAAATGCTAGCCTGCAAATGTGGAGTGAAATCAAGCAAATGAGTGTCAAAAATTGGTTAGTATAATTTTATATTTGAATATTTCTGACACTAGAATAAAGAATCTGATGTCTGAACTACTGAACTCAGTGAGATCATAGAATTCTTTTGAAAATGAACTTTAAATACTTTACAAGTACCCATACTTCCACCATAAACAATTACTCTGAGGATAGCAGTAGGAGCATGGTTCAACTCCTAAACCATTTGAGAAAAAGGCAAAACATAAATAGAGGGTATAACTATAAGGTTAGAAATATGGGAAGATAGAACAGTGTTCTTCCTACCTGGGTAGCAGTGTTGGCAACCAGGCCACGTTGGAGAAGGCGGATGATTCTGGAGAGTTGATACGGGACAACTCGGTGATACCGCCCGACTTGGACAGCGGTCCGACTGGGTCGACACGCCACAGGATGAGTTCAGAACAGAAGCCCCCGGGCCCCGGGTCAGCAGTCCGCGTCTCTAACATGGGGTGCTGACTGTCTGACGACCGGGTCTGCTGACGGAGAACCTCCTGTAGTAGGTTGTCATCGAGCTGCAGAGTAAAGTACGGGACTCTTTTACAAGAACTAATTATCTTAAAGGAAACTTCCAGGTGTAATATAACTCCCAGCGTAATATAACTTCCAGCGAAATAGTTAAAAGCATAATAGCCTGACACCAGGCTATAGCTTTCACTGCTTGTCACCTGGGCGGAGTGGGTATATACAGATCCCAATGATTTTTCTTCCCCATTTGCCCTGTGCCTGAATTAACAATCTACAAACACCCCAAAGTGACTGTGTACATAAGTCACACTTATTGAAAACAAGATCTTTTTAGAGTATAATATATGATATATACGAGGTATCAGAGCAAAGCTGTTAAACAAAAATATCTGACATCTCCCCCTTGGAATAGGTAAAAAAAAATCTTGATAATCTTTAGACCTGCCTACCTCTGGCACGTTATGGTGGGAGGTGGTGAGTAGCAGCGGCAGGGCGGGGTGGCACGCGGCACTGTTGGTGCGGAACCGGTGGCCGCTGACACGCGACGCATGAGCTACGCTAAGCACTGTGGAGAAGCGCGACTGCTCTGCAAAGCTGATCTGCCACTGGTTCAGCGAGCCGTTGGAGTGTTTGGAGAGCATAAGCACGTTAGGAGTAAGCATATTGGTACTCTGGCCTGGTGAGTTCTTCCCCATAGCATTAGCCGTGAATGAAGGTGCAGCCGGTTTCTCCATGGCCTCAGCAAACGACTTACTCTCCGACTCCTGTTGTCGATGGAAAGATGAGAAGGATTATTGAAAGTCAGCTTAAAACAGTTTGTATGCTATGTTCTCAACAACTTGGTGTCAAAGAAATAATCCTTTTTTGGTTTTAAATATTGACAGGATCTCTATCTGACATTTTAGTTGTAAATGGATCAGAGCACTCAATAATCTGTTAAAAATATAATATCATCTATTAATATCATTTCTGAATGCATCATTGAACATCAGATAAGATGAAATGAGGAAAAACATATATACAATTAGGTGGGTTGGTACATTTTAAAGTCCCACACCATGAGGTACATAACGCCATTAATAGGCTGTGGCAACAAATGCAACTAGAAACTTACCTTGAGAGCGGCTTTGAGGTCGATCCTGGAATGGTTGCAGTAAAGCAGCAGGTTGGTCGACATGGTTATCGCATCCCCTATCGGGAATGCATGCGGGATGCGAGACGAGAAGGAGACTTGTGCCTGACGGAAGGCGCCGGGCGATGACTCGTCCAGCCAGTCCACCAGCCTGGCAAAGGAGAGCAATGAAAATGTTAATTCCCAAGGACAATCCGCATATCGCATATAACCCGCACCTAGACATTGAGAAAATCCTTTAACCCGAGCTAGAGACTGATTTTGCCTACTTTAGTACTGTATTATAATTATAATCCTAATAGCGCTCGGATAACCTGAATCCTACCGGTATATGAGAATGTTTGTTATCAAATCCCTTTAATCACCTGTCAATTATTATCAGATGATTATGGCCTATCAGTTGCCTTCTACCCTATTTGTCATGACAACAGAACCCTTCAAACCCTGGATTAATTCCATCGATTCTTGACACAACGACCCTAGGACTGACCTTTGATGCTAACAGTAACACTATGATCCATCTGCATATTATATAGGCCCAGACTACGTGACATAACCACATTCATTATTCATCCTCAGTGCTGTAACCATCCCCCTCCCCCACCCTCCAGTGTCACAAAGAGTTTAAAGTGATATAAGGTCACGCCTGTTATGAGGTTGGTCAGCCAGCTCCAGGTCCCTCCTTATCTAGCCCTTTAAGGAACACATGGTGCTTTAATGCAATCTGCCCTTTGTCGGCATGATGCATGAATGCCACCCTTGTGAGTCTTATCGTCATGCCTGCATTTGTGCATCATGACACGCATTGGAAGTGTATCACGGCACCCAGCTGCTTTAGAGCATGACATCAATACTCGGGACAATGCATGTTACTGATGACATATTCGCCCTTATTTCTCTTGACTTATTATTTCCAATCTTCCTTTAAGAAGTAAATTGCCCATACGATATTGTACAAAGAGTACACGCTTAGTACAGGGTGTATGGTCATTTAATTAGCACGAATAGTGAAGTCATGATGTATCCCATTGTGTACAATTATGGAACATGTATCAAGCAGCAGCAATGTAGGTCCCAACCGACCCTATATAAGGCCCAGAGTACCGACTTTGTTCCACCCGGACTCTAGGTAGAGGGGCAGTAAGAGTTGGGCCTGTAGTGATAAAATGTGGCTTGTTTAGATAATTTAATATGAAGTCCAGAGTGTATACACATATAATGCAGAATTGATTGTGTAAACAAAGGTTTCATTAAAGCAGTATACATTCATGGATTGCAATAAATGTATTTTCATGTTCCTCATAAAAACAAGAAACAAAAGGTATACATTTACACAAACTATGTGGTCCAATGAAACTGAAAACGATCCCAAGCCGCAACCTACAGGTTTTTCTACTAGACATAGATGAGTAACTCACTTGTTACGGGTTGTATCATCATTTAATAAATCAATGGAAATAAAGTACCAATGACATAAATATGCACCCGATAAAAATGTACCGTTGTTTAAGAAATAAAAATTGTTTAACCGCACGGAGTGGGGGTGGCCTCCACTCCCCGCCAAAAAAAGATGAATAAAGATTGACCAACTCAACTCAAACTTTCAAACTTGTTAAAAGTATTACTCACCAGACGAGGAAGCTGCCGTCCATGGGGTGAATACTGAAGAGCATGTCGGCACTGGAATGCCAGTCTCTGAGCAGGCGCTCAATGTGACGGTCCAGCACATCGGTAGGCGTCGTCTTCAGAAAAGGGAATAGGGGACATGGAATTAACTAGCATCCCACTAACGGTGAAGGCGAGTCATGACTTTGAAAAAGTACAACAATCTGCTATTTGAGAATATTTTGATGACAAGAGTCAGTGGATATGATCTTCAGTACTTAGACCTATCAAGAGGGTCGCATAATGCATTAGTACATCATGCCCTTTATCATGCTGATGTATGAATGCACACTGACAACAAATGTATGTCTCGCATTAGAGATCGCCGCTCCGTGAGTATGGAATGAATGCAGACCAGGCGAGTAACTCGCCAGGTCTGCATTCATGCATCATGCCGACCCTATGGCGTTGATATACTCCCGTCGGCATGATGCATGAATCGCTCCTTGCATCATGACGACAAAGGACTTTAAAGCACTATGTGGCCCTTAAAGGGTTATCTGAACCACTTGAGTACCTACCTTGGCAGTTTCTGCAACAACTGTGGCATCTGTAACATGAGATGCAGACGTCGCAGTTGACATGACGGATGACGTCACCGACACTTCGCTGTCTGTGCTGACATGTGAGTGCGACTTTCTCAGCACCTTGGGTTTACCCCGCCGTCCGCTCCCTGCAACAAACACACCGGTCACATTATTGGTACCTTCTGTAACTTTGAATGGAAAACTGACAGCACATCTTGTCTAGGGTCCAACTTACAGACTCAATAACCTCACAGAAAAAGACACAGAAAAAGATACTGAGTTTAGGTACCATTTTACTTATGGTACACAATTGCATGGTGGTTAAATGGGTGTTTTTACTGTGTTCATACAATGGCTAATAGGACTAACAGCTATCTAATTCGAATCACCACACTCTATACAACTTCCCTTATTCACCACAGCCCCATGGGGCCCATTCTATAAGATATAGTATATCCAATAGTCTACTCACCACTGTCTGACCCACTGGCATTCTCGGTCTTCTCCGGGACATCAAAATTGACGAGTTCTGGGCCATCGTCTGTGTCGTTGTTGGCTGTGTCGCTGTCCGATTCCTCCCCGTTCTCGCCCTGGATGCGCTTATGGAGGTCGGCCAGCAGTTTGTCGGCCTCCAATGAGAAGTGTAACTCCTTGTTGTTCAGCCAGTGTACCACGAAGGTGGGCTCTACCCCGTCCTTACTACTCATCGCCGGCAGCAGAGGGATGTCTGTAGGGGCACAGAGGGGCGATGGGGTTATATGTGGGAATGGACATGTACATGAGACAAGGTGTTGGTAGTACAGTGTATGATGATTTGTTTTAACGCTACCTGCATAGCAGGGGACAGGCACACAACGCCTTCTACAGGCTGTGCTGAAATAAGGAATATCTGTCTAAGAAACTCGCAGACTCTGGATGGAACTGGAGTGATATAAGGGACTACAGAAAGGGAGGAAGGGAAGACGCTTGGCTATTGGTATGGTAGAATTTAGAACTTGTGCCAATTTATTATTATTACTTGGCAACACTGTATGTGTAGGACATACAGTGTATGTGGAAATGTAGGTAGTTGCATGGCATTGAACGTGAGACAGAGTGTTAGTAGTATATGGACATGTAGGTAATGGCATGGCCCGGGGTGGCATGGCCATGTACATGAGATAGGGTGTGAGTAGTATATGGAAATGTAGGTACTGGCACGGACATGTACATAAGGCAGAGGGTTAGTAATCAGATACATGGAAATGTAGATAATGGCATTGATATGCACATGGGAAGGATGTAAGTAGTATATGGAAATATCGGCAATGGTATGGTCATGCACATACGACAGGGTGTCAGTAGTATATGGAAAGATAGGTAATGGTATGGTCATGTTAGACAGGGTGTTAGTATATTATAGTTTATGGAAATGTCGGTATTAATTGCACGGCCATTTACATGACACAGGGTGTTAGTAGTATATGGAAATGTTACCAATGGTATGGTCATGTACGTTAGTATTACGTGGAAATGTGGTAAAGATATGGGTATAGCATAAGATGTTCGTGTTAGTAGCATATATCTATGTAGGTCATGATATGGCCATGTGCATTATACTGCGGGTAGGGTGTTTGTAGTACCGTATTCAACCTGATAAGCGCCGCCACTCAAATAAGCCCTCCTATTTTGCAGCCTTTTTAAAACTACAAAATAACCAAATTTGCATGAGCAATGAAATGGATAAACGCTAGACAACTAAAAGGTCATAAAATAACTGTAATAAGCTCCCATGGTGCTAATTACGTTGAATACTTACCATAATACACATCAAATCTTCAACATACCTGTTTCAGGATTGATGCTGGAGGCGAGGTGAAAGTGGAAACCTGGAGCCACGCTGTTGGGGTGGATGCCAAATTTGTGAAAGTCGTGAACGCTTTGTGCGCTGGGTAGGTTGGGGACCACAGACGCTCCCCCTACACCCACTCCACCTCCACTGGTGTGACGCTTTCTCTTATTCAAGGTGTTCCTGCAGTCAGAAGGGTAGCACTTTATAGCATAGGACATATATAGTTTGTTTTATCCATGAAGTATGCATCTTTTGGCGTAATATCTGATTTTAACTGACCCAATTTTATCGTGAAAAATATTTCTATCAGAACAATGACTTAAATCCGGTTGATTCAGGGCTCTGACGTCGGAATATGGCGACTATTCATTATTGTCTAAATTTTCCGATACATGTACAAATACATGTATATAATATTAGGGCTTTTTAATTGTGATATTAACACAGGGAGTTAGCCATGCATTAGCTCCTTGTTGGTCACGTTATTTATTCTATTTTTATAAAGACTCATAAAGAGTGACAATATCTTCTTTCGGTTTAATGTTTCCACTTAAAATACCCCCAAAGCTGCATTGGACCCCGGATATAAATTGACAGATCTATATAATTATAAGCAACCATGAAGATTGCACATCAGGAGGTTTCTGGTCTCCTTACCTGATGTGGTGGAGTCGCTGCATGAAGCGGTTCCGGTGACGTTGTGTGTGGAACATGGGTAGTGTGGTGGCGTTAGGGTCGAGTTGGGCCAAGTCTACGAGGCCGTCCTCTGGGAGGATGGTCTCCACCCATAGACGACAGATGTTGTCCCTGCACGATGTGATGAGCATGTTGGCCACTGAACCCCTGTAAGATATTTTAAAAAAAGAGAGAGAATTTTCACATTCTAGTTCTGATGGTTTTCATGTTTGTTCAAGTGTCAGGTTTTTTTTTTGGTATGGAAGAAAGGTGAATTTATAACCAACATGACATTCATATCATCAAGTCTGTATCAGAATAGTAACCACCTAGATCTTCTCCATTGCAATCCCATTTTTCTTTCTAGAAGTGATAGGCCGATTCAAGGACGACAACAACAACAAAAACAGTCAAAGGCAATTCATGTTTCCCCGCTGATAAAAAAAAAGTATCTTTGCTGTGAAATAGGCTTTGGAGGAAGAGACGCTTAACCCGCATGTGGTGCTTTAAGTTAATGTGTTATTAAAACAGTATTCGGCTCTTAGGAAACGCTCAGGGGTATGGCCCCTATCACCCTCTTCCTGTCCCACACACTCCAGTACAGAGCAGTCTAAATAGGGGACACACCTACTGCAGGGAGATAGGCATTATTATCAGTACCGCATAAGACATGGTTATTCCATGGTACCTACTAGACTACTGTCTCACTATTCATGGATATGATAATACACATGTACTACCATGAACAAAATAAATTGAGATTTCCCTAAAAATCTAATTGTCCCTATATGTATTTGTATGTAAACTGTACATAGGTATATATG
This sequence comes from Harmothoe impar, assembly GCA_947462335.1. Lineage (NCBI taxonomy): Eukaryota > Metazoa > Annelida > Polychaeta > Phyllodocida > Polynoidae > Harmothoe > Harmothoe impar. The sequence continues at coordinate 48,794,590 of OX381709.1, read as the reverse complement.
TGTGCATTGTATTAGTGAAAAAAGATACATCAACACATATGTATGCTCTGCATGTCTAGTCAAAGCCATTAAAAAACACTATAAAAATACATATGGCATTGGTGGGGTAGCTATCTGATAGGAGTGGACTTACAGGGTTGGAATGCATGGTGAGTGCCACATGTATTGTATTTTGCCTAGGGCTTCATGCAGTAGGTGGTACAGTACCGATAAGACCTACTCAAGTCCATGGGCCGATCTGCCTCCCGTATGACCCATACTGAGTCACCACAAGGCACCAATGCAGTGTCTATTCATTATGGCTACCATAGTAATTTATGAGCCTATACGCCGGCCCTTTTCCTCATAATTAATTCGCCTCAGTATGACAAGCAAGCTTGTGCTGCATTAGATAACGAGGCGCCACAATATCCGTGGGTGCAAATTCCCTCATTAACATGACCAAATTACAATATGCCCGATTTGGCACTTTTTAGACAAACCACTTTAAAAATAGTATTTTATGGTTATCATAAGAGAAAATCACACAACTCAATATGACAAATTATATACGTTTTAATAGCCTTGCTCCCCCCTGACCTTTATTTGACCTCACAGACACCCCCTCCTTCCTCGGGTGGTAATATATGATAACACAGAGAAGTGGGGGAGGGGATGGGGGTCCTATCGTCACGGGCCATACGTTACCATGGCAACAGTATCAGACAGCTCCAGGCACCAATCCCATCTATTATCTAAATTGAAAGAGGCTGGACAGATTTGACCCCCGGCTATTTACTAGTGGATGGCGCAACGAGGATGGCCTCTAAAGGAAAAGTTGGGCCTCAAGAGGTCTCTTCCTAACAATACATCGTGGCGAATGTCTTTCAACTACAAAATGAATCTCATATTTTATGGTTATTTCAAAATGTTTTCATGAAAGTAACCCTGTGCTGATGATATAGTTTTAAAACCAACAGAGCCGAAGACTGATTAGCAGGTCAATAGAGCCCATACGGACTGAGCCTGTACTCCTGTGCCATACTGTCAATATGATATCGCATGTATTGCATAAATATGCATCAATTTCCACAGGAACCTCTGCCTCAAATCTATTTTCCAGGGCTTTTTCTCAGCCTATATATTCCATAGTATACTCCACATATTAGAAAAGAACGTGTGAGTGATAGTGCCTTGGGAGGTGTCGGAGATAACGGAATTCACTATCCCTCTCAGCGCGCCGCTTGGCCACTCGATCACCTTGGGACCTTAATAAACCCCACTTTACGTTCAATAAAACGCCCCCGGCCGTGTGCTAATGTCGGCCGGTTGGGCACCCGCGCCAGGCCCCAATCCGTCACCTGTATCTCAAGCCACCCCCCCCCCCCTTTACCCCTTCCACCCCTCAACCAGCATGCCACCACCCATGGTCCAAAATTATGAATAGAAAATTACCTGAGCAACTTGAAGAGTTGTGAAAGGGAATTGAAGTTCTAACGAAGCCAAGAGGCACTAGTTGAGTGCTTAGGGGAACATGGGAGAAGACACTACCGGAAGTGGCCAGTTGAAGAAGCGCGGACACCTAGGGAAATCACAAATATATACCCAGTATCCAAATCAAAATTACCTCCTTTATCAAAACAATTATCTTCTAAACTACCCTACTTCCTGATACTAGGCGGCAGTTTCTTGGGGATGGTTGGTGGGCCCATGTTCCCCTAAGCACTCAACTAGTGCCTCTTGGCTTCGTTAGAACTTCAATTCCCTTTCACAACTCTTCAAGTTGCTCAGGTAATTTTCTATTCTAACTCGCCCGGCACTAGTTTCCGTGCCGGGCAACCTGGGAGAATTTTAAAGCTCATATCTTTTTTGATTTCCCGAGAATCAAGCCAACTTTATCCTTCCAGATAAACTTCACAACAGCAAATTTAACTCAATAAATCACCCGAGGTGTTTTATTTAACAAGTGTAAATCCACCATCACCGGTCTTACAAGCCATGTTCTGACTCTTTATACCCTATTTAAGGCTCAACTTATCACATTATAATCTTATCACAATACTTTTGTTCATAGTCAATGTCTACAAAGGACACATTAAGTGACTTATTCAACCAAACTTTTCCAACAACACAGTACCTAGATCCACCTTTGGATCCTCCAATATTGGCTTGCAATAATGCTTTGCCATTGTTCTTTCAGATTTCCAGGACCCGTATTTCAGCAAAACATTGGTGGACACCCCCACCAATGCTCCTGCTGAAACACCTGCTCCTCTTGTTGAGTGTGCTCCAAACTTCACTCCTACTCCACTCTTTCTCAATACCCATACAACCCATCTCGAGATGGTGTCCCTTGACACCGGCTCGTATGGTGAAATGTAAGACAAGAACAATTCCTTGAACTCAAAATCATCATCCACTTTCCTCAGTGGTTCAGTTCTGGCCAAATAAGCCTTGAGTGCTCTTACAACACAGAGTCTCTTATCTGCATCATAAGTTTTCAATGTCAGTCTTTCCAGACGATCTCCTGTTCTTGCCGTCTTCATGAACTGAGTCAATGTGAAATGAACAGTGCCATCATCTTCCTGTTCCATACAATCTATGTCCAAGGCCATAGCGACCTGACCTCTCTGACCCGTAGTCAACAACAACAAAATCAACAATTTCTTAACTAACAATTCCAATTTCATGTCAACATTTCTTCCCCACTGTTTCACAGTTTTGAACACTTTTCCTACATCCCAAAATTTGGTATATTTTGGACCTGACGGATTTGCTAACCATGCTGCCCTTACTGCTCGGCTTACCCAGTATTCAGCTCCCATGGTCATTCCAGTAGGACGCCTTGGCAACAACAAAGACAATGCACATCTAGCACAATTTATCGCTCCTGAAGAATACCCTTCTTCTGCCATAGACCTAATGAACGCACAAACTTGAAACTTGGTGGGGTTTCTCATACTAATCCTCTTAACTAGACAAAATGTTTCCCATTTTCTTATGTAAGTGTCGTATGACTTTTCAGAGTTCTTTTTCCAACTAGTCATCAAAAACTCCGCTGTGGCTCGATCACAACCATCTTCATGAATTAACCTTTGTTTTACAACAGTAAAGCAACTAAGCCTATTCCCTTTCTGAAGCGGCCGTCGTAGTCTAGATTCGGTAGTATGTTGCGCTTCTTGCGCCCTATTTTCATAGTTCTTTTTGCCTTTCCCACCAGCCTTGCATACCATGGGCTTGAAGGCCAGTCTGGTGCCACCACTATTAAGCGCTGTGGCTTCTCCTCTTCTGCTTTTCGGAGCACCCTCGGTAGTAAACTGAAAGGTGGGAAAGCAAAAGCGTCAATATTCTTCCATGACATTGCAAACGCGTCACAATGAAATGAAAATGGATCTGGGCCCCAAGATACATACATTTCACACTTTGCATTTGTATGTGAGGCAAACAAATCAACCAAGGGCAATCCAAACCTCAGACAAATCTGCTGAAATACTTTCGGATGTAAAGACCATTCTATGTTGTCTTTAAAATGTCTAGATGCCCAGTCTGCCTCAACATTCTGCACTCCAGGCAAAAAGGATGCAGAAACCCAGGACCCTGTAGTCTCTGCCCAGTTCCAAATTTTCATTGCCACTTCGTTGCACTCTGGTGATCTGACTCCTCCCATTTTCCTCACATAAGCTAGGGCTGTTGTGTTATCAGTAGCTACATGCACATGCAAACCCCCTTCTCTACAAAAGGTTTGTATGCCTAAGTAGATGGCTTCTAACTCAAGAATATTAATGTGACGATCGTCCCATTGATCCCATCTACCTCCTACTGATTCACCTTCACACACAGCGCCCCAACCTTCTTCACTAGCATCAGTAGTCATACTTAAATCTGGAGTGTCAGATCTAATCACCCTGCTTGCTTGAACCACATTATCTAGCCACCAAAACAAATCTTGTTTTGCTTGACTTGACAACTTCATCTCCTGATCAAAATCCCCTCTAGACCAACCTAAAGCCTTGTTCCTTGAAAATTCCACCTGTTTAGCATGTGACATGCCATATTCTACCGCTGGCGTATAAGCTATAAGTAGTCCCAATACTTCTGCCACTCTTCTGATTTTTGGAAAATCTTCCTCCAACAATCCCAGAATTTCACTTTGAACTTTCTCAACTTTATCCTGCGGTAACGTAATTTCAAGATTTTCTGAGTCAATCCAAAACCCCAGGAACTTTAGCTTTGTATTTGGTTCTAGAACAGATTTTTCAGGATGAATCACAAACCCTGCCTTTTCCAGAATTTCACACAGAATTTTCACAGAGTTTTCACATTCCTTGGCTGTGTCCCCCATTACAAAAATGTCATCAATATATGGAAAACATTGTATTCCATATAACCTGGCTTGCACAAACAATGGTGACAACATTTTTGTAAAAAACCTGGGCGCACAAGCCAAACCATTGGGCAAAACGGTGTATTGAAATAACTCACCATCCCAAAAGAATTTCAGGTACTTTCTATCTTCTTCTCTTATTCTAACAGAATAGTAGGCGTCCTTCAAATCCACAGATGACATGAAGCACCCTTCTCTTACCATTTCCACCGCTGTGCCCAACGACGCCATTTTGAAATGCTCGTACACCACAAATCTATTCATTTCAGTCAAATCCAAAATAATACGCACTGTATCATCTGATTTTGGCCTAGTGAATATATTAGATATCCATTCTCCATTTTCATGTCCCACCGGTTCAATAATACCTTTCACTAGCATTTTCTCAATTTCAACATTTGCTTTTTGTTTATCAAACTTGGACAATCTATACATATTGGGAACACTCTTTTGAACAGGTTCTTCTACCAAAGGTATCTCTACCCCTAATACATTTCCTAACACCCATTCATCTGATGTAATAGTTTCCCAATATTCAATGTAATCATGAATTTGTCCCCCAACAAAATCTTTTGGCAAATTCTTACATTGAAACCGATCCTTACCAACCTGGGTTGTCAATGGTAGGCTCCCTATCGCTTCTTCCCGAAGTTCTGCTTCTCTTGGTTCTGCTGAGCATTCTGGAGAGGACTCCAATGTTGGCCGTCTTGCCTCCCTCGGTTCTGCTGACCTCGGCCTCGGAAGCCCCCTTGACCACGGCCCCTGTTCTGGTTCTGGTTCTGGGGAGCTTGAAAACCCTGATTGTAGCGGCTGTTATTACCATAGCCCCCACGACTACGCTGGCCCCTATTTCCACCACGACCTCTTCCTCTAGGATAGTTCTCCTTTTCTGGGGCTAAATCCTTGTAGAGTTTTCGGGCCTTTTTCACCTCATCCACAGTCTCTTGCACTCCATCGCCCAACAACGACTGTCCTCCTACATCAGCCTGAGCTACCTGATACGCCATATCTTTATCCATGTTGTTACCAAGAGCATTTCTACGTCTTCTAACCAATGACGTGTTTGCATAAAATGCCAACCTCATGGCATTTGCTACATCAGCACCGATGGCGTTTAACTCCACATCTTCATCTCCTTTCTCTATCAGAAATTCACACAACGGTAGCAATGCCGTGATTGTCGACAATAATAAAGTCTGAGTCAATTGCAGTTCAACGTCAGCCTTCTTGATCTCTGCATGCACCTTGTTGCTCTTGAAATACTCTCTGTTCATCTTCGGCACCAGAATCTCCGACAGATTACGTGGACTGGTATACTCTTCAGCCAAAGTCTTGCCTTTAGTTAAATCTTTGGTCTTCTTGTACATTTTACGTACAAACTCAGCTAAACCTTCTTCCACAGCCGGCGCCATGTTGTCATCTTCAACTTCAGCAACAGCATTTCTAGCTATAGCAGCAAACATACTAGACTTCCATTTCTGCATATTATCTACCGGGGTTTCTACACTCGCCCCAGCTGCCCCCTGTGCTTCTTCAGGGACCTGCTGACCAGAATTATCAAGACTTCCTACCTTCTTTGGCTTCGGTTTGGGTTTTGGCAGCGTCTTTGGAATGTCATTGTTGACACGCTTCGCCGCTGTCACAGACTGACCTCCAACTGACTGTGACTCCCACTCACTGCCGTACAGAAAAGACTCAGCATACACAGACCCGTCTTCAACTAATTCATCCTCCTGAATTACACGCTTACTCCTTTTAACTGGTCTGGTTTCATCCCCTTCTTCATCGGGTAACATATCCGTCACATGTCTACGTGACTCGTCTGTCACTTGACCGGCATAATTTTTAGCCATAAAGTTCAGTTCATACTCCATGTCTTCAACATCCTGCTCTTTCATCAGTAACACTAGTTCAGCCTGTTTCAGCTTCTTAAGTCGTAACTCCTTGGTTCTTGCATTTAGAATAGCTTCTCTGTGCAAAAACTGTTCGTCAGTCATTGACTCCACCTCGTCGTCTGACAGCACGTGTTCCCCTTGCGCTGTCACATTCACAGACGGTGACACCGAATCCTCAACTTCTTCAAAGCTTTGATTCTCTTCTGCCTCTTCATGAGTCCTCTTCTTAGCAGCAGCAGCAGCAGATTTACCCTTGCTCTTTTCAGGCTTACTCCTGTGTTGTGGTGTTGACTTGACAGCCACACCACTAACTGCTGTATTATCGCCTGCACCTGACATGGTGAACAGACCGTGTTGCGTGTGTCTTCAGTCTATCGTCTGAAAAGACAACAAAAGCAACTTAGTGAAAATCATTTTTCACATACGTTCAAATAACAACGTTATTGAACACAAATAAACCAATAATAAGCGAGGTAAGTCGCATAAAAAACCCATTTTTGGTGAAACTTACCTCTGCGCTTCGTCTTCCAACCACTCGATTCAGGTGTTCGCGCGTAAACTGGCCACTTCCGGTAGTGTCTTCTCCCAGGTTGCCCGGCACGGAAACTAGTGCCGGGCGAGTTAGAACCTATCTACACATCACAGCATCATTTACCCACCTAGATTGGCTCTTCATCTCTTCGGGGGGGGGGGGGGGGATAGTACACGGGTTATTTTTCTAATGATCTATCTAAAGGCATGCCTTAACCGATTGGTATGAGAAATTGGAAATGTAAACACTAGGGTTATTAAAACAATCAATCACAGATTTGATGGGAATGCAAATTCGCGGAGATGAGTCAAAGGACCATTTAACATCTAGGTCTACACTGTTCTATTGTGGATTATAGCACGGCACCAATATTGAGGGTTAAGGTTAGGTTCTGCGTTTGCCAAAAGGTAGACATTGATCCCACATTTCCAATATGTCACACATTATATTGCGTCAAAAGGAGTCTATTGCAACACTCTGTAATGTGCTACAGCGTGAAATCATACGGGCAGGTCTTACCGTAATTCTGAGATAATAATGTACATCCTTCACCCTGGAGCAAATATCCCGCCCTATCCGTCTTAAGCTATACCCCACCCCTTCCCCTCATACCCTGGAAGAGGCACAACAACATGAGCTATCCTTACACAAAACAACTTATAAAGACTGTATAGAGATGCATCAACCCTATTTGAAATAGGGCCTACCTGTAGAGGCTGTAAAAATCCATCCAAGGTCAGATACCACCTGAAGGGCAGGACTCTTAACGGATCAGTGATGGTTAAATCAAAACACAGTTTTCACAGTAATGACCCTTAGCCCTTAAGGGCCGCATATTACTCTAAAGTGCTATACCCTTGGTTGACATGATACAATGTACATGCATGTAGCCTTGGCTTCATTCATGCATCAAGTCGACCCTCCGGGAGTGAATCAACCTCAGTGGGTCGGTATGATGCTTGAATGCGGCCCTGGCGAGTTACTCGCTGTAGGGCTGCATTCATGCATCATGGCGACCAAGCACATAGCACTTCAAAGTACTACTCGGGCCTTAAAGGGTTAAGAAGCAGTTGGGCATTACCTGGGCATGTACTTGCTGGTTTTGCGCCAGGAGAAGCCGGTGACGGCTCGGGGGTGGGCGATGTACATGAAGGAGTAGTTGAGCTCCTCCTTCTTGGGGCTGATACTGTCCATCCTCAGCAGTGGGAGCGACACCTTCTTGTTCTCGTACCAGATCTTCACAAGCCGGTCAGCCTATAGGAAATAGTGCAATAAGTTTCATCATTTTTGCCATTTATGGTGTTATACAAAGGTTCATATCGTCAGTACATGTACAAGGGTAAATGGGTATAATGGGGATGATGCCCTTGGCATACGGTAACATTGAGGGTCTTGATAAAAAAAAAAAAGGCTGAAAGTTTGGCATGGTGTATGGCACAGAAACAAATTATTGACATATTATTGTGATATGTAATCAATTTGATCTAATGAAAATCTTAGGCCGCGGTATCTATAGAGCCCTGAAGAATGTGGACCCTATGAACCAGGGTTCTTAAAGACCAGAGACTTCCAGCGCATGTTTTAAAACACTTCAGCGATTTCAGCGTCTGTTTCAGCTTACGGGTGTTGAATGCCTACCAGCTTCTACAAAGAGGTACCAAAAGGAGGGTACCTGTTTCCAAGAGCCATGCTTAAAGAGGGCCCAAGTTCAGTTATTTCGATAAATATCGACCTATTTGTCTTGTCGCTCAGGGGCATGTCTTAAGTGACAAATGTCATGCGCTCCCCTTTTCGGTTATCTCCATATGGTGAGGAACTCCAGGTGGTTTTCCATTTGCACTGCTTCAGCCAGGTTAATGAGAAGGACATTTCTTTTCACAAGTTCTCTTTTTTTGCCCCCCAACACCAATTCACTTGATCAGCTAAAACAGGGTATCTATTACCTGGATCCCTGTCAAGATCCCATGTGGAAAAGTAAAATGAATCAATCTCAGAAAAAAATCTCTTTGCAACCATGCTTTCATTAGTTTTAGTTACCCAAGCGCAAAGACACCGATCAGAAACATCAAACGAGAGTAACATTTATTCATTTTTGAGGGGGAAAGGGGACAGTGATGATATTATCCTGTAGTATTCTGGTCATATATTGCATCCATTTAATACACACTCTCCATCCCCCATCAGCAAATGTATTCCACAGTCGCAGAAGTCATCTATAAATAAATGACACCGCTGCCTCATATGTTAAATAACCAAACAGCGCGCGGGGAGAAGGGCCACTGACCTTTCCTACGGAGGCGAACAGCAGGCCGTCCGGGGAGAACTTGAGCTGTGTGACCGGGGTGGCGGGGCGGACCTGCCAGATGCACTGCCACTCCAGTAGGTCCTCCTGGTGATCGTCAATGAAGAACTCCACTCCAGAGTCACCTCCAGGCGGCTCTGGGCAGGCCCACATCTGTATGACGTCACCACCCGTGATGAGTCGCGACCCTGGTGGTGGAAACATGTACTATGGTGAGGTAGGAATCTTATTGGCATTCATATTGAAGGAATTACAGAATTGCATTATGTTTTATGGTTGTTGTTTTTTTGTATTTCAGTTTCTGTGACTCATTGCTGTTGGCAGGAAAGCAATTCTGGTACCTACGTGGTCAGAATAATCTTACCTAGAGTATACGGTAGGGACTATAGGAGAGGTTGTAAGGCAAGCTAAATTTAAATTCAGATACCCACCCCACAGCACATGTGTAGCTTTATAAAATTGATGAATGCAAAAGATACGTTTTTCTTATCTTAACCTCCTTTGGTATACTTTTTAACCGTATATTATCTTATCTGTTATATGGTGACAACAGACATGTATAAAGGGTAAGATGTCAAGAGTGTAATTAAAGAGTTCCATGAATAGGCTGAGTGATTATAATTCACCTACAATCTTGTGCAATCTGATCAAATATATCTCCCCATCACCAAAGAAAACGAGGCATTTAAGCCCATTCAGAATGTTGATATGCCATGCACACTGCTTGGAGTTTGACCAATAAATCGAGAACCCCTCCCCACCCCCCTACCCCTTTCCTACGCAAGTGACTGGTGACCTACAACAACATCAAGCAGACACCATCTCAATATAGATCCATGCTTATGGTATATTAAACGGGAAACTCCTCTGTAGCTATCAACCTCTTCTTTTATTTTATCCTTCACTGGCACCTTCATTACCCATCTCCTACATCCATATCCGTACTGTCATTCTACTCAGCCTGGATCAACCACTGCTCCAAGAAAAGGTAGTATTGTTTCAGGTTTACCGCCTACCCTGAAAACACCTTCTATTAAGGTTCAACATCCGAGATTATTTTTCAATGTTCCAAGAATATTTGTCTCCCACCGACTGCTTTGCATCATACAAATGATTTGAATGGTAATCAATTTCTATGAGTTAAAATGTTTCTGAAAATGATCCTCTATTTACCTAGTATTGCCAGCTTGAACCTGAGGCACATGTTTTGTTTTCTGTGGCCTCATCCCTCAGAGTCCTCCCGTCTTTGGTCTCTTAACACCCCCATTATCGTCTACTCCTGCTGTAAGTCCTCATTATCTGCCCGCACATCTTACACCTCTCCTTTATCTTATCAAATCTTGGCCTACTTTGGGGAAAACCCCTGTCAGTATATTCCCTTTGATGGACCTACTGGCCCATTACAGGGGCTATCATACTGATCTGTCTATCTGCCTTAAAATCTACCCTGTTTCCCTCAAGGAGAACTCATTCACACAGCATTATCTTTTAATTAAAAGACTAAATCTAATTCTGTTGGTGACTGAATCAATTTAACTCATGGAATGTAATTTATAAGGAATTAAGGGAGTGATCATTTTTTAACAACAGGGGGGGGTGGTGGGTTTCCGCGCGGAGCGCGCGAAATTTTTTACACCCCCCCCCGGTCAAGGGGTCAAAATTTTTTACCCCCCCCCCCCCCCCTTAGGGTCCAAAATCGGCTCGCGCGCGGGCCCTTTGAAGCATAGTAACGCGCGGGCTTTTTGGCTCAAAACAGGTCAATTTTTTTTTGCCCCCCCCCCAAGAGGGTTCCAAATTTTTTTGCCCCCCCCCGGTCAAGGGGTCCAAATTTTTTTGCCCCCCCCCCCTGTTGATAATAAATGATCACTCCCTAAACCCAGAAAGTATGATAGACGGGATGTAGCAATTGATAAAGGTGTTATATCATAATGGGGTATGGATATCAGAATTCAACTCGCCTCAGAGCAAATGATTTACTTTTTGCTTTTGAATAAACACAGATCGCTCTTAATTTACAATTTATTAACTGGAACAACTGAACAGGAACCAGAAAGGAGCATTAATGCCACATTAAAGCCACACTAGATGCAATTTCAATTCAAGTAGTCTATTACTAACAGCAAGGTGTGGGTACAGTGCATTGGTATTCATAATGGCTTCCAGTGTGGCTTCCTTGTTTGAATGGACATCTATAGCATCTGGACAAAAGCACAATACAAAAGTGAGCTTACCATCTTGATTCCAGGAGAGAGCCTCAACGTTTCCTTCTGTTACAAGAGTACCAGTGTGGTACCACTGGTAATCCAACTTCTGAAAGGGTAAGCAATGATATTGTATGAGCATCCTATCCATATAGATGTGTCTCCTAGTTAATATCAAAGCCCTCATCTGAGCAACATACTTAAACGTATTGCCTCTACTCCTCTACTGAGAAGTCAGTACAAGTCTCTACTGTGGTAAGTGGAATGGTGTTCTATTAGGAGAGTTGTCGTGTAGCTCTTGCCGGAGAGGCATTGATAGAGTAGTGGTGTTTAGTAGTCCCAGTTACCCAGTCTCATGATGTTAAATATGCTTGTTCTTAAAAGTAGAATTGAAGATTTGAAATGTGAATTCTTAAATGTAGAGACTGTTATGCAAAGCGGAAAGAATTGTTTTGTAGAAGCATGCCTCTGTTTTTGTTTGTTTCATATCACCTTTTGGTCCTATAATTTCAAATTCAACTCAGCAGGATGCATGCATGTCACTGCATGGGAGCCCTGATCATAAATATAGTCTACTGCTTCCCTTATGGCATTGTTCAGCGATATCTTTAATGTATTCAAGCTGTGAGGTTCAGGACACGGATTAGTTGTTAAATGGGTGTATTACGTGACAGTACAGTCCACAAATATGTCATTGAATTGGTTCCTTTTCCAGACCATTCAATGAAGACAATTGGCGATGGTTGCAAATAAAAACACTGACAGATCCTTGTACATGTACTGCAGAACAGATATTTAGCCGTAGGCTACACACTGAAGTATTTAAGCCACTCAGTAGATTAAGTTGCTATAATGTTAGATTGATAGAGAGAACAAAGCCAATAGCTGAACACAACAACTCTCAATCAGGTATTGAATAGACAATCTCAAGGCTAGGAGAAATTGTTTAAATTAGAACTTGCTTATAAATGCTGCAAAGCCAGAACAGTTAGGTTTAATATATACTTCAAAATGGGTCTTGATGACAGATCGGAGTGAGGAGGATCAGCTGGATCTTCTATTCAAGACATATTATGCCCCCTATCATTCAGCCTTATGGGATATGAATATCTACATAAATGATCTACTGGAAGGGCGGGTTTCAATCTAAAGAAGACTTCAGAGAGGGGGTAATGGTCTATAGGGTTGCACTGTAAACGATGAAACTCATAACCTTGTCACTGCAATGAAAATATATATTAACGCAAACTGTAACTGAATACAGATGGTCCTTCTAATTTGGGCAAAACTACTTGTGCTACTATTGATCAATTTGAACAAAGAAAAAAAAGACTGGAGGTGGGATGATTTATTTTTTCACTGCGCGAAAAAGAGCAGGCTGGGTAGAGTTGAGATTTTGAAGTGAGGACTGCAGAGGTGCCTTAAGGTCAGAAGAAATCATCAATAATTAAGGAATCAATGAAGTATCAATCAATGGTTAGAGAGGTATTGAAGAGGAGCACTGCTTGGAGGTCTGGGACAAAAGCACATAAGTAGAGTCATCGGCTGTGTTTGGGATACGCTAGGAAAGAGACCATGGGGCATTTGTTATATGGCTTGTTACAGTGGCAGCCTTTGCCGCGCATGGCATATATGCTACTGCATATGCCCCTGCCCATATAACAGGATGTTGCCATGGCATGCTATTGTCTGTCAATTACATACTCTTGCGACACCACATCATGCTGCGGCATTATGTGCCGCCAGTGGAATGAACAGACCTTAACTTGCCACACTTTAACTGGAATGCGCTCAGTATGCGGCCTTACTGTCATATGTCACAGTATCAGGTTTGAACAAGGAGGGACCACAGCTACAAAAGAAACTTTGGATCTGCTGACATTTACCAGCTGGATTTGATTATGCATCATATTCCCATCCTTTGTTCTCATTGGTTACTCCTGTGGCCCTGTTGTCAACCCTGGAGTGTCACAGTATTAATCTAATACTCAGGTCCCTCCAATGGATGAGGCAATGTTTGCCAGATATACCAAAACAAAACTGTTTCCACATATCTTTTGCCACTATTCTTTGGACGAATCTGGCACAATGTGTGACATTGGTTTTAGGGAATAATACTATCACATGTGGTATAATGGAAAAGGGAAGTAATAAAGTGTAGGGAACCAATGGAGATCAGGGAACCAATGGTTTGGGGATGAGGTAGGGAACCAGCAGAAGGGACGCCACCAGGGTCTCTTGCTAAGCAACATTTGGCGTAGCACAAACACAGCCAAAGAGTAACAGTTTCAGTAGTAGTAGTAGTAGTAGTAGTAATAGTAGTAGTAGTAGTGGCAACAGTATGTAGTATAGTAACAGTAGTAGTAATAGTGGGGAGTTAGCAGTCACATGACATATAATTATGATGACGTGTAACAACCGGTGGCAGCAGCATACCTGTATCCGGAGCCCCATCCGGGGTTGTGAACGACCGCCCTATATAGACGATAAGTGAAATGGGGGAGGTATGTTACTGCATATCTATGATAGACTGCAAAGTACAGCAGATATCACCAATATTAAACTATTTTAGTAACTAGTTATCAATATTCTGCTAAATTAATACTTTAAGATGATACACCTGAGCAGTTAGAAGGAAGATTGAGGACTACATTATTATGTTTCGGCCAAAAAAAATTTAATGGTGTGTTTCAGGTTACAGTCTGAAAATCTAGGTAGGGTAGGTCGAATTTTTTTTTAAACTTTGGCCTGAAAAGTACCCAAAAAATGACTTGCAAACTTCAGTGCCGACTCGGGACAACGGCGCCAACTCGTGGACTACGAAATTGACTCTGATATTGCCCCAAAATTACTTAATGTATAAATATTTTTTCAAAATTGGATAAAATTGTCTAGGGTCGGCCCTGTTTTGTTAGGTAGGGTCGGATAACCTGAAACAAACCTCTTTCTTTTTTGGCCTTGTCTGTAATTAAATTTTGTGTAGTGTGACATGTATACCATTATTTAAACTCCATGTTTGTATTCTGAGTATAAGGAAATATTCTTATATATGGAGAAATTTGTGATGCGACCTAAAGTTTTCTTACTTCAGCATCGTTAGGTAGCATTAAACTATTAAACATGCAGTACAGGATATGAGTAAGAGTTCATCAGCCATCATAAGACCAAATTGACATTTGTGGCGGTACCAATTGAGGTATCCAGGCAACAACCTTTAGAAACAGTTAGTTCAATAACACTTGAGTCATTAATGCGGTGTGTCAGCTAGCATTATGAGAGATATGCTGATTTAGAATAAACAGGCCTGGCTACTTGATTTAGACTTAATGTCCTAGATGCTTGATCATGAACACACCACTCTTCTTCTTGCCCAAATGATGTGGTGTCAATCAAATCAAAGTACTAAAGATCCTGAAATGTCTGAAATGGGTGAAATGACATCAGGACCAATTGCCTCTTCACCTAATTTTACTACTTATCATCAAACACCAGTTGCTGATTAATTTTTATTTTTATTTGTAGGCAACTACTGCTTAGCTAAATTAGATGGTGACTCTCTCAGGATTCGTCAGGGAACATTATTCAACTTACATAAGGAATTCTAACTGATGTATAATCTAAACTTAAAATAAACTTCACGCAAAGGTTACCAGGAGAAAGATACACTACAACTGTACTGACATACTGTTAAATGGAGAGAGCTGGCACTGTTTAGGTTAAAGAAACATGTTTGGAGGCATTGTGGCACAACCACATACTATTTTTGGCTAGTCAGTGTATACATCCGTCTCATCTCTGGTTACAGATGTCTTGACAGGTGTACTATATACTAAGCTGTATCTATTTCACACATCCATTTAATTCTCTAAGGACAGCATGATGGCTCAATGTTTGGGAGTGTATCAACCCCGAGTTAGTCGACAGTGCTGCATGTTTTCAGGACAAAATGCATAATACTGCAGGGTTATTCAAACTGGCTGATACACAAAATTTCCAAAGTTATAGATTAATGTCAAGGCAATGACTGGTCAGTTAATGGTCCAAACAAAAAATGTTGTTACTTACATGTGTAGTGTCGTGGTGCAGTAGCGGCGTTGGCTCGAAGATGCACACCTTGCTGCCATAAGAGGCAGCGATCTGTAAAACAAACAGGAAGATTAAATGCGTGATTTACAGCACAGATGACCTAGGGCATGGTGTTTAGGTGATGATAATAAATTTTATTCAAAAAAGAACTATAGCATAAATCAATGACAGAGAGTAAGTACTGCAACAACCATATGTGTGATCGCTTCAAATGGCTGTCACCATTGACCAACCCAATGACAGGATACTAGATGTGTATGTAGATTAATAGTGCACGTCTTAGCTACCCCTATCTCAGAATGTAGACCTATGACATGATAAAGTTTATTTTACATGTTAAATGATGATTTGCTTCGGTTCGAGCACAGTTAACAATATGTACACCCATTACAGTAAGTATATACAATAAGGCATAATGCCTATATGTACACAAAAACTGATAACATTATTACAGCTATGTAAAAAACCGCCAAACCCCCTGTATAGATGAGAGTTCCCATCATATACTGGTGTACGTCTTTATATATGAAGTATATCGTATAAGCCCTATCTTCTATAAACTTGCCCTCGTCTTGACCTTTAAGTTTATTTTCTACTCTTGCGTCTCAAACACGTCCTCACACGTGACCAGGCCACAAAAACACGTGATCTGAGTGGACCAATCAGAGGGCAGCAACCGTCACCGGAAGTCGGCAGCAGCGGAGGTGCCACCTGTCGCCGTCCTAATGATGTTACTGAGGCCACAATTAGGGGTAAGCAGTCGTGGTCTCGGGGAGGGTTTCTCTCTTGCCTACTGTCAAGGGTCGCCACCAATTTCTGCTTATTTGGCATTCCCTATGTTACAGCAACGCTTGTTTGTCCAGGGAGACGCTCTCCCTGGGAAGTGCTAGGGAGGCATCTTCATTTAAATACTAAGGGCCCGGACGTGAATATACAAATATCATGTTTCACTCAGTAATGGTCGCCTGTTCAGGGGCTGAGTGACCCCATCCTTAAACAATTCATAAATAAATTAACTACTTTAGTAGGGCTCATCTGTTTCGTGCACATTTGTGAGCTGAAGCTTCCTCAAAATCGTTTTTCTTGTCAAAATGAGGACCATGCGATTTTATTATATATACACGTATATAAATAACTCTTTTTCACATAGATAAAGTAATTGGATATCTTGGGTGTGTCACACAATCCACATCTTACATACATCCTTTCCCCCATTTCCTGGACAAAATATCACTAGACTCAGTTCCATTAGATGTGTGTCCTACCCCAGTCTAGTATAGCAAGCAACCACCATGGGTACAGATAAAACAGATTGATATCAAACCACAGCAAGAAAACTGCTGGTAAGCATATCTGACTTCCATTCATCAGGGTTGAGCTATGTCTGCAGTGACGGCTGTTGGCGTCGCCCACGCGAACCCGGACAAAAGTCGTCTCGCATTAAAATGTGCAATTCTCCTCCCATCTCTGCTGTCTGTGGGTTTATATCTAGGTATACAGTGGTATAAAGGATGGGTTGGCTAATACGTGTATGTTCAAAATGGTTGGAGCTGACATTCCTTTTCAAAATGTACCCTGCCAAACAACAAATCTCTATCTTATCAGCCCTATCTTTCCCAGTTTAAGAAAATGCTGACTCCTTAAATACACTCTAACAAGCACACATGCTTTAGAGTATCTCAGAGGGAGTGCCGAGTCTTGGCACAAAATGGGGAAAAGGCAAAGGACAAAGAGCAAACAATAAGCTGGGAGGACAGAAGAGACAGGGGCAATAAAGTGGCCTATACTACTATGACTCTATGTATAGGGTAACTGGAGAGTAGTCTCATTCAAGATTTAGCACTCTGCCACAACCTCTTGTCTGGGATACTGCATAGTGGACGTTGTCTTGTAGGTACATGTCACGTCATCACTTTTCATGTTTTTTTCGCTTTCAGGTGCTGAATATCTTCACTTTCTTGTCTATAATATTGACAGCACAATAATGATAAAAGGCATACATTGCAATATCCCTTATGTAAATGATAGTATATTCCCATGCACGTGTCTTTCTTCTCCCTTTTTAAAAACTCCCTACGGTTCTCTTTAGGTGGTTTAGTCAACTGGTCCGGTAGGGGGTAGGGGGGAGGGCTGCTGTAGGACTCTGCTCGAATACCGATCAGTAGGATTTAAAACATTCAGGATAAGGGAGAGGACGCCCCAACAGTTTTCTCATATGATATGAGTATGACCGTCACACGTACCTACAACCCCTGGCTTGCCCACAACTGCATGCTTCATGTCTTTATTTAACCGGCAAGTTGTGAGTTTATGTGTGCTGGTGCCATTTAATGATTAAGTGTCACAATAAGGGTCCGGCCTCAGGTCATGATGCTGCATGCTGTATAATGGTTAGGTACTGATACAGTAAGAGGATGATGAGCTGCTCCTTCAGCATGGGAGCTGCTCCTGTAGTGTGGGACTATGCGGGAGGGGGCGGCCAGGTCTGATTCATTAGGACCAACACGGGAGCTAATCAAGAGCTCGCCTGGCGCAGGGGCCGACCCATGGATCATCAGCCGCCTCCAGGGACTTGCTGAGGACCGACTCACAGCGACTCGTGAGCTGCTCCTTCACAGAGAGTGGCGGCAACACCAGGCTGAGCGGCCTCAATGAAATGAGCAACTCACTTACAGGTATATGTACAGTATAAGCTACTGAGTGGTCAGGGGGGTAGGTGACTGGGGGGAGGGATGTGGGGAGGTAATAGTAATAGATGGGGGACGAGACATGGGCTGTTGCATTGTGCGATTAGTGGCATAGGATGCTTAGGGGGTTATAGCTATACACATAATGCGAGAAAGGTAGAGAGCTGGGCAGGAAGAGAGTGAGACAAGCATGAAGACAGACAGACAAAAGGGGTTATGCCTTAATAGTCGTCAAAATGCAGTATTAGTTTCTTATTCATCTATAAATGTACTGCACCTGCAATGCAGATTGTTGCTTCACAGCCACCCACGCACGCCACTTACTGTTTGATATATTTGACTGTGAATGGCACCTATCTAACGTACTGTATGTGTTATTGATACAGCTAGCTGGTTCTGTATGCATCTTCCCAATGGTAACATGAACCAATATTCAATTCATATGGCTTCCATTGTGGATAGTCTATTGCTTATGCCAATGCTCATATGGTTACATTAAACACAGTTGAATGTTATGATTCAGTACTGTGGCTTGGTTATACTGCTATAGTACATGTATATCATTGTATAGTCAACATACTGGTTCATTCTTGTCCTGTGTCTGCGTTAAAGTAATGTGATTCTATATGTTATTATAGTATAGATGTACATGTATTACATGGTTGGGAGGGATGAACATATAGGAACTTTTTTTTAAACGCATTGCATTTACAAGTTAATTACATTTTTTTTTAAAGAGGCCACTTCAGGTCTCAACTTGGACTTGGCCTTTGACTATAAACATTTATATATAGAATACAAATAATTTCAGGGGACGATGCAAGGCTTGTATAGAATGAATGACGTGACCGAACAGAGATGACGTAACATTTAAAGCGGGGATGGAGTGGATGGGTAGATGCAGTTAGTCTGAGAGATGTGATTTCATCTTGACTACAACGCAGTATGGCATATTTAGAGCCTGATATCTCCCAAGTACATGAAAAACCTCACCCCTATAAATGCTAGACGATTTTGTCAATGGAAAATTCAGGAAAGTCAATTATTTGGCTTGAAATACAAAAAAAAAGTGGTAGAAAATCTTAGTAGGAGGAACCACAGGCTATACGGGACTAGCGCATTAGGCTACTGGGGCCGCCATCTTGGCTCAGAGCAATGCATTGTGGTTAGGACCCGACTCCAGAGCAATGCATCATGGGAGAATTTCTTATCAGCCCCTTTGTTCAAGGTGTGAGGAGAGGGGATTAGCCTGATAAGGAGCTGGTGTTTAGCCCCCGACTACCTGAAGTACCAGGATGTGATAGTCCCGTATAGGGGGAAGAGGGTAACAACTTTTAGTTTAGAACCTTCGTAAAACCAGCTGTATGACATATTTATCTAACAGCTCTAGCATTCCTCCAAATATCTATAATGATAATCTGCATCCGATGAAGTCTATACCCATATCTCACTTCTGGACAGTCTGACAGGTGTAGACTAGAAGTAATATTGATCACTATCTTTGAAGTTTACTCCTTTTAGATGAAATAGGCGCCTTCTGTAATCTTATTGACATTTAATCATCTACTGTTCAGAGGAAAGGTTTGAAATGTCACTTGTTATGTAGATTATTTTTCCTAAAATGTATCGACTCATTGGTGTCACACCAATATGTTTTATCATATCTAGATTGAGATAATAAATGGTATATATAACTCAAAATTTACAAAAAATACCTGTCGTATAAGAACCTGGCACGGAGGTGCCCTGGTTCAATTACCTTTTTTTTGACACGCATGTTTCTTTTATAGTATCTATTGTCGTGGACTCTTGGTGAGGTTCCCGTTTCATGAGAAGCAATTCCGGGATAGGTCACCATAGGCAATAACAGCAGTGGGTGTAAGAGCGTAAGAGAAGAACTGACAATATCCAGAACCAACGCAACAATTTAACATCATTTATTTTAACTCTAATCGGTTGATAAGGAAATTCTCCACACGCAACTTGCTCCATTACTTTTGGGTATGCTTGATAAAAAGATAACCCTTCAAGTCTAAGGCATAAACAAGTAAAGCAGCAACATCATGGGTGAATGCATGTACATTGTTGTTCTTATACAGAAAACATGGCTAGCTGTCCTTTCTATTTGCTCACTCTATATATTTACATTGTACAGCTAGCACACAATGCCCTGTTCCCATGGCTAAGTCTGTACACAGAACAGTAGTGTCTTCTCTGAACATACTATAAGCTATTGTGTAAGTTCTCCTACGGCCTCTATATTACCATATAAGCACAGCACAAAAAACGGTGTCTTCTCTGCCATATAGGTGTACAAATATCAAAGAGAGAGAGTGACTAACATCACAGGGCGACTCAGGGTTCATGGGTAAGAGGGACTGTTTGGTACACACTTGCCGCGACCCCCAATGCAGGCGACCCTGATGCGGGTGACCACGGGGGACCCCAACCCGGGCAACCACGAGCGACCCAAATCCGGGCGAACACGGGCGACCCCTAACCCGGGCGACCATGGGCGACCCCAAACCCGGGCGACCACAGGCGACCCCAACCCGGGCGACCCCAACCCGGGCGACCCCAACCCGGGCGACCCCAACCCGGGCGACCCCAACCCAGGCAACGCCATGCCCAACCCCGACCCCTTGCCCGACCCTGTCCCCAACCCCGTCCCCGACCCCGACCACCCCCCCATGTCCCGACCCCGACCCCGAGTCCCGACCACCCCCCCCCCACCCCCTGAGTCCCGACCCCCCCCCCCATCCAGACCACGCCCTCACCTCAGAGTTCCATCCACCCCCTCCCCCCCCCAATGATGATGCATTTTCTCCACGAGTCCACAAATCACAGCGTCCTCTGAAACCTAGCTTCATTTTCTCACGTGGACAAAGTTGGCATCTGATATCATGCAGTTCCATGCAGGAAACCTGTACTATAATGCAGATCTGCTAGTTGTGTGCAGGCCAGGTCTCACCAGACCCTCCCATAGACTTAACATTGTTTTGTATACTACCATGTGAGCTATGAAGCTCAGTCCACAGTACATTTACATACAAGGCTTCATTGCAGTAGAAAAAAATAATTTCTGTGACCATTTTTGTTTTGCATTTTTTCATGTGTTTCAGTGCGTTGATTTAGTTGATTGACCTATTGTTCTCTTGTCTTGAATGTATCTACCCTATGATGTTAGTATTTGTCCTGTACACCCCTTTTTCATTGAGCTGGATGCATGTAAAGGCACAACTTTCAAAACGAGGGAAAAAACAGGCCAAGGGCGTCTCCCTTAGACTCAGCGGAACCCTGAGTCAATAACTGAAGGGCAGTATGAGATATATTTTCTTAGAAAAATCCATATGTCTACACGCATGTGCCTTATATACACAGAATCCCTGCATGTATCCCCCTGTATGTTGTACGTGTCAGGCAGGCCACATGTCGGATGATGTTCCCATCTCCACCACAGGCCCTACAGAATAGTACATGTATACATGTATCTATACACCAAGTTGACTATTCATATCTGAACAATTTTTTCCATTGCACATTTTGCTTGACTATTTGATCTGCATTTAAGCAACCCCTAGTCTTTCATGTGTCTGACTGGACATTGTTAAAAATAAAAGCACTCCTGCGAGATATAAGAGTGCATTTTTACATTTGAGAATCCAAGTTGAATATAGTCATAGCCAACGTGTTGTGGAGGGACATTAAGAAGTGTGTTGGGTGGGGGAGGTGGTTTAAGTGAATGGAAGAGATGTATCTACTTCGCCCACAGCCTGTTGCAGAGATTTAGCAACAGAAGAAATGCTTAGTCATTGGAGAGTGCACTTGCATGTGAGGCCCCACCACTGGTTCCCCGCATGCACGTCTGTTCGTGCTCCCTGAGAGGTGCATGTCTAACTGGTTGTGCTACGTCATCACATATACATGTACAAAGAGACCTTCAATGGGTAACTCTATGGCATCTCTTTCTTTGAACAGCTATGTTCACTTCTTAAATACAAGTAATAGGCGATAAAAACATAATCTTTGATAGGACCACAAAGGTGTGTTTCAAGTTACATGGTCTGAAAATCTAGGATAGGTAGGTCGTTTTTTTTGCTTGTTGTTTCTTTTACTCAGGCATCAAAAGTATCCATAAGTTGACTCCCACACTGCAGGGCCGACTCGTCTACCATGAAATTGGACCTCATGGCAAAAATCCTGACGAAATCTAATAACTTCTAGACTATGGGGACTACCCACCTTAAATACAAATCAATATCAATGCCTCTTATTAAAGCACAGAATATCAGTCTGAGAATAATACAGGACCGTGCAATATCATGTAAGAGATTTTCTCCTGCAGATAAACACATAAAACTTCTTCCGGTGATCACGATATGGGATATCTGGTAGTGATATGAGCTTTTTCCTCCTATATAATCAAACATCTTTGCTGCCAACTTGCCTACTAATAATCAACCATTAATCACAGTATAATCAAACCATTGATCAGTTCTAGGCTCTGACCTGCCTACCATCACCCACAGCTGTGTTCTCAAGTGTTCAGCCTCTCTGCCTCCGACGCTGGCCCTGACACCGACCATTTATCACTGCTGGATGCAAATGCCATCAATTGCTCTCATGGCCAGGAGCAGACCAAATAGGGGTGGTCTGGAAGGGTTGTGCGAGGGGATGTTGGTGGAAGGAGGGGGGTATGGTCCCAACATGGCAGAGTGGTGGACAATCCCCATAGATGATATGGTCAAGGGGCCAGTGTGACCAGGTTAGAGGTATAGGCAGCTCTGTCTTTCATATCATAATGTATCTCGTTACATACTTATACCATAAGTTAACGTATAGTTATCAGAAGACATCTATCATAACCAGCATCTTGCCTCTATCTTAATCTATATATGTCTATGTTTCTTATGTTTTATTTCATGGAACGCAATGGTGGTTTCTATGAGCCCGCATGTTTAGGCACTGACAGCGTTTTATGCAATTACAATGATACTGCAAGTCTATACAGATGTTTCTTTGATACTGCTAAGTCACTGGGTTCAAAGGGACACAGCTGATTTACCAAGGATGTAGAGAGAGCCCCTGGCCCCTGGATTTACTAATGGCTAAAAGAGTCAGCCTCTAGGTCTATCTAAATAATTTTAAGATCAAACTACTAGGAATGGGCTCAATCAACTATATTTAGATTCTTGATAGCTAATAATTGTCTACTCTAACGGAACACATGCAATTATTTTGTTATAGATTTAACTATAAATATCTTAATTAGATATTAGCTAAATAGGCTGAACATTTTCAATGCTATATCTGGCCTCAGTTAGCAATGAGATGTGATCCTTTTTGGTAGATGCGCCCACACTTATCTATACTTAGTCTGCACAGCTGTATAACCTGAGGTGCCTGGTCTGGTAACAACGCGACTTCTTCCACTCTGCTACAAGAGACGCTTCATTGATTTTGGTCATACACTTGTATCTCTGCCAAAACCTACCTGTTCACATTCACAATTGATCATTAAAGTCCACCTTACATTTGAGTTAAGCTATTTGGCTTGTTAACACTTTATATTGAGTTGGTATTTAGATGGAGATTATGTGAGTCTTGGGACTATTTTATCTTATAGACACTGGGAATGTGTGTGTGGTAGGGTTTTAACTTTAGAGGTAAGGAAAGTTAGCAATTTGACATGTCTCTTTTCTCACAGCATAAAACTCTAAGAGGGTTCAGCTTGGGCCAGAGCAGTTCTAACAGAGTAACAAGAACAAGGATCTAATCAAATTTCACAAGGAGAGTGTTCCGCCAGTCCCTTGTCCGTGGTACCTGTCTGTGAGTCAGGTGTCAACTAGACATGGGCCTGGTCACTGTGGTTAACCACTGTCTACTGCACAAAGGTTAACCAACACAGGAGACCACCAGGGAGACACTTCACACGCCTACCAGCTCAGCTATTTTCTCTCCCTTACTCCCTTCTCCCTTCAGACTCATAGTTGCAGAGGTACAGTCCCTATTCCATTCAGGAAGCCATATGCCTTTGGATATTTTAAGGATAGGCTATTATAACTCTTAGCTTTGAGTATAAAACACAAAATGATAAGGAGGAAGATTTCTAATTATTTAATTAAGACATAACGAAGCATTAGCAAAATTATCAAAGTTTACTCGCAAACGTGACCTATCGCGAGACGCGAGGATACGAAAAGGTATTTTCCAGTACACATGATCCCGAAAGCGTTAAAAAAAAGAGCTTAATGTCATAAGGTTATAAATAATGCCGACAGTGTAAAGTCTGAGAGTCTTTGAAGGTCTAAACGGCAGCACCTCCAGCCCCGGACGGTGCGGTCACGTTGTGGACTGCCACCACCTAACCCGACAAGCGGTGTTAGTCTCATCATGGGTACCGGCTGCTCCAGGCTCCAGGCTTTTAAGGTCTCTGGTAAAAAAGCTCCGAGGCCATGCCCGTCGCAAAGAAAGCTGATATTTCCTGCGGCTGTCCATGCCATCAACCTCTTTGGGAGCTGCTCCGAGCTGCTCCCACTCCTAAGGTCATTGAACTCAGACGGCACCGGCTGTACAGCCTAGAGTGATATGACATGGGAGGAAAGGTCATTCTCTTAGCAGTGGTTTTTGGTGTTTGCCTAGTTTTAATGTCCGGCTGGCCATTTCCCAAGATTTAACACTTATGTGTAGCTCACAAGCAGCTGTACGCGAATATTTCAGAGGGCATAGTATGGTGATTTATTTGATTAAAGTATTATGTCTTGGCTTTTCTGCATGGGTAATAAGTTAACTGATGTACATCTATTTTGAATTGGGTCGGTCATGTTCATAGCTGCCAAGATGTGTTGTGTAACTCACTTTTTATTTTGTGTGTGACCTCGTCAGGTAATAAACTGTTTCACGCTCCCTAGTCAATTTAAATACATGTACATGAAAGAATGTGTCAATTATCTGTTATATCTTCTTTCAAATCTCCCTGCCCCCTCCCCCTCCAAAAAAGGGCGGGTACAATCTCTATAGATACACACGGAGCAGGAAAGGGTCACTGGCATCTTTGGTTCTGTCTATACATGTACAACAATAGCTGAGAATAAGTAAAGGCTGTGAGAGGTTTTCCTGTGAGGCGCTTTGGCAGGTAGGTGATTCATTTGATTCAAATATTAGGTCTTAAATTTTCTGCATGGTTAATAAGTTAACTGGTGTATATCTATTTTGAATTGGGTCGGTCATGTTCATAGCTGCCAAGATATGTTGTGTAACTCACTTTTTATTTTTTTGTGTGACCTTGTCAGGTAAAAAACTGTTTCACTCTCGCTAGTCAACTTAAATACATGTACATGAAATAATGTGTCAATTATCTGTTACATCTTCTTCATATCTCTCCTCCCCCCCCCCCAAAAAAAATAAATAAAATAAAATAAAAATAAATAATATAAGAAAGGACGGGTACACATCTCTGAAGATACACGCATATACAAGGCAAAGTTCACGGGCTTCTTTGATTCTGTCTACACAATAGCTGAAAATAAGTAAAGGCTGTCAGCGGTTTTCCTATGAGGCGCTTTGACAGGTGGATTTTAAGCCTTTAAGTGCAGCATACTATTTAATACATTATGCTGTCTATCGGTATGATGCATGAATGCAGTCTTAATTGGTGATTAACTCGCCAGGACTACATTCATACAGCATGCCGACCGCACAGAGTTGATCGAAGGGTCGACATTATGCATGATTGCAGCACTGGTGAGTTACTCATTGGGGCTGCATTCATGAACTTTATAGACAACCAAAGACATAGCACATTAAATCAGTGCGTGGCACCTAAAGGGTTAGGCTCATACTGTAAGCAGTGCCCTGTCATTCCCCGAGGCGGGCGGCTAACGGCACATTCCTCCAGGTACTAGTGTAAGTAGATTAAAGACCCCTGCCTTACAGTTACCCCTATCTGATTAAACAGCTCTCCCCACAAACAAACCCTGCCTCTTACAGCCTTAACACTCTAAATACACCATAGTTGTATATACACGTATTGTCTCCTCGTTGAACGGTAACTGTATCTGCAACCTTCACCCCTTTAAGGGCCTCATAATGCATTAAATGCATTATGTTCATTTGTCCTCATGATGCATGAATGCAGCCCTAGGTAGTAACCCATTAGGGCAACTTTCATGCACCATATCGACCCTATGGGGGTTGATGCACTCCCTAAATGGTTGACATTGCATCATGCACTATGCCGAGAAAAGGCATAGCACATTAAAGCAGCCCTTCAAGTTACAGCTGTGTTGTCCCCAGTGGACAATGCGACCCGCCCACTCACTCCTACACACCACCCAACCCATCCCTCTGGCAGGTAGTGGTGGCATGCCGCACAAAGAGGCATATTGTACATACCCAGGAGTCCAATCCCACCCCGCACAAACCTTACATAGTGCTGACTTTAAACATTCTGTAGGATAATTAATCGACTTCAAGTGATTATTCTAAATGATGTTTCTTTGTGTTTATTAAACCTCTGGGATTAAGGCTATTCCACACTCGACAATGCTCTCCACCCATCCATCCATCCTGCAGCTATGCTTATACAGTTTTAGACCTGGACCCGACTCACGTTTGCTCATGAATAGTATTTTGGTCCTTATAACAGCCAGGTTTAGATCACGACCAGTACGGCAAGATGTAGGTGTAGAGACATGGTTAACGTATATATACTACAGGTAAGAGACACATTACAATTTGGCCAATCTTAACCTATCTAGCTATAGGTATAACACAACCAGGAGTTTATATGTGGACTGTTCAGATCAATGTATGGGAGAGGTACAAATTATTGATGTGCTACCTGGTATTTGCAATTTCTACTCGTTTTTCTACCATACGTCGTCACACAACAAAGAATCCATTTCATATGTGCACAAAACTAATAATATATGAACTTGACAATAGTGATGGTATGACCGTAGTACCTCCCCATGACTTTTATAATAGAAGTCAACGGTACGAGTTGAATGCTTTATTATAAAAGCGTCAGCTGGTAGTTATCTGATCGCCTGTTGAAAGGACCCCTATGAGCTCCTCTATCCATGCACCATCTATAAGATGCATTGACAGAGGCACTCACTTAAAAATCCTACTTATCTAGGAAAGAGACACATCTGTGAATCACCCATTTAGTTCACTTGCCACTACACGAAACTTTAACGAAACAGTTTGAGTGGTGTAATTATTAGTGCAGCTTGTGGACTCTGATAAGGCTATCTTATGGTCGCATGCCATAGGCATAAGAAGCTGAGAAGTATTGCTCAAAAGCGATTCGTATCATGAGGGGACATTTGGGGAACATTAGTTGGGGCCTACACCTAAAAATCGATCTCAACTATATTTCACGTGTTCTGGGTTATTGCAAAATCACATGCCATAGCCAAAAGAAGCTGAGAAATATTGCTCGAGAGCAATTATATCATGAGGGGACTTTTGGAGAAATTAATAGCGTACACTTGAAATTGATACTTTAATCAACTGTCATAGTTGACATTTTGAAGGAAGTAAATTCGCTCATTGCATTTGTGTAGTACTACATTTATGATCTAAGCTCTGCAATATGGTTGGGTCAAATGACTGGTTATCTAATCATGTTCAATTATTCAGATTACCCGGCATCCTTATGCTGCAATATGTAACGGCCCTAGTAGTATAAGCCCCCTTGGTAATAGCATCCCGCAGTAATGAGAGGTGTGCCGTAGATGACGTCACATCTACCTAATGCCTAATTTTAGACACCTGGGTATCATAAGATGGAGAGAAAAATACACACACATCCTTGCATTATATAGGCATCATTAAAGACGCCCATACACAAAGATATTCATACCATCTTGGAGAAAAATAAACAGCTGGAACCTCCAATATCTTTCGTGGATAATCTTACAAGTAATATAAGATAACCACAGCGCAGGGTTCCCACAAAAATTTCAGATCAAAATTCCATGACATTTCCATGACATTCCATGACAAAAATCTCAATTTTCCATGACATCTATAAAATTCTTGTGTGGGGTCATAGGGCTTGGCCCCTGAGAAAATTTCTAGAATCTAGAAAGCATATGTCATTCTCGGAAATTTTGTAATATATTATTTTCGAATTCCATGACACATGGCAAATCTTTACAAAATTCCATGACATTCCATGACTTTCAATGACACGTGGGAACCCTGACAGCGTTATCATGATGAATGGGTAGATATTGAGCAACATGTCTAAGGCTAATTGGTCCTACCTTGCCGGCGTCTGTACAGCAGTCTATACATGTCACTTGGATGTTGCCGTGTACAGCACCAGGGATAATCTGGACCCGCTGCAGGTCGCTCGCCAACAGAACGATGTCGCATCCTGCCGCGTAGGCCTGTAGAAACAGAAATAGAAGCATATATCAGTCCTAATCAAATAACATTTTGACAATTCAAATATGCAGTTCAACTGTGTCTTCAGATAGGATTTTATTTGTTTTATGATTCTTTCAAAACGGTTGGCACTTTAGCGTACTATAGTGCAATGGCTTGGTTACCGCGTTGCCTTTGAATACTGAATACATGCTGATTGACATCACATCGAGATAACAATCAAGATAACACATGACCTTGGTATGGTAAATATACATGTCCTCTACACTGTCTGATGAGGCAAATTACTGGGTGGCCATTTAGACTTCATAATTATAATCACCAGACAAAACAAATGAAAGAGATGGAGTGACTAAAAGCACTGGAGACTCAGGGTTCATAAGCAGAGAGGGGTTCTTATATATCTATTGGGGTGAGAGAGAGGACAGGGTGGGAAGGAGGAGAGACATAGGGGTAAACTTGCAGCTAAACCTGTGGCAAAAAAACGACAAAAAAACTGACATAAGCTGTGGTGATAGTTGCGGCAGAAGCTGCAGCTAAACATGCAATAGGATGCATGAGTTTGTTTTATATTTCATCCCTTGCCATGGCTATCCTGTCTCAACCTGGTCTCACTCACACTCTTCTCTTGTATCCTGGCTGCAGCATTTCAGATAGCATACCCAAATTTCACATTGTGTGTATAATATATCAGGAACTGACAAGACACTACCTATTATATAGGCCTGCACCACACAACCTATAAGTCGCATGATGAGGGTGGCCCAAGAAAGTCATACAGAGTAACGTGCCTAAGGGGTATACTTATAAAAAATGTATACAATGACTTCTTCTTTTTTTTTGGGGGGGGGGGGGGTTCTTGTGCCCTAATTCAACTTTTCTTTTTGCCAAAGCATCCTATCCTAAGACATGGCAAAGACATTCTACAGGTGAATCAGCATTGCCTGCAAGGCCCCTGCCTTCATGACTTCCCTGGCTGCCCTGACAGGCAAGACATCTCAACTGAGGGAAAATTTGGTCAGAGGGCGGCTCCCTTTGACTCAGCAGAACCCTGAGTCAAAAATTACCTTCACGAATAGGGGTAGCATGGTACCCGCATTTCCATATGGTGGACTTAGAACTGCCACATTCTAACCATCTGACCGTCATATGGTGGATATATATAGAACTGCCACATTGTAACCACATGACCGTGATATATGGTGAATTGCCACATGGTAAACCAGTGCACAACCATCACATATGGTAAACTGCCACATTGTAACCACATGACCACAATATGGTGTGCACATGGTAACCACATGACCACAATATGGTGTGCACATGGTAACCACATGACCACAGTATGGTGTGCACAATACTGCCACAAGGTGACCATATAACATTCAGAGAGTTATATGGGGTATATAAGTCAGTCATGGTATTCATGGACATTATGCGTGACCATATGGCGGTCACATATTCATCAAATGACCTCCACATGATGACCATAAGATCCCCACATGGCTGCATGACATCCACATGCCACCACTCTCAATGCTTATACCACAGCCTTCCGTGACACTGCATGGTAACCAGCAATTGGGCAGAGAGACCCAGCAGCTAGGTTTCAATCAGGTCTTTGCTGGCGGCCAAACTCAAGTGTGTCCTGGCTTTTACTGACTGCGGGTCATGGGTGCTGATAGGCAGTTTGTGTAAGCGCCGCACGCCATAGGCTCCCCATGGGAGGGTCTCTGTGTGATCCCCCCTCCTCCCACCTCTCAAAACACACCCTTTACAAACATCCACATAGAGACCCCACTGTGGGCCTTTAGAGGGTCTTTGAGGCGGAGGCTGCAGAGGAGGCTCCATGTTCATACAGCGTTCGGCAAGGCACTTACCATAATTGTTTAGCTATAGTTAGAGACCTGGACACAAGGCTACCTAATTTACAAGCCTCTATGTGTATAAGGCTTTTACCATATGAAATATATTCTAATTGCAAATTTACAAGCAGAGCAAACTCCACATTGTTGGGTATCCATAGACATTCACCATCTAAATATAAGAATTAGCATAATTCACCTATTACAAATTTTGAAATTCTTTATACCATAGACAACATGTATCAATAGGTCATCAAGGAATTTGATCTTCATATTGCTCCCAAATCACGATCACGCCCCAACCTTGTTCCTGGACAAGGTCTAAAGTGTCCAGTCCCGTTAAGAGCTCCACCCTGGAGTAGCCCCCAGCCTCCTCCCACCCTTCTGC
This sequence comes from Harmothoe impar, assembly GCA_947462335.1. Lineage (NCBI taxonomy): Eukaryota > Metazoa > Annelida > Polychaeta > Phyllodocida > Polynoidae > Harmothoe > Harmothoe impar. Next base: position 48,763,870 of record OX381709.1, on the reverse strand, counting down.
ATCCTGTGGTCGGGTCGGTGGGTACGCGTGTGTAGCTGGTATTGGACTTGGCGGTCAGTGCGCCCGTTATTTGCCCCCCGGCTGTAAACATGCATTGCTGGCCAGCGGTGCATGGGGTAAGGGTGAGTGGACTTGCTCAAGGCTTGAAATGTTAATAGATTAATCTAAAATTGCCGGCATGGGATTGAGGATTGAAAAAAAGAAGGGTTATACAGTCCAGAACCTGAGACCCTCTCTCTCTCCGCAATGTATTTGGAGAAATTACAGTATGTATGTAATTCCTTGTGTTAATTCCCTAATAGTACTTTAACCCCATAGCCTGATTTGTATGTATCTACAGTGTCATACTTTGGCCTATAAATGAAAAAATCTCATATCCGAATCTATATATGGACAAATGCGAACGCCCATTGATACCGTCTCTGTTGTATTTCAAGAGTTCAATACGGCCACATTGTATTCAATGGGGGGGGCATTGAATACGGCCTTCCAGTGCTTAAGCATAGGAGATCTTGTATTTCCAAAAAATAAGAAGGAATATCTTGGGGACAGGGAAAGCAGCATGGGCATATATTTTTGTGGGCGAAGAGGAGGACTGAAATCAAAAGCCAGTTAACGGGTGGGGAATGGGACAAGGCATGTGGTGGGGCGGCGTAACTAAGGAATGCACAGTGTCTTTGGGAGTCAAAATCCTATGTCAATGAGGGTGGTGTGCCTGGGAAGGTAGGCCAGTGTACCCAGCGTGTTATGATTACATCTGTCTTACCAAACTCCACAATAAGCTACCACTCCTCACACATACTCAATGCTTAAGCCTCAGCCGACCCCCATGCCAGCAGGTACCTCAAGGACCCAGGGGGGAAGCCACGCCCTAGCCTGGAGGGTAGCCCCCTGGAGAAGGGCGACTTGGAGGTCAGGTCGTGCTCAGACAGGCGTGGGGAGGGGCCCTGGAGGATGACTGTTACACTTATGGAATCTGAGGGATGTCATATGTTATTACAGATTTCGGATAATCGGGAAGAAGGGACGGGGGTAACAAATGGGTTGGGGTTATTATCCATGGACCTCATTGGGTTGCCAAATCAATAGATTGCAAAGAATTGGACCATATGGAAATGTGAGGCTATATAGACTTTGATTAAGCCACATACGTATCTAAATTTGGTTAATGTAGAAGTCAAACCCTGAGGTGGGCCTCATTATACAGGGATAAGCATATTGAAGGAGAACTTGGGCATTTTAGCATATGTCATATTTGAAAAAGGTATTCGTGGCAGAGCCCCATCCTTTTACTGGAAAGGCTAGCTCTCATCAGGCTGCCTGTGTAGGTCATATTGATGGACAATTCAGCTTTTGGATGGGGTAAAGCAAATTTATGTGGTCCAGTGGTCTATCTATATTTGATGTACATGCACTAATGCAGGAACATGGATAAAGGTTTGAGTGTGTGTTGATTTTTTCATTTTGATTTTGATTTTTAACATGTTTAATTTGATTTTTTGGAGGGGGGGGGGGAGTAGCAGTTGGCTAACGTCTGGTATGGGGCATTGGTCCCTCTGTTGGCAACGGTTACAATGGACGCCACTTCTACTTGGGCCAGGTCTGGCAGCGTGACGCTAACACGTTATTGAGTGGCTTATTGAAGAGGAAAAGCCCCCACTATTCTTCCAACCAGTGGAAATTAGAAAGACATCCTGGGCAGTGTCTCCCAGTGTTCTCAGACCTAACCAGGCACGATGCCCCTTCTCAAGTTACGCTCTGCACTTTCACCGTGTTTGACACAACACGAGCCAAGGGAAATCAAGGCTAAACCCAGCAGCCCTTGACGAACAAAAGCGAAGAAGCCGCCATACCATAATGCGATGGCTGCTTTTACCTTGTATGTAACCCTAGGCTGCCAAGAAGTCAGTCACAGAGGGAAATACATTGACCACTGACCAGTAGAAGGTTATCCCCTTGAAGCATCTCCCCTGGTTGTAGGCAGAGCAGTGTGCTGAGTGCTCCACAACTATAGTGGTCTAGTGAGTCAATACTTGGCCGCCACCATTTTGGTTATTTTGGAAGACATGCTGGGTTGAGCACTTTTAAAGGACTTTCCAAAGGAATGTATGGAAGTAGGAGTGTACATCTGCCTATACAGGATTCATTTGTCGGTCAGATCATACTAATACATCTGTATACATTAGAACTGAGATATTTATAAGCAAGCAACACTAGCTAACACTTGAAGGCTGAGCATAACCTTTGAAGAGACTGCTGAGCTTTCTAACTCTGTAAGTCATCGGTTATCCAACATACAGAATATCGAACTAGACAGTAAACTATTCGGTGGATGCAGCGCATACCACCATTGAATTACACTCTATACTATTTTCACAGGGTATTGGGCACCACTGCAGTATAGCAGCATCGACCTGCTAGATGCATATTGAGAGGGGCTCATGAGGCGGGCTGCACTAATAGTTGGGCTCAGGACACTAGGAGAACTGGGGGCTGGGTATAAAGAGATGTGGAGGCTTGGGGATGAGACTTTGACTTGAGGTTCAATGCTGATGGTACAAGGCCAGGCATCAGGGCTTGGTCATGAGGGATTGGAGAACCGGCGGGCCCTGCTATAGGTCAGAAGGCACACAGATCATACACAAGTGCTCCAGGAAACCCACACAGAGAGTAAGCCTTGGTGTGCTGAAGATAATACATCATTGCCACTATGGATAATGCTAAAAGCCTGTTGTAAAGTAGCTTATATTGGTTATTTATGGGGAAGGGGGAAAAGTGATTGCTGACATAGTTGCAACTTAGCAAGCTTGAGAATGATGTACAGACATGAAGTTGCCCTACTTCCTTCATTTAATATGCAAAATACTATCATTCATGGTGATTTCGATCAATTGTATGTTAATCATTTCTTTATCAGATTGCTCGTATAAATAGCTCTGCTATTTACATACAGAAAAATCCATTGCATTTACCGAATGATTGCAATCATTGGGTCACGCGGTAAAACAGTCTGCGGTGTAGTAGCACATAGTGAATCTGTCAATAATAAACGCAAATTATCTGTACCTCCACCCCCCCCCCCTGGCACTAAGCCCACGTTCATGAATTGTAGAAAGATCCTCTGAATCTTAAATCCCTGAAGTCAATCCGTTAGTAAGGGAAGGAAAATTTACAAATCATCTTGTCACAACATAATGCAAATGACACACAAAAGAACTGTTAGGAAAAAAACAAAAAGAGGTATTAGGGTAAACTTGGTGACAAGAGAGCATGTGATAAGTCTATGGATAGATAAAAACGTATAGAATAGATTGAGTGCCTTTCTGATATAAATCGCTTCCTCTGAGGCGGGCATTCACGACATCAAAATGTAGTTTATGCCACCCAGACAAGCACCCTGTGCGCTCCAATCCTTCCCAACAGCCTGAAGTAATTGGAAACCACTCAACTAGAGCAATCATACAGCCCCCTATTGTGACTTGCTCGGCGAGCTGCTCAGGGGGTGTGAGTAAAGCATGGTAAGCCACCAGCGGGCAGCTCCTTACCCTCGGTTATATGGAGCAATACTTCACACGCCGACAACCAACTCAAGCCCTGACCCAGTTACAGGAGCAGTTCAAACAGCCCAGATTCGTCCCTGATATGGACATTTTTCAATCTTTGATGATGAAACAGGATATATTTCATCATGAGCCACCCAAACATTCACTTTTCTATCAACGGTTAATATAAAATTCTAGATTTGAAAAGCACACTTTCACGTGATTTATAATGTGACCAGTAAAAGGGAGCATTATGAACATCTGATGTCATGTTAGGTAACCCACACCGTTCCATGCATGATCACCAAAGAGGACAAAGTTAAGAGTACTTTCTAGATAAATAAATCATGTAATCACACTGAGAAAACAAACATCCCAGCACCCCACGCCGCGTAAACAAGCTTTCCTAGGCTAGCTATTAAAGGCCCTTGTGATACTGCGATCATTTCAAATCTAGTACCTGTCCCCCACAGTGAGGCCTTGGAGGACAGATTTATTCACCATGGAATGTCTCCCCCAAAATGGTCAAGGTACACTATAGACCTTACACATGGCGAATGGATGGTAGCATGTCCTGGTGCTTCAGCAGACCTGAGGGTGAGTGATTAGGTTTTGCTCATGTGCGCATTTAACATGACAATGGTATTGATCCTGCAGTGGCTTTACTGACAAGGCCAGATGCTTCAAGTCGCTGTACACACACCACGGCCTGTGGGCTGACTAGGCATCCATCTCAGTAGTAAAGCATGTTCCATGTAGAAGGTCTAGGAGGGAAAGGGTCCCGTAAACGACAGTGATAGTTCTCTGACATGGGCTGATTTAATGGTACTGATAGGTATACATGTAGCATGGTTCTGATTTTGAATGACCAATTTAATCAAGATACTGTCTTGTCTATTTTAGCCTGTCAGCGATGATTCACTTGCTTGTTAGACTGGATGCACTGCTTATGATTATACTTTATTCTAATGAAAGGCACGTGACGATTTTCTCAGCTTTTGGGTGCATCTTGGTCCCCACAAACTGCCAGAGGAAACCATCCTCTCTCTAGTACTTACAGTACATTGCAAAGGTAGAGGTTAGATTAAGGTAGAGATTGAGGGTTCTTCCCATTATTCCCCTACCCATACATTTCTATTGCAAAATCCCACCCACATTTATAGCTATGACCGCTACAGCTTTACCATTACAGTACAGATACTGCAGTCCCACCAAATGTCCTGTCTCCTACCTCCATGATGATGCCCCGTTCCTAAAACTGCCCCAACTGCTTACAACTTAAACTGCTGCAGCCCCCCCCCCCCCCCACACACTTCTCTCCTCTCAGGCCCCAGCCCTAACCTGGTACTCCCCACACTTGAGCTGCCCGGCGATTGTGAGCAATTGGAGGTTAAAAAGGTCCCCAGTCCTGGTGGGTGAGTCCCTCCAGGTGACAACTGCCAGGTCCAGGGGTCTGTTAGCAGCGGTCTGCATTCTCCTCCTGTGGCTGTGGATGAGGCCCAAACCACTTTGACACTTTCAACGTGAACAGCGCGCAGATCCAGATGTTAAAAAAAACACAATTGTACATGTTCGCAAAACCAAGTGTGAACCCATTCGACTATATTATTTGCTGAGAGGTTTTGAAAATTAAAATGAAGTTCGAATTTCTACAAGTATAGGCAATTAATGAGTCTATCCCTAAATATAACAACAGCACTCCAAAGATATGCAACTACTTGCAATATGTGCAAATATGGTGACAGGTTTTGCACCTTTACGAGTAGCACCCCCATTGTACCATGGGCCGTATTTTGTTGCAAACATAAAACATCCATCTACAAATTAATGTTGGTGAATCCCTAATATGAGAAGTTGCATTTGACATTGGGGGTATTCGCAATACTAAGGCGCGCTGTGGTTGTTTTATGGCAATATAGACGTGGGTGTAAAGAGGCAGGTTTACAGCGGCAAGGTGAGAGTAGGGGATTTAGCCACACTTTGCCGTCTCAGATAACGATTTGGGAGGCTTGGTGGACACTAACATAGGAGGGGCCAGCGGTACTAACTAGCACATAGACCGAAATACTCTAAAATAACTCAGTTTATCGACATAACCCTCGGTAGGACGCTGCACCAAAAATTAGCGGAAATGAAAAGAGGAAATTGCCGGTGATTAACAATTATTGTTAAGGAATTCACTATACAATGTATCACTACAAGTTATCTTTCCAACAGTTTGACCCCTTCTCATCAGAAAGGTAAACGTATACAATTGTATACCCCTGAACTAACATACTAACATAAGTAAGCGACCAGTGAATACTATAAGAAATACCCTAACAACAAAGGACAACCCCACATGGATGTGACAGTGGCTGTCTAGGGACTGGTAGACCCCGTAAGGAGAGGGTTATGCAGCAGGGATTGGACGTCCGGGGCTTAGGGCCGTCTCCGGCTGATGGGGCTTTAAGCGGCCATGGGGGAGGATGTGGGGTAGGAATAGGAGGAAGGCAATGGGAAGGCCGCTGGTAATGTTGGTGAGGGTGAAGGGAAGGGACAGTGGTGAGTGTGTGGTAGAGGAGGAGGAGCTAGGGTAGTGCTGGGATGGAGGCAGCTGGAGGGAGGAGGGAGTAGGGTGGGAGGATGGTGGGTGGGATGTGGGAGGGTAAGAGGAGGAGGAGGGTGGAGTATGCGGGTCTGGGGGTGGGGATATGTGGGTGGGGTGGAGGATGGCAGGGGCTGTGAGTGGGGGAGGGAGGAAGGCCATTGCTGACAGATAAATCAGACCCATTAAGGATATCCTCTCTCCTATAGTGCATAGTAGTAATAGTAAATGCCTGAAATGAGTCTGGTATCAGAATGTAGGGTGGAGGGAAACATGTAAGATGTATCATAAAGCATAGACAAGTTATTGTAGAACCTGGCCAATCTTAGGCCTGGGCTGTGTTCATATCCAAACTTCCCCATACAAACATGCTGATTCATACTAAAAGTGGAGGAGAATGGTAATTGATATTTGTCTGGTGTTCTCAGCTCTTGTTTATGGGGAGTGTTTTAAGATGGACCCAATTTCACGGCTGAGGAGTTGCACCCAGAAGAGCTGCTCCGTGCAAGCCCAGTCTTGTGATGAGCAACTAGGATCTGCTCATCTGTGACGTCATAGTAGTGTCAGCCGCCGAGCAGGGTTTTAAGCAGGAACCAGAGCTGGTTTTGTGAGATGGCAGTCATACATAAGGGCATATGCCTAACTGGGTTTAAGCTTGAGTCAAGCAAATAATACCTTACTAAGCTAACGTACTGTACACATGCTTTTTATTTTACTAGATTTCTTGTCTACAATCCTGATGTAGTTCCCATGACTACATCACAATTTCTTTTTACATGTATCATACTACAAAACGTCCACTTCTGTGGCTTTATTTAGTTTTCTATGTAATTCTGAGCCTCTTCTCCTCTCCAGATAAATCAAATCCTATCTACACCCCCCCGGAAAATCGACTATATCCTTTAAAACAAATAACACCTCAAAGGCAGTTGAGTACAGATAGGACGAGGCTAACAATAGCTGCCAGGATACCTAGACTCATATATGCTGTTGGTGAATGATGCTGTATTCCAGTCAGACCAGTACAGATGCACCAAGTAGAGGTCGCACTGGGTCAGGGGCAGGAGGGTGGCCATGAGATGAAGGCTCATTAAACACAGGACTCAACCAGCAACCAGATAAGCAGCACTGCATTTAAAGTGCTGAGTGAGGTTATCTGTGTCGTACTCTCCTATATGGGGTGGAAGATACAAACCCGATACAATAGGGCAAATAGTGTCCCTTAGAAAAGTGTGACAGGTAATTGCATATCATGGCTTCCATGCAGTTTCTCCATCCCTTGCTATGTCGTCTCATCAACGATATTATTCTCATCTGTAATGGTTAAAACAAGGAAGGGCTTGAGGGCTAAAATGTAGTGTTCTTAGTCGAATGTCGCGGGACATAAATAATCTCGTCGAGAGTGGATCCTCTTTTTTCGACTTTTTTCGGACTTTTATTATCCCCTCAAGCTAAAAGTAGGCCTAAAAAAGTAGGCCTAGTCCCAATAGGAATTGAATTTATATAGGAAGATTCTATTATCCCCTCAAGCTAAAATGTAGGCCTAGTCCCAATAGGAATTGAATTCATATAGGAAGATTTTATTATCCCCTCAAGCCAAAGTAGGCCTAGTCCCAATAGGAATTGAATTTATGTAGGAAGATTTTATTATCCCCTCAAGCTAAAATGTAGGCCTAGTCCAAATAGGAATTGAATTTATGTAGGAAGATTTTATTATCCCCTCAAGCTAAAAGTAGGCCTAGTCCCAATAGGAATTGAATTTATGTAGGAAGATTTTATTATCCCCTCAAGCTAAAAGTAGGCCTAGTCCCAATAGGAATTGAATTTATATAGGAAGATTTTATTATCCCCTCAAGCTAAAATGTAGGCCTAGTCCCAATAGGAATTGAATTTATATAGGAAGATTTTATTATCCCCTCAAGCTAAAAGTAGGCCTAGTCCCAATAGGAATTGAATTTATATAGGAAGATTTTATTATCCCCTCAAGCTAAAAGTAGGCCTAGTCCCAATAGGAATTGAATTTATATAGGAAGATTTTATTATCCCCTCAAGCTAAAATGTAGGTCTAGTCCCAATAGGAATTGGATTTATATAGGAAGATTTTATTATCCCCTCAAGCTAAAATGTAGGCCTAGTCCCAATAGGAATTGGATTTATGTAGGAAGATTTTATTATCCCCTCAAGCTAAAATGTAGGCCTAGTCCCAATAGGAATTGAATTTATATAGGAAGATTTTATTATCCCCTCAAGCTAAAATGTAGGCCTAGTCCCAATAGGAATTGGATTTATATAGGAAGATTTTATTATCCCCTCAAGCTAAAAGTAGGCCTAGTCCCAATAGGAATTGAATTTATATAGGAAGATTTTATTATCCCCTCAAGCTAAAATGTAGGCCTAGTCCCAATAGGAATTGGATTTATATAGGAAGATTTTATTATCCCCTCAAGCTAAAATTCCTTTTCAAGTAATCTCTCTCTAGCAGAATTTTTGCGCGGTCATGATGCTGTTATCGAAATTACGATCAGAGCAGTAGAAACTGAGTTATAGGCGATTATCTGATACGGCCGTGAGCGAAATTTCACATTTCTGAAACTTTCGGGAAATTATTTTTTTCTCCAAAATCCCTTTTCAAGTAATCTCTCTATAGCAGAATTTTTGCGCGGTCATGATGCTGTTATCGAAATTACGATCAGAGCAGTAGAAACTGAGTTATAGGCGATTATCTGATACGGCCGTGAGCGAAATTTCACATTTCTGAAACTTTCGGGAAATTATTTTTTTCTCCAAAATCCCTTTTCAAGTAATCTCTCTATAGCAGAATTTTTGCGCGGTCATGATGCTGTCATCGAAATTACGATCAGAGCAGTAGAAACTGAGTTATAGGCGATTATCTGATACGGCCGTGAGCGAAATTTCACATTTCTGAAACTTTCGGGAAATTATTTTTTTCTCCAAAATCCCTTTTCAAGTAATCTCTCTATAGCAGAATTTTTGCACGGTCATGATGCTGTTATCGAAATTACGATCAGAGCAGTAGAAACTGAGTTATAGGCGATTATCTGATACGGCCGTGAGCGAAATTTCACATTTCTGAAACTTTCGGGAAATTATTTTTTTCTCCAAAATCCCTTTTCAAGTAATCTCTCTATAGCAGAATTTTTGCGCGGTCATGATGCTGTCATCGAAATTACGATCAGAGCAGTAGAAACTGAGTTATAGGCGATTATCTGATACGGCCGTGAGCGAAATTTCACATTTCTGAAACTTTCGGGAAATTATTTTTTTCTCCAAAATCCCTTTTCAAGTAATCTCTCTATAGCAGAATTTTTGCGCGGTCATGATGCTGTCATCGAAATTACGATCAGAGCAGTAGAAACTGAGTTATAGGCGATTATCTGATACGGCCGTGAGCGAAATTTCACATTTCTGAAACTTTCGGGAAATCATTTTTTTCTCCAAAATCCCTTTTCAAGTAATCTCTCTATAGCAGAATTTTTGCGCGGTCATGATGCTGTCATCGAAATTACGATCAGAGCAGTAGAAACTGAGTTATAGGCGATTATCTGATACGGCAGTGAGCGAAATTTCACATTTCTGAAACTTTCGGGAAATTATTTTTTTCTCCAAAATCCCTTTTCAAGTAATCTCTCTATAGCAGAATTTTTGCGCGGTCATGATGCTGTCATCGAAAATATACAGCAGTCCAACATTATAGCACTCCAATGCACTATATGGATATATATCTAAAACTGGACATCGACATCCATGTAACAGAAAGCTATATTTATTAGAAGTAGAAATCCATGAATATCTATATGAAGGAGAACACCATGTTCATGCCTATATGTCTGTGTGTATGTTCATTTCGAAATTCAAGATTGCAACCATTGATTGAATGCCACCATGCTTTCAATGTAATCTCGAATTGCAGTTGCAGTAGTTTGATACTAATAAAAAAAAATCTATTCTATTTTTCTTTCATGAACAGTTGGCATCCCATAGATTCAAGATGGCTATCACTTATTGAATGTCCCGATGCTTGAAATGCAATCTTGACTTGTAGTTGCATTAATTTGATACTATCAAAAAAACAAATCCTATTTGATTTTTCCTTCATTCAACCCATTCAAGATGGCTACCATTTAGTAAATGCCACAATGCTTTCAGTGCAATGAAGAATTGTAGTTGCATTAATTTGATATCTATATAAGAACACTTCTATTTGATACCTTTTTCAAACACAGTTGGCACCCCATAGGTTTAGGATGGCCACCATTCATTGAATGCCACAATGCTTTAAATGCAATCTTGAAATGTAGTTGCATTAATTTTAAACTGTTAAAAACATCCAATTTAGTTGTTTTTTCATGAAGAGTTGGCACCCCATAGGTTCAAGATGGCCACCAATCATTGAATGCCATAATGTTTAAATGCAATCTTGAGTTGCTGTTGCATTAATTTGATTCTTAAAAAAAAACTTTCTTTTTTTTCTTTCATGAACAGTTGGCACCCCATACATTCAAGGTGACTACCAGTCATTGCATGCCACAATGCTTTAAGTGCAATCACAAATTGTAGTTGCATTAATTTGATACTATCAAAAAAAACAAATCCTATTTGATTTTTCCTTCATTCAACCCATTCAAGATGGCTACCATTTAGTAAATGCCACAATGCTTTCAGTGCAATGAAGAATTGTAGTTGCATTAATTTGATATCTATATAAGAACATTTCTATTTGATACCTTTTTCAAACACAGTTGGCACCCCATAGGTTTAGGATGGCCACCATTCATTGAATGCCACAATGCTTTAAATGAAATCTTGAAATGTAGTTGCATTAATTTTAAACTGTTAAAAACATCCAATTTAGTTGCTTTTTTTCATGAAGAGTTGGCACCCCATAGGTTCAAGATGGCCACCAATCATTGAATGCCATAATGTTTAAATGCAATCTTGAGTTGCTGTTGCATTAATTTGATTCTTAAAAAAAAAACTTTCTTTTTTTTCTTTCATGAACAGTTGGCACCCCATACATTCAAGGTGACTACCAGTCATTGCATGCCACAATGCTTTAAGTGCAATCACAAATTGTAGTTGCATTAATCTGATACTAATAAAAAAACTAATTCTATTCTTTTTTTTAATTTATGAACAGTTGGCACCCCATATATTTAAGATGACTACCATTCATTGAATGCCCCGATGCTTGAAATGCAATCTCGAATTGTAGTTGCATCAATTTAATGCTAATAAAAAACAAATTCTTATCAATTTTTCTTTCATGAATATTTGGCACCCCATAAGGTGGCCACCATTCATATTAATGCAAATAGAATGCTTTAAGTGCTATCACGACTTGTAGTTGCATTAATCTGATACTAAAAAAAAAAAATCTATTTGAATTTTCTTTCATGAACAGTTGGCACCCCATAAATTAAAAATGCACCCAGCACCCAGGTCAACAGCTATATACAGACACGTGTACCTCCCCTGCCTGTTCTCCTTCAATGCACAGTGAAGAGGGTGGGAGGGGGTGACCATCAACAGTGCACAAACACTTTGATTGGATGACAATGCAGTTTTTATATTACAACCTAAATTTGTGCAACGAAAATCATCAAGAAATACTAAGTATTTTTTCCAAAGAATAGCTTTTCTAGAATGGCTCGGTATTCAGGAATCCTACTGCGAATAAAAAAATGTCAAATTCTAATTCTAAATACCTGAAAATTGAGAAATGCTGACGTTCACGGGTTATGTAGGAAATGTACTAAAAACAGCAAAAAAGGGCAACAAAACCCTAATTTTCTCAAAAACTGTTCAGTAGGATTTTTTCTAACTGAGGTTCCACTGTTTTCTACCCTCATATTACACATTGGCATAGAGAATATATTGACACCTAGTCAGGATTTTGCGCTAGGAGCAATCTGTGAGGCGAAAAACAGCCAAAATGAGCCACTGGTCTGAAGTATAAAACTGGGCATCGATCACTATAGAGCTACAAAGAGACAGAGAATCGATGTCCAGTAATTACGATCAGAGCAGTAGAAACTGAGTTATAGGCGATTATCTGATACGGCCGTGAGCGAAATTTCACATTTCTGAAACTTTCGGGAAATTATTTTTTTCTCCAAAATCCCTTTTCAAGTAATCTCTCTATAGCAGAATTTTTGCGCGGTCATGATGCTGTCATCGAAATTACGATCAGAGCAGTAGAAACTGAGTTATAGGCGATTATCTGATACGGCCGTGAGCGAAATTTCACATTTCTGAAACTTTCGGGAAATTATTTTTTTCTCGGCTGATACGGCCGTGAGCGAAATTTCAAAACGATTTCCGAATCTCGAACTCGTAGAAACCATTTATCCATATATTTAGAAGTTTAACCATCATTTTGACCAGAAACCACCAGCCAATTCACAGCCCAGCTCACGGGGTGATGCCTGCCTGTCAGTGTCACGTGTAGGGTCAACCTCCCATAATTCCGGACACTTATGTAAAATAAATTGCGCTTAGAATTGTAAATAAGTGTCGGAGTTAAACTGCAACAAATACAATTACTACAGATGTGATTTGAAAATCAAAAGTAATTGTTTTCATTGTTCGAAGCATTAAATATCACATTTCAGAAAATGTCAGTGTCCGAGAAATGCGCTGTTGACCCAAACCGCAGCAACATGGCGAGCGCGAAAATTGTCAAAAAAACAACAATTTGTGAATTACAAAACAATGAAGTACGATGAAATAAGCTTATGTGATGTACCATTGAAAGGGCAATACTGATAAAACAGGTGTTGAGGAAAGTAATGGCACTTTACATTATAAGAATACTAATATAGGTAGGTAGATATAAGGATGGAAACAACCTGTACATTTGTCAGAAAAGTGAGCTGATCCATTTTATTTAGGTCAAGTACAGTATTTACATGATTTACAATAATCCAAAGCATTTTATTGCATCAAGTACAGATGGAAAGTTGGGAAACTGGCTTCTGCATCATATAATACCAAAACCTAAGTGATTCACTTAAAATTAAAGAAAATGGAGAACAATAACAGTTAGGAAAAAGTGTGAAATATTAATCTCGGCGAGATCATGAAGTCTGTGGTAGCTTTCAGAGCTTGAAATCGTGGAATTATATCTCTCCTCGATAATATGCACCCATACCTGCTACAGCATGTTTAGGGTCTTCCCATAACTGTGGGGCAAATACGACAAAGGCTAGCTGATCCCATATCGTATGGCAGATGACGTACACAGAGCCTCCCCCATCAAAGGTATTCTCATCAGCATCATCATGATTAAAACCTAACCCAGGCAATCTGTGGGCGGAAGGAAAGTAAAAAGAGACATGCTTCCAATATGAGAGTGAGTTTCCATTATCTAATAGGTAAGACATTGTTACTACACTCTAAAAAATGTGTGTTAACTTAGTACACTTTTGTAACACACCTTTTTGTATACTTATTTTACACACCCTTTTTTTTGTCAACTTTTGGGGGGTGGGGAGCAAAACAATGTCGCCTATTTTTGAGCAAAAAGGCCAGCGCGTTCCTTTGCTTCAAACAGAGTAGCGCGCCCCGACTTTCAGCCCGCCGGGAGGGGGGGGGGGGCAAATCTACCCCCCCCCCTCCTTGTTGTTGAGCACTCCCTTAATGCTGTACACCCATCCCTTACACTGTTACTGTGTTAGTAACAGTGTCAATGCCCAACGCCCCCATCCTCCACCTTCATGCAATCTCATCCCCTCACCCACTGTCTGAAGAGATTCTGTGACCTTGCGAATCAGAAGGGTTTTATATTTCACGTTGATCAGCCCAGTGTGACTTCTACTACAGTAGAAAACACAATAGGGCCATATTCAATAGATCGTATTTGGCAGGTATCTCATCCCAATTATGAAAATAATGGCGTCCATGTATATGTCTATCAAAGGTGAAAAAGATCTTTTCCCTGCAGTATCTTAGATTAGAAAAATACGTGCACATATTGTGTTACCCTATTGAATTACCCTATGTACAAACCTTAAAACCCCACGACCTGGATCCATTATCGAGCGCCCATATCTAGTTATACAAAGTACCTACCGTGTCTCACATATAAAAGTTCATCTCTTATCTTTTCCCATGTTTTTTTTATGGCACGTCATCAGCTTTTATTCACTGTTGCTTTTCCTCCTGTGACTTTTTGCTAACATCCCTGGAAGTCTCTGTCAGTCTCCGCATATAGTAGGCCAAGATACCTATCCACGCACCCGAAATAGGAAACCTCAGCAATTCATCAAATCAGTGACACTAATATTATTGAGGGTCACACAGAATGGCACCTCAAGCCCCACGGTCACAACCAATACACATATCACAGCATCAATTTACCATCCTAGCATTGCCTTCTTCTACGCTACCAGTATACATGTATGTACACATACACTCACTTTATGTACACTCCTGGTCCCCATAAGTAGAGATCTGACTACTCCTTGTGGGCACACAACACGTGACGGCCCATGACAATGTCTAAATACCTAACCACCTTAGAGCCCCACCCCCGCCTCCCCCAGAGTCAGTCACAGCTCGCAGAGACCGCTGACTCCAGTATCGATTCGTACTGGGTTTCACCAATTTTCTCGTTCGGTACAGGAGAATTAACTGTAGTGGGAGGGGGCCGACCGGTTGGAGATGGTGGGAGAGGAGAGGTGATGCTATGGGACAGGATGGGAAAGGGCGGTGGAGAGGTGAGGAAGAAGATAGTCATATGTCATCATATGTCGTCATATGTCATCATATGGTAAGAGAGGGTGGGAAAGAACAGGAAATATCAATAATACAGGGAGGATACAGAGGACAAAGAGGGAAAAGCTTCGGCGGAAAGCATTTAGGTACATGTAAATGAGAAAGGGGTGGCAGGAGGGAAATTGGCCGGGAGATGAAGGGAAAGTGAGATGATAAAAGGCAAACAGAAAGGAAGGCAAGCAGGAAGGCAGACAGAGAAGCGGACAGGGGGAGAAGCATGCCAACTGTCTCGGAGACAGGAAAAAGGGCAGCTGCACAGAGGCAAGGGAGATGACCAGGACAGGGAAAGGGAGAGGGAAGGGCACAGAAACACAGGCATGCATGAAGAAGCGAGCAGGGACAGCATTGGAGCTATAGGGAGGGGAGTTGGTATTGTATCCAGCCCAGGACACCACGGGCTGCTACCACTGCCGGTGTCCTGTCCTGGGGAGCGGGCTGAGCGGCTTGGAGGGCTTGTGTTGTTTACTATGAGCTGCTCGGTGGAAATGCGTGGGAGGCAGAAAGAGGAGGAGGAGGGGAGGGGGCGGGGCGGACCAGCCGGCGGGCTGCTGGTGGGGTGGGAGGAGCGTGCGCCACCACTTAATATTCCACCACCGCCCCAGCAGGACTTCCACCACTGCCACACCACCAGCCGGCACTGCAACTGCCAAAACACAATACCTGCCAAATTCTGCTCAGTGTGATATAAGCGTGTGCATATCAGGGATGTGCTTTGATGTGTAGCACACGCTTTCCCTCCCCCTCCCCTCCCCCATCATCGGGCACCATCGATACATGCTAAATGGATTCTTAGTGGATCTAGGGAAAATAACATTGGTTTACAAAGATGGGACGCGTGATTCACATTGCAAATGACACAGGATGTTTCATGTTGTACTGATCTAGTTAAAAATATAAAGAGGGGAAATGTTAGAGAGGGGTTAACTCTTTTGATACAACCACTAGACTAGACTTTTTGATCAAGTCGCATTACAATAAGTGTCTTCTTTTTCTCTATGAGGGCACCAGCCAGTCTGCTGTGGTTATTTTGACATACACTCAGGTCCTTGTAGGTTAACCTTTACATATAAATAAATATCTTTTTTAATGCAGCATTGTTTTACCGCATATTGCTTTTGCACCACACCATGTCACCATGAGCTGGCGGGACAGGGCTCCAAGCATAGACTTACACTCTCCCTTCACTTCTCTCCAGCTTCCAGGCCCTGGTAGTGGTGGGGTGTGGGGCAGGGGCCGGGAGCAACTCACGGTGTAGAGAGCAGCTGAGAGAGGGCAGAAATCTAGTAGAGTAATTTGTCACTGTCCATGTGGAGCTAGTATTCAAATACCATAGCCTGCTCAGCCTACTGCAGAGCAGACCTTTAGACCTTGTTATGTCTGAGTACATCAAGTCAGATTGTGGGGCTGGCAGAAGTATATGAGAAGGGAGGTTATGGAACTGGCAGGTAGTAGTTCATGAGAATGGGAGGTATACACAGGCCAATTGTGGGACTGGCAGGTAGTAGTACATGAGAATGGGAGGTATACACAGGCCAATTGTGGGACTGGCAGGTAGTAGTACATGAGAATGAGAGATAAACACAGGCAGATTGTGGGACTGGCAGTCAGTAGTATATGAGAATGGGAGGTATACACAGGCTGATTGTGGGACTGGCGGTCAGTAGTATATGAGAATGGGAGGTATATACAAGCTGAATGGGAGGTTATGGAACTGGCAGGTAGTAGTATATGAGAATGGGAGGTATACACAGGATGATTGTGGGACTGGCAGTCAGCTGTATATGAGAATGGGAGGTATACATAGGTTGATTGTCGGACTGGCAGTCAGCAGTATATGAGAATGGCAGTTATACACAGGTAGATTATGAAGCTGGCAGTCAGTAGTATATCAGAATGGCAGGTATACACAGGCTAATTGTGGAGCTGGCGGTCAGTAGTATATGGGAATGGCAGGTATACACAGGTAGATTGTGAAGCCGGCGGTCAGTAGTATATGAGAATGGCAGTTATACACAGGTAGTTTGTGAAGCTGGCAGTCAGTAGTATATCAGAATGGGAGGTATCACAGGCTAATTGTGGAGCTGGCGGTCAGTAGTATATGAGAATGGCAGTTATACACAGGTAGATTGTGAAGCTGGCAGTCAGTAGTATATCAGAATGGGAGGTATACACAGGCATTATTGTGGAGCTGGCGGTCAATAGTATATGAGAATGGCAGGTATACACAGGTAGATTGTGAAGCTGGCAGTCAGTAGTATATCAGAATGGGAGGTATACACAGGTTTATTTCATGGTGAATACAGACTGCCAAGCTTAAACCAATGGGAGGGCCGTTCCCGAAGGTAGCGTGCAATAACCCTCGGCCGTTCTGCACGCTGTGGCCGTATTGCAAGGGTCACTATGGGGTCTCTATGGGGTCGCCATGGGGTCGCTACGTTACCGAGGGTCACGTGACCTGCGCGGAATTCAAAATGGCGGCCGACGGACGTAAACAAACACCGCGGAAGTAATCAAACATCTTGGAAGTAAGCATACATGTACTGGATATCTATTTTACATCAATATACCCTGAAATAAACACAGAGCGTCACTCAAAAGTGACCTCTTCACTGGTTACTGCACTCGCCATGCTTGGGCCGTATTGCACTAGGCCTACGGCCAGCGTGCAATACGGCCCAAGCAAGGCTCATGCAGTAACAAGTGACTCAGTCACTTTAGCGTGCAGCTCTGTCTATAGATTGTGGAGCTGGTGGTCAGTAGTATATGAGAATGGCAGGTATACACAGGTAGTTTGGAAAGCTGGCAGTCAGTAGTATATCAGAATGGGAGGTATGCACAGGCTGATTGTGAAGTAAGCAGTTAGTAGTATATGAGAATAGGAAGTAGACAGGTCGGTTTGGACTGTTCATAATGTTCAATCCACCACTACCACTATAATACATTATACCTCAATTAGAAAGCTTAGTGCATAAGGGTCAATCACCCAGAGGTAATCACTATGTAGGTGCGGTGAGGTGAGCAGTCAGGCATGACCTGAGCAGCTCATGACAATCCCACACCTGGTGACCACCAGGAGCTGCTCACCAGACCATGACCAGGGGGAGCAGCTCAGGGGGAGGGACGGCACCATTGTCATTACACGCCTTCCTGCACATTGATCAGGGAGAGTGGGGACCTGGTGAACAGGTGGGTGTGATGGAGTAGCTCACTTAGTGCAAGTTACCTTCAGATACGGGTACGTGCAGTAAGGTTATCAACAAACTGGGTCCTGGGGGTCTTATAGATACATAATGGCCTAGGAATGATAAAATGTATTTGGCTTATCCTGTAACGTTAGCTGAGTATGATTTCAGCTCAGGAAAATATATCAAACAGGGCTGACCCTAGACCAATTTTCCAAAGACAATCTCCCAATAATTCCACGTGTATACGTGTTACCTAGGATCGAGGGACAGTAAATGTAGCCAAAAGATGCCATCATCTGTTCAATCCGTTGACCCTACAATAAGCAAGTCCTTATTGGTCCCTCAAAGAGGAGTTGCATGCTATTTTATTTTGAGCATTTTTGTCTCACCCTAAAGAGGGCCTAGAAAAATATCACGGATTCCCCACAAGGTATGGCATTATAATTTGCCATAAGATCATTCCAGGACCTTCAGGATGCCCTCTAGGTAAACCCCTCTACTCACACCATTATGTATAGCCAGTCTGTGTCCTTCTTTTCTGCAGGTAACACCTGCCTATCTAGCACCTATCCCCCACACCACGACCCTCTAACCTATACACCTGAGGTCTTACATCCAGTTACAGAGGTGTCCTACAAAGTAAGGGGAAATGAGGCGGAAATTGGAGGAAAGGTCCAAGTTGTGGGCCCCAGTGTGGACACAATTACAACACAAACAGCAGTCACTGCTATTATAGCACTGCTGTACAGGCGCTGCCTATGGCATGGATTAACATGGTAGCAAAGTTAACGCATGTCTAAAATCCCATTGAGGACAAATGTAGATTGTGGTCCATATCCGTCCTTTCCATCCCACAACGGATGTAGACTATTTACTACACCATCAGGGGGCGGACGTCGACTATAATTGACAGATTTAGCAGGTCCCTGCCCCCAGGGAACATTTCTGAAAAACATCCCGCCCCCACAGCTAAAACTTGATATTTTTGGCCGCCCTTAAAATATAATCTGATTTTCAGGGAGATTTTTTAAATATTTTAATTTCCTATTACATGAATGTACATGTACTAGCTTGGATATTTTAGACCCACAAGACTCTAATTAGCTATATGCCACTTACTTTCCTTTACATATATGCCAGACACAAGGACCCTTTATCATAGCTTAGGGAATCTATACAATCCTACAAGAAGGAAAACACTTAGGCTACTCATTGTGATATTGATGTATATATATGTATGTACAGAAAGACCTAACCAGCCGACCCATGCCAACACAGAACACGAACTACTGTAACCACGGCCCGCATCTCAAGTGTCCCACCCCAGACTGAGTCACTACTTCCACAACCACATTGACAAATTACACACCTCTGTATTTGCCGTCCTACTCCAGGCTGCCTACAATACTAATCTTAATACATGTACAAGGGGCTTTGTCCTTATTGCCTACAGAATTACTTAGAATCATTAGGAGACTGGTGCCGTATATATGCAAGAAGAGCTAAGGTGAAGTTGTGTTTAGAATGTCCTGTATATTTAAGAGGGTTGTGATTTATAATTCTATTTGTATAGTGATTAAGAAGGGCTGATTATAGATTTTCACACTTAACACTTAAACTGACAGCTCAGATCTAACATGAGGCAGGAACCTACCCATTCATCAGGCACAGATAGCCCTTACTGTTCACACTGAATATGTATGATGTGTGAAACACAGTAGTGCAATATGTAAATCAACCGCGCTGATAAGCCATGCTGACAGATGGCAAGATATTTTTATCATTTATTTTCAGCAAGGATGAAACCCAGAAAGACAGGGATAGCGATAGGAAGCAGATATCAGTGCAAGATATGCAATGAGGTGGATGCTGAGGTACATAGATAAGGTGGGATACAGAGTAAGTATGCAGACAGGGTTGAAAAGATAAGCTAGCATTTGCTATCAAACATCCTTTGAATAAATGTACATGTGTAATTACAGAAACATTGTAGGTATTCGATGGTTCATATCTGGCCTCATATCTTTAAAATACACTCCTATCCCATTCAGCCTCTTTCAGTACAAACAAGGTGGTTTTCAGGGCTTCTTCAGTGAAGAAACTAGGTGACTCAGGTTTCCAAAAGCTTCTATCGACCCATCATTGATTGTGCCGGTCCGAGCCAGCGCCTAAATTTAGCCCATACTCTACACACCCTGGATGGGCTGCCACAAGCTGGTCCTGCGCGCGTCTAGTCCCTGATACACCACTGGTGTATATTGAAGCATGGTCGGGTAACTTTTTTTTTTGTATTGGAATCTTGTTTGGTGAGCCAATCAGAGGATAGCGACAACCTAAAATGAATTTAATTAAATTTGTCGGAAATGTTAAAGCTTAGTTTCGACTATGGCGAACGGGGGGGGGGGAGGAGTGGGAATATAGGAAGGGGAAGATGTCTCAACGTGGGTGCAATAGCAAGCAGTTGAAGGTGTGGAAGAAAATGGTGAGACAAGCAATGACAAACCCGAATAATATGCAATGTATCATCTTCATATAGTAGAATAGTGCTTTGTCTTGGGTTTCGGAGGTCAGAGGTTCATGTAAAAAAAAGAGAGGAAAAAAAAGGGACCCATGCCCATACCGGTAGAGTTATTACATTGCAGAGAATACGTCTTATGGTCTCAAATATGTCTTCCTCCCTCAGGGGAACAATCTATCCCCATTGCTGCATGCTGTATCTATCTATCAGATCATAGTAATCTACTCCACCGTTCTATATATAATACTCTCACTGACCAATTGTCTGCCATTGGATTTGATACCCTTCAGCCTTGCCCCACCCCTACTCCCTCACCCAGCCTCTGACCAACCCCCAGTCCAGTTGACCATATATCAGGCGCCAATTTCAGGCTTATTTCAGGCCTGTCCGCGCCCACGGTGACTGATCAGTGAGCATTCTATTACTAGTACCCCTGCGTCCCGTCAGGGGCCACCAAGGTGGGTCACGTGTCATTGTCAGCCTCGTGTTGGTGCCAAATGATGTGTCACGTGGTGATAGTCGTCCTCCCAGTACTACCCCACACATCACGGTTACTGTTGCTGATTAATCGGTTCTCCAGGGCGGGACGGGGGGAGGATGGAGGTGGGAGAGAGAGGGGGGGGGGTCATAATCCATCTCAGCGACTCCAGTTACATAATCCTATATACCTCAATGATCAGAGATAGGTACCATAATCATTGCGCGTGCTTTATGTATTCTTTTCATTTTTTACTCTTTTTCAGGAGGGGTGTCTAATTTGGTAAGATGGGTGTTAACATCAATACTTAATAATTTATCATAAATCATTAGGCCTCTCTATAAAATTGAGGTAGGCTACCAAATTATATGGGTAAATATCAACTCTACGTGTGTTTTATGATTATAGAGCAACTCATCGTATTTGGATAAGTACGCTGTCTGTTTAAACTCATCATTTATGGCTAATTCGTGTGCAAGGAAGCAGAAATTTCGACTATCAGTATATTGACCTTGAATAGTGTCGATGTGTGCTGAACTGAATCCAACTGACTACATATCTGTAAATGCGTGGTGGTGGGGAGGTGGGGGGTGTCCTCCAGGCCTTGGGGTAATCACACTGTCCCTGGACCCCTCCCCAGCCTGCTGCCCCCTCCTGTACCCTGTCTAGCCAACCAAGTAGTAAATTACAATGCACCAGCGCCGTTCTAGCACGTCAACTCTGATCAATACCTTAGTATTACGTAGGGGGTTCCGCCGCCCGTCGCTACAGCAGCCTACCGGCGGTCTACCACTGCTACCCTACAGGGGCATAACGGGTCGGCTGCAGAGCCATCACGGCAGCAGCAGCAGCAGCTGGGGGTCAAGAGTGTAGCTGGTTCCTTGGTTAATTCTCCCAGACTAGCGCCTCCCTCTTACTACTGACGGGAGTGCAGTGCACGTCTGGGGAACGTTCTGGGGGACAAAATGGCGGCTTACATAGGATGACTTGCTACATGGCTATAACCTACCGCCTGACTAGGAAGCAGGGCTGTCTTACTGCAGGTCCCACTGAATACATTCCCAGACTGGGGAGGGAGGAGGAGGAGGCTATATTACCCTTCAGTGTCTGGCATTATGTCTACGAGCTTCTCACGAGCTGCTCATGGTATTTAGGGGTACTTAGTGCTCTGGTGGGTGGGTGAGGGGAATGGGAGTGGCTATACTATAGGGAGCCGGGGCTGGTCAGTCTATGGTAGAAAGGACATGGGTGTGTATGTAGTATGTAGACTGGCAATTAGGAGCGTCCCGAGCAGATGGAAACCTGACCCACATTCAGCAGTGAGTTGCTCGTCGGAATCCAATCACGGTGAGATCGATACTAGCCCCGGGCTCTGTTGGTGTTGTGGTGGGACTGTAAGAATAGCGCAGGGCAAATAGGGCAGAGCGTAAAGCAAAGGAGGGATCGGGAGACTATAATAGAGAGGAGGGAGGGAGGGGGGGTGAGGGGGGAAAGGAAGGAATAAAGGAAGGAAGGAAGGAAGGAAGAAAGGAAGGAAGGAAGGAAGGAAGGAAGGAAGGAAGGAAGGAAGGAAGGAAGGAAGGAAGGAAGAAAGGAAGGAAGGAACGAACGAAGGAACAAAGAAGCGAAGGAAGAAACGAAGGAAGAAACGAGGGAAGGAAGGAACGTAGGAACGAAGGAAAGAAGGCTCGAAGGAGGAAAGCATATGTCTAATTATATATTAGAATATATAGAATTAGAGATGAATGTACATGAGTGTGCAGTTTTCATTATTTACCAGCGTTATTATATATGTGTTAGCCATTTGCGATTTGGGATTTTGGAAATACTAGGAAAGGAACCCCAAAAAGACAAGACTGCACCCTTGCATCAGCCTCCCATGGACAGCTGTAGTACTAAGAGGGACGGTCCGACTGTCCAGCAGCTACAATCAGTAAGGGCAGGCCTCCGTTTGCTGTCTGATGGCGGCGGTGTGAAGCCGACCTCGTGCCCTGCCCTCCTCGTGTGGGTAATTCTTCACAATGTGTGACACAGTGTGCTACATCAATAATGCATCTATAGGGCACTACCACCTCAAACCACCACCACCACCACCACCACCACCACCAACCGCCCTAGGCCTACTTCTCATCGACTACTAGCACCACTGGTTCTGGAGGCTGGCAGACTAGCACTGCTACTATATAGGTATAGCACTGTCAGCTAGGTGTAAGGGGAAGAGGGATTTTTCGTCATGTACATGTACATGTATTACATTGGAAAAGGTCACCCCCCCCCCCCCCCCGGCTCTCTCCGGAGCAATATGGACAGTCCCTGAAAATGTATTATGTATATGGACAGGGCTGCCCGAGAATTGGTCCAATAAGTGTTTCTTCCCGAGTTGAGATGTGACTTGATCAACCATTGCTGTATTTATTTCATCATTTACCGTAAAACCTATCTCATAAGCCGACCTTTCTTGGGGACTTTAGGCCTGATACGGCTTTTAACATTAATTCAAAGAGAGGGTCGGCTTATAAGGGATGTTTATTTTATCAAGTACATTATAGTTTAACCAAATTTAAATTGGTCCAAATTCGGATTATAGCATTCTCTCAAAGTGGGGGTCGGTTTATAAGATAGGTTGGCTTATCAGAGAGGTTTTACGGTAATTACAGTGTATTGATACATTTCACCGAAATATACATCTGAACATTGGTTTCATAGCTATTTTGATGGCGTCACTGTGCAGAACGGAGCGTGCAGAAAGAGATGCCGTATCTGCATGGAAGTCTTTAAGCATGGTGACTTTATTTCTCCACATGAAATATTACCTGGTACAGTATTGTGTAAATAACTCCATGTAAACACATGTCATTAATACACCGAGAAAACTTCTCCAAACTGCCACAATGCCCAAAATACCCACAAACGATGCCATTGGAAGTGTCTGATTGGGGTAAAGAGGAGCGAACCACGAATGAAAGTGATTCTCCCAAACTGCCATGGCGATCAGTATAATCCACCTGCCATTACCGATCCTTATTTCCATGGTAACAAGGGACGCGGCTGTCCTCTCAGGGGACCACTTTGTCCTGACTGGGAGGCAAAGAGAGTAGTGTGGCCAGGGAAGTGAGTGGAGGGGGCGGTGGGATGGGGATGGGGAGGAGGAGGAGGAGGGGGCAGAGTGGAAGTGGAAAGAGACGGCTAGCGGACAGCGATCAGCTGTAATTTGGCTGAGGGGAGGAGGGAGGGGCAGACTGGATCCAGCGTCGGAGAGTGGCCTATCGATAACGGCCGCTGATCGCACAGCCGCAGATTATGAATAGGACCCCCCAGTTAAATCCCCCGCTTTTAACTGGACTATGGGAAAGCATACTCGACTTGCTGGAGTCATTTTGTTAAGACATGAATACCAATTGAAATGGTTTTTTTTGTGGTGGTGGTATGGCAGTATCAATAGTGACATACGTATAAAGGGAAGAGAGCCATAATTATATCACATACGGCTGAGCAATAAGGTTCAATGATTTTGTTATGTACAATGTATGATACAGGTGGTACAATTAACGAATACCAGACAAGTGTTTATTACAGGTCATTTTCAGCTTTCCAAATTTCTTTTTGATAAAGTGTCTCAAAATGTGTACCATAAAATCAAAATGGAACGTTTTGACGACTAGGGTCTAAAGTTAACGCATGTATTATAGGCAGAATAACTGGCCCTTTACAAGGACGACCAAACCGAAACTACACATATTGATATCAACCCTCAGCCACAGCCAGTCACTAACTTTTTAGCTGGCTACAACTGACACTAAATGTACATACCGTCGACATAAAAGCAGGCAATATGACAAAGCGACAAGCTTCCTAAAGGCACATGAAATGCCCTCCAAGAACAGTATTATGACATTCTCTAAAAACTGATGTTGTATTACCCATAATTCCACTGCTCTGTGACCATCTACTGTTTGTGACAATGACGAAAGGAAAAACATCAGTAATAAAAGCTGATGACGTTTCATCAAAAAAATAAAAAAAATAATCTACACCAATTAAGTCATAATATTGCCCCCCCCCTCCCATCACCCAAAATTTACAAATAAAACCAAACTACATGTATAATAAATGTTGAGTTATTTCCATCACTGGTACCGATAGGCAATTAAGGACCTACCCCTTTAACGACACAAGTGGTACCACGCATGTGTGTGCTGGTAATTAGGGCCAGTTCCCTATGCTACTAACACTGACTCACACGATTGATGTATCCAAGCCTTGGCTAGAGATGCCCTGCGTCATACCCTGTTTTGAGATTCTAATACACATGTAGTTCTATCAGTTAAACTAGAGGTATTGAGGATATCTAGTGGGATGCTACATGTGGCACCAATGTCTACTACAGTTGGGCATGTCAATAGAACAACACTTCTCCCGGGACTCTTCTACTGGTGTGTATAGGATCGCCCCAAAGTCGGGGTGCGGCTTATACGCGAGTTAAGCTTATACGCGAGGTTTTAAGGTAGTAAAGCTAGGGGGAACACAGCCTTTACAAAACGTGCCTCATATAAAACGAATATTTTAAAAAAGGTAGGCGTTCATATTGAATTTCTAGGCATTTATTGCATCCTTTATTATTCAATATATTATGCTCCTAACTAGTTTTACTTTGTGTGTAGCAGCCAACGTGCACATACCACAGGGTTATACATGCATTGAGCAGTCAAGAGCTCTCGGATATAAATCTTACAAATCATGAAAAATTATGTTCCCATTTTTAGAAATCACGATATGATGTTTCCCCCTACAACCCGTAGCTTTAATTTACAGGTTGTAGCTTTTTTTGCTTACGATTTCGATTGGATAACATCTCCATGATTCATGATTTAAACTAGCCAGAACAGCAGGAACTCAATTGACATGGAGAGTTAGTGTGATAATTACAGCAATTATTTGACATCCCTTATTAATATTTAGACAGGTGCTGATTGGCGCTTTCAATATCAATACTGTATTCGACATAACTAACACAATAATATGCTTGGGAACATTGAAGAGTTTAATTGAGCCATAAAAACACAATATATGATTTTATCTTTATTCCACACGCTTAACCACCCTTCCGTTGTTGGATCTTTTTGACACCATTTTTTTGTTAGAAATTCCACACTAAAAGCGTAATATCTTAGTTCAATTCCAGTCTCAAATTCAGCCAAAAAGAGGCAAGTCTGCTCTAATTACGTCGAATACCGGTACAAAAAGTGTTATTCTTTTTATCCCTCTTTTAATAATTCTAGAATTTTGGATCTATTGCCAAATTGTGTTCCTACATATGAATGACATGTCCTCATAATATAAAACCAACTTTTCTGTAACTGTGTGTGTTTCTGTCTATACTACTAAGCCAGTCACTACATAGCTGCCAATACTGACATCCCTAAGTGACAATCAATGCTAGGCTATATCTGCGGACTGCTGAGTCAGCACAATACATGTATAACTCCACACCCGATACACCGCCTATAATAAGATTAAGTAATGTCGCTGCCAATCACCCAAAGGCTAAGGATGCTGGTGTTGTATGCGTGTACGTGGGTGGACACAACAATATTATCGGCTGGTCATACAATGTGTTTGTACATGACCCCCCCCCCCCCCAACCACCACCACCACCACCTCCCCAGGTAACACGATGTAGGTCTACATGGTCATCGGTTATGTCTAATAATGGCCTACCGGTAATTCAGGTACTTATCCCCCCTCCCCCCTTTGACCGCACCCCAAACAATTATTGCATAACACCTCGTCCTCGGTAGTCCTTATCAATGAAGTACGGTAGGCATAGTTGGGCTATATATTTATGTGAGGCTGTAATCTATCCTTGTTTGTTTCTTTTAATTTTTGGCCCAATTTTTTACTTTACTTGATGAGAGTCTCACTAAAATAAGCAGTCGTCTTGTCCCCCCATCGTTTCTTTTGCACTCACTTGATCACTAGGCCTAGGCTAATTGAGTTCCCCAGCAACTTTAAATCAGTTTCTTAGCTATCATCCTGATGTTAGTACCCGGCAGTATTAGTACGGTGCGGTATGCATAGATCTACATCTGCTATCTATGCCTTGGCCATGATCAAGATTGAATTTTGGCTTTATTGACAAATGAGAAGTAGTAAATTAACGTCGAAGCTGGGTTGTTGGCAGTTGGTTGCTAGCATCATATAGTCATGTTTGCAAAGGTAGGCCTGGCTACATAGATCTAGGTGCCTACACATGTAGTCTAAACTACATAACAGCAACAATCAATCAATCAATACGTAACATATCCTTCATGCACTGGACAGTCAGGTTCTTAGAATTGTGCATAC
The DNA here is from genome assembly GCA_947462335.1 of Harmothoe impar. Classification (NCBI taxonomy): domain Eukaryota; kingdom Metazoa; phylum Annelida; class Polychaeta; order Phyllodocida; family Polynoidae; genus Harmothoe; species Harmothoe impar. The sequence goes on along the minus strand of OX381709.1, from coordinate 48,736,419 downwards.
ACATAGATCTAATTATCACCAGCTGTGGTTCTCGTTCCAAACACTGTTTTGATCCACAACACAGATCTGAGTGTGGTGTGTTATACAGCTGGTCTAGATCCATGTTTATGATCATGTGACTTTCACGCGACTCATTCAATGATTCATAACAAATATCTACCGGTAGTGTATCATTCTAGATCATGAAACTGGGAAGAAATGGATGTAGGCTACTCCAAGTAAAACAAGGAAAACTATTAATAACGTGAAAAGGGCAAGTGCACCAATGCTGTACCCTTCACTATGTCTATGTGGTTGTAAATACAGAGTAGTCTGAGACTCACTGAGTGAGTAGGGTAGGATCTCAGTTGCACATGATTTGGTACATGTATTTCACTGTGAGAGTGAGACTGACACTGGCTATAGTCGGTGTGGTTTCATGTGAGACATTGGGGTTTTCCACAACAACACAGATAACGCCACCAGCAAACATGGGTTTATTTCGGCCCTAAGTGCCTCATGGCTTGATTAAAACCACCAGCTAATCACATAAACGAAACACAGACCTGCAATCAATGCATTACAAGATGGTAGCAGTGGTAAAAGTGGCCTCTGCTTCAGGCAAATCGAAAGGAGGCGGGGCCGTTTCGGCACCTTGGCTGTCACTCACCGTAAAATGGACTCCCTCGACGCTCCCTACGGCAAAACAATGCTCTCCAGAATTCGCTGCACCCGTCAAAACCTGGTGCCGGTTCATCTTGACCTTATATCCAAGCTATTTACAAATCCAAATACGCGATCTAATCCTCAACATATTCCAAGATGTGTCATTCCTCCACTCGGCCCTTCGCGAGAAGCAGCCATCTTGGGATGATTGAGAAGTTCTCGCCCAAAAGTGAGCTCGGCCACTTTCAAGAAAATTATATCTAAACTAATAAATAACACCTGAATACCATGAATATCACATACTTTGGTATATACATAGGGTTTATGACAGTCAATATATAAAAATAGTCATATTTATCTGAATTTTATCAACATCCGGGAGTGTTCAAGATGGCGGCCTCCATGCCAGACGAGGGTGATGACGCATCTGAAGTATTGATGGATTTAGCAGATATATGCGCAGATCCGCCAATTATGAGAGAAAAATGCCCCAAGTGCAAGTAAGTCTTTACTGTCATGAAGTTTCATATCGATACGGGTGAAAATATGTATATAATCAGGGGTTTTCTTAAATAAACTTGTATTATCGCCCACCTGCCGGTTTGTTGTTATTTCGATGACTGACGACATGTGTCAATGATGTGGCCGAATATAAATAAATAGTCATACAAAGCACATGGTTATGTGACGTACTGATTAGGGATGAGTCATTTATTACCATCTGGGGGAGGGGTATTTGGTAGATTTTCTCCTGTTGATATAAAAGTTCATATTAAAAACACTGAAGCTGCCATTACTAGGGAGTTCAAAATAGCGCTGCCGCTGCCGCTGTAGTCTACCCCTTTCTGTGATCCAATATGCACCCTTCCTAATAGCACCCCCACTGGTGCATTGCATAAAAATAGCCCCCCTGACCTCATTTCTTGAGCTATAAAAAACATAAACCCCTCATTTTAATCACAATATCATGGCAGTCAACATGAATGGAGCCATTAGTGGAGAAAGATAAGAGTCTCTGTTTTCTGTGGCCTACAATATTATGGTGACATTCTTCATGTCAAAATGTAATAAATAAATATGAGTTGTTAAAAGTTGTTACCATGGGGATGTTGGTAATTGTGTTCTTGAAGACATATGTGAAATCCAGATGTGTGTGCCACTGCCCAATGCTGTCCCTAGCCATTTTAAGTTAACCTATTCTGTCTGAGTCAGAAGGGTGCCTAGGGCCAGACCTACAGTACCCCCAACTGCTGTGTAGGTGCACCTCTCCTGCCTAGATCACAGAAATGGGAAATATGTTCAGATGCATTCACCATGATATTTCTGGATCTAGGTATGATAGAAACCTGATCTTTACAGATCTGAAAAGCTCTCATAGGGATGTATACTAATGGAACCAATATGTATTCTTTAACTCAATTTTCAAAATTTATCAAACTCCCTACCATTACTCAAATTAAATGGTACCGGTATTATACTTATCATTCAATTTATTGCCACTATTGTATTGGGGTCATTAGTATTCAATATTACAAATATTAGGGAGTCGAGTGATCATTTTTTTATCAACAGGAGGGAAGCGGGGGGGGGGGGGGGGGGGGGGCAAAGAAATTTGGACCCCTTGACCGGGGCGGGGGTGTAAACATTTAAAAAAAAATTATTTCATTGGCCTCAAATGTATTCCGCCAGTGCCAGTGGCAGTGGTCTATAGGGTTATGACTTATGTACCGGGTATATAGAGTGCTTATTTTCTTAACTAGAGGTGAATTTGGGGATGGGGTAGAACAAATTGTGATCCCCATAGGGCCTGCGATTTTGACCCTGTACGGGTGGGGGGGGGGGGGGGTATGGGTATGCGTATCCGTAAAATTAAAAGAAATAAGCACTCCCTTAGTACACCCATGGGGTATAGTACTATTTTTATAGGTGTATTTATCTCGCTGGTACACCTAAAAAAAAGTACTAATTCATTTAACTCGTATTATTATTTCCTGCAGACGCCCTGTGACTGTTTGTTGGTGTCCATACCTTCCCTCCTCGCCGCCAAATATAACGACTAAGGTTTATATCCTGCAACATCCATTCGAGGTAAATGTTCCTTTATTATCACTACTAATGGGCAAAGTTAAACCTTTTCTTGTGGTTTATTTCATATCTAAGTATTTCCTTTTAACAAGTGGTGGAGCTCATGCATAGTCTTAAACATACCATATTTCATTTCTTTTAATGGACTCATAGAAATCTTTATAATATTATTTTAAACATACACAAAGTGTACCGTACTTAAGCTTTGATAGTTAAATGTGCATCATGTGATGGTATGTGTGTGATTGCAGGAGTCTCGCCGCCTCCGAACGGCCCCGATGTTGTACCATAGCTTACCCGCAGGACACTGCCACATCATCAGAGGGAAGCGATTTAACTGCACAAAGTAAGTTACTCATGGTATGTCTCAATCACATATATTTAGCGATAGCTGTCTGTAACATGGTATTCTGCCCCCACAACTATCATTTTGTTGATACATGTACATGTATGATCCTTTTTTCAAACGGGTGATACATTGTGAATACTGTTACCTACATCAGCTGGAACGGACTTTCTACTATATAACACATAAAAAACACTCCAAAAAAAGCATGACAAGATATAATGTAATAAATCACCACAATTTATTTCCTCCAGGAACCCAGCCCTTTCTGATGTCATTAATGACCCAGACACCTACCTCCTGTACCCTGGACCTAAGGCGCAGGAGTTGTCTGAGGTGGTGGCCGAGCGGCGACTCAGAGGCTGCGGACCGTGTAAACTGGTGTTACTGGACGGCACCTGGGCACAAGCTCGTGGCATCTACACCCAGAACAGATTCTTACACTCTATGCAACAGGTGAATTAAAACATTTTTCTCATAAGATTTTGGTTTTCATTGTAGTTTTCAAACAGTTCAGAGGTTTAGCAATACATGGTGTCACGGTACAAATAGCCGACAACATTTCTGGTTCTGACCCTATTTTTTCTCCTTCAGACGGGCAAAATGTTGGGTTCTTTTGAGTGTGCAGTAATAAATGACCCCTTGAATTAAAGCTTAACACATATCTGATTTTTTAATTTGCATCCCGCATAAAAAAGTGTGATCCGATTTTGCGCTTTAAAATAAAGGGTAAAGCTTATCACATTACTGTTTATCAATAATATGAGTACATATTGTATTCAGCGATACGTGAACACATTTAAAATGTTCTTAATGATTTTAATCTCAGGTTTGTATTTATTTTTTTCCAATGAAAGAAAAGAAAGTTTACTATGTGTTTGCACTCTAGGTACAGCTGAGTAATACGGGCCTCAGTGAATACGTGATAAGGACTCAGCCCATGGACGGGTGTCTGTCTACACTGGAGACTGCGGCCATCTCCATAGCCTTGCTAGAACAAAGACCAGAACTACCAGATGTAAGTTGATGTTGAGTTCACTATTGAAATAAGAAAGGGAAGAAATGATCGAATAGCAGGAAGATATCATAGTACAAGATGATATTTGTCATCACGATGGACCAGTTACATAACTTATCCTCTATACTATGATTAGTTTAAAACATGAAAATTAATCTTCAATCTACATTTCGTTTTTACGAAAGGTCATAGCTCTTTAGTCAGGCTGGCAAGTGGTTTATCTGACTTTAATAACCCACAGTGTAGTATATAGTATCAGAAATTATTAGCTTAATTCCTACCTCTGTGTTTTTTTATTTCAGATACTCATCGAGCCACTTCGTGCTCTGTGTAACTTCCAACTGAATCACGGGGCGGTGGAACATCAGAGCAAGCAATATTTAATAGAAAATGGACTTTATGACAAACAGACGCCTAAAAAGCCAAAGGACACAACAAAGAAAGTTGGCAGCACAAACGGACCAGCTGGAGCACCAAGCTGACAAAATTATGAACTATAGTCAATTTATGCACATTTATCAAGTGACATGTTTTCTGTAGGATATATACCTGTAGTAAACTGTTTATATCTTTAAATCTCTACACAACTGTCTAGAGATTTGAATCTCCATGGAAAGTTACAAAATATATTTCTGAGACTGAATGTATACATGTTGATAGTTATACAGATATTTGTATAATCTACACGTTTTGAGGAAAGGAAGAGGTTCCTTCAGTCAGTTGTTATCGTGAAGTTATTTGTTTTTCGACAGTATTTGTTAAGAAATACTGTTTAAAATCTTATAAATAAAGTCAAATTTATACCATTGCCACATAAAGCTTTTGTTGGTCACTCTATGCCGATTTCCCTTGACATGTATAAAAGTTCATTTCATGACGAAACCATTGAAAAATATATGAGCGACAACAAAAGATCAATTTAGAGGACTTTGTTACAAATTATTCAGAATTTGCTTTATATTTTTCGTACGAAGTAGCCCCCACCAACAAGTCTTTACCATTTTGTTGAATCACCTTACCCATTATGTTAACAAAGTGGGTGCATGTCTGTTCATCACGATGGTACCTAAATGTAAACAAGATGGCATCAACAGACGGACTTAGTAGGTTCAGGAAGTGAGACAAGTTCGTGAGGCCCTGGTTGTATGTGTTTGGTGTAGGAGAAAAAGTGTGGGTAGATGGGTTGTTAGGGGTAGGTTTGTGTTAATGAGTACACGTTTCCAAATTAACATTTTAAAGCTGTCATTAGAACTATCTGTACTACAGCTAGTAAACATGCTGTACATTGTTCCAAACGATACATGGGAACCCCCGCCCCCACCCGGAACCATGGCCCCTTATAACCTGGGTCTCCTAACCCTATAGCCTCACCCCTCCCTGCCACCCTGGGCTCCTATAGGCCCTAAAGGCCCCCTGACCATAGGAGATCCTGGACGGTAACGAAAGAGGGATTTCAATAACAACAAAAAGAAACAAAAACTAAATTATTTTCAATTTGGTATAAATGTACAGAAGAACTTCCCCAAAAACAACACTTTTCCATCAGTTTTAATTTGACAGTATAATTATATATGCGTAGAACTTTCTCACTCCTACTACCTTTCGTTGAATAGCAGATATAAACCACACTTTATGATATATAGATACAATCCACACCCCGCCATATAAGGTTAAATATACAATAAGAAAGCTGACCTAGGCCAGTATCCCGTTTAGTACAGTGTGGGTGTCCACGTGAGGACCAGATGTGTGGATGCACAGACAAACCCGGATCTCAGGCACAACAATGCACAACTCAGATAAACTTACCGTAGTGGGACTATACTGGCAATATGTGACATGGAAGGCCACACCGTTTTTGTCATACTTATTGTGATTTACCTTTTAGTTCCAGGTAAGCCGGTTTATATGTACAATAGAACACACGCTGGGGAAGTTTGCTAGAACACATCTATGCAAGGGAGATAATTTTGCGAAGATTGTTAGATCTAATTCATTTCTGCCTTATAAATGATAGTGTTATTACGGTAATGCAAATCAGTTTGCAGTGTAATGAAAGAATCATTAACATAGCCTTCCAGATATGAATTTGTCAAGAAAACGGCTGCTTGCCATGTTTTTGCCAAGTCATTTTTTATAGACGATAATCTACACACGAAGGATGCCTGTAGACGAGTATTCCTACAGTTTATCTATTGTCTCATGTATCCACATAGGTCCTGAAGTATCTGGTGTGGTGACACCCCATGTTGGACCTCGGTCTGGCGGGACAGAGATCACCCTGAAGGGCTATAACTATAACCATGCTCAGAATCCTATTGTTCGTATTGGGAAGTTACTGTGTGCAACCAAGGAGGTGTAAGTTTTACTTTCATGTTTACCTCTGCTTTGTATAGTACGATTGCATTCATAGTTTAGATGAGAAGTTTAACGGTGCCATATAGTAACGCTATAAGTGTGTCTGCTGTGAAGTGCGAGGTTTAGACCACGCCGTGTAGGGAAACGTGTACGTCTACAGCAATGCTAAAGGATGGGCTAGACGTTGCCGTACACGTTACAAGTGTACATATCTAAACCGTACACGTTACAAGTGCACATATCGAAACCTCGCTAATTAGTTCCAGTGAGATATTTGCTACATGTGGCATTCCAAATACTACATTAAGAAGGCTAGTTGACTAATATCGGGACAATGAGTTGACGCAACTCGGACCACGTTATATCAAGTGCAGATTTCATATCTGGAAATGCTGGTACACCTGTTCTGTCAGGATAACAGTAAATTAACTCCCCAAAGTTGTGATTGTGCATCTGCGCGGTTTGTGTACATTATATCCTATGGACCTTTTAACCACAACTGAGCCTGAAATGAGTAAGTGCATTGAAATGAAATGGACACGTTCATGGGTCAGTTATAGGTCTCTTTGGATAAACAATTCTGCATATATGTTTCCATATTGTTGGGAAAACGTTCTTTGGTGTAAGTTATCTGTGATAAGATTTCTTTCTTGCTTTTTAGGCCAAATACATTGTTCATCATAATTCCCCTAGATCCATAGCACAAACTGATGTATGGGGTTGGGGGGGGGGGGGTCGATATTCCGAGTGAGATCAAGATCCGCATATACCTACCCCATCTATATTACATTCATGTTTTAAATCAAAGTGTCTCCTGCTCTTTAGGTATACAGATATTGTAATCTGTGTCACCCCGGCGGTGAGACCTCGCTATGTGAACAAGCCCCTGAATGTGACCGTCACGTGGAACGGTGACCATGAGATTCACCGACACGACCGGTTTACTTATAGACCAGACCCAGTCATCACCCGACTTGAACCCACACACACCATTGCTAGGTAAGGTATGACCGGGTTCTCAAGGTATAGCTGTTATACATTTGTATGCAAACTTGTAATAATGTTTACATCATATTAGGATATAGAAGGCAGCCACCAGCCCCTTCCATGAAATTTTACTGTTTTCTCTTCATGAGGATAACACATTGACATTTATCTTCTTCATCTCATCTGTACTTTCCTTGAGATAAGATAAACCATAATTTTGCCTTTGTGTTACTTTCACGTTTTCTTTGCTGTTATCCATAGTGGTGGTGTGATGATGACAGTAATAGGATCAGGCCTGGAGGTGATTAGTAAACCCTTACTAGAGGTTTCAGTCGTCTACTACGGGACACCACTTCATGTCTATTCATCGGTAAGTTTCAGAGACCCTGGTCAAATGACAAGTCTGTGTACCCTATAGAACACACAATAGATCTGTTTACTTTGGTAATCATAAATGATTACCACAGAGAATTTGAAGTAATGTACATCCTTTTTTGATACTAGAAATTTGTTTTTGATTTTAGATCTTTCCAGACTAATCCTATATATCAAGCAGAGGTCTCTGGGATGCATTTTGTCCGAGAGTACATTCCTAGTTTGAACGATTCGAAAACGAGTACAAAACAGCATTCATTCTCTTTTATATATACATATACTTCCAGCCTTGTAAAGTCCAGGACACAACTGCCATGCTCTGTCCTACACCCAGCCTGAACATTGTTGGAGCGGATGGACAACTGAACCTGAGCAGCATAATTCTACCGACCCCTCCTGAAGCCTATGCCCCAGTTGGTAGACCACATTACTCCTACCTACACAACCCAAAGTTGTCGGTAATCAACCACGGAGCTACGGAACCTGAGCCAATACCGCATCAGACCCGCTCGCGCCGCCACGACGACGGTGCCCAAGGCCTGTGGATTAACAATGGTACGGTAGAATTCTACTCAGGATTCCTCCTGGACGGAGTGCGCGATTATAGAAGTCTGGAAGCGCGCCTGCCGCAGTACAAACGGCTTCACGTCTGTCTGGACCCCCATATCAGTCGGTGGCAGGAAGACAAGGTAGTCACCCACGGGAGGAGGACCCTGGAGATCCAGGTGAGGCACTACTAAGTATATATCCTTTGTACCCATTTTTATAAGGGCCGCGTAATTCTTTATTATGCTATGTACTACATCGTTATGATCATGGAGTGTACAGTAGACATGGAGTGTACAGTAGACTGGAGGAGACTCACGCTATACTGTGTAGTCTAGGCTCATCGCCGCGGGTATGGCGGAGGGGGGGGAGGGGGGTGGGGGGGGGGGGGGGGGGGGTCGTATAGGGCGCCACCTGTGGCAAAAAGTGGCACTAGCCACACTGGGCCTGTGTAGCTGGGTGTAGGGTGGCTGGAGTGATTCTCCCAACTGTCAGTTGGGAGAAATCACACTGAGCCATGGCAAATTCATATATCAATGCAATTATTTTTTTGTTATATTGATATTGAATGCAGGTACACACCACTTCGCTTAATATTGTGTAGGTAAGGTTATTTGTATGGTAGATAGAGCACTTAAAAATACATTTTTGTAACTTGAGATTTGTATAGAAATTATGAATTGAGCTTTATACTTGCTGAGTTTTTGGCCATACTTCTACTAGTCTCATCATAAATCCGTTTATAGTCATAGAAAGCACTAGCCCAGGCAAGTATGACTAAATACATGCCAGAATTAATTATTTAAGTCTTCAATTTATTTTTGAGGGCATGGAAATAGCCCATTTGACATTTTATTGATAAAAAGAGGATCGGAATTTCTCAACTTGACCCTATCAAATGCTACCAAATCAACTTCTGACTCTTCTATTCCCAATTAATCCATGTCATACTCGCCATGGGGATTTAGAATATGTCATTAGATTTGTGATATCTTGAGAATTGAAGAAATGGGAGTGTTTCTAGTTTGATAGGAATTTAACAGAGTAGCCATAGGGCGTCGGCCACCGACCCCGCAAGTAGCGGTCACATTTTGAGTTTTTGGGCATACTTTTATTACTCTCATCATAAAACCGTTTATAGTCATAGAAAGCATAAGGCCAGGCGAGTATGACTAAATACATGCCAAAATTAATTGTATAAGTCTTCAATTTTTTTTTGAGGGCATGGAAATAGCCCATTTTGACATTTTATTGATAAAAAGAGGATCGGAATTTCTCAACTTGACCCTATCAAATGCTACCAAATCAACTTCTGACTCTTCTATTCCCAATTAATCCATGTCATACTCGCCATGGGGATTTAGAATATGTCATTAGATTTGTGATATCTTGAGAATTGAAGAAGTGGGAGTGTTTCTAGTTTGTTAGGAATTTAACAGAGTAGCCATAGGGCGTCGGCCACCGACCCCGCAAGTAGCGGTCACATTTTGAGTTTTTGGGCATACTTTTATTAGTCTCATCATAAAACCGTTTGTAGTCATAGAAAGCATAAGGCCAGGCGAGTATGACTAAATACATGCCAAAATTGATTGTATAAGTCTTCAAATTTTTTTTGAGGGCATGGAAATAGCCCATTTTGACATTTTATTGATAAAAAGAGGATCGGAAATTCTCAACTAGACCCTATCAAATGGTACCATATCAACTTCTGACTCTTCTATTCCCAATTAATCCATGTCATACTCGCCATAGGGATTTAGAATATGTCATTAGATCTGTGATATCTTGAGAATTGCAGAAATGGGAGTGTTTCTAGTTTGATAGGAATTTAACAGAGTAGCCATAGGGCGTCGGCCACCGACCCCGCAAGTAGCGGTCACATTTTGAGTTTTTGGGCATACTTTTATTAGACTCATCATAAAACCGTTTGTAGTCATAGAAAGCATAAGGCCAGGCGAGTATGACTAAATATATGCCAAAATTGATTGTATAAGTCTTCAATTTTTTTTTGAGGGCATGGAAATAGCCCATTTGACATTTTATTGATAAAAAGAGGATCGGAATTTCTCAACTTGACCCTATCAAATGCTACCAAATCAACTTCTGACTCTTCTATTCCCAATTAATCCATGTCATACTCGCCATAGGGATTTAGAATATGTCATTAGATCTGTGATATCTTGAGAATTGAAGAAATGGGAGTGTTTCTAGTTTGATAGGAATTTAACAGAGTAGCCATAGGGCGTCGGCCACTGACCCCGCAAGTAGCGGTCACATTTTGAGTTTTTGGGCATACTTTTATTAGTCTCATCATAAAACCGTTTGTAGTCATAGAAAGCATAAGGCCAGGCGAGTATGACTAAATACATGCCAAAATTAATTGTATAAGTCTTCAAATTTTTTTTGAGGGCATGGAAATAGCCCATTTGACATTTTATTGATAAAAAGAGGATCGGAATTTCTCAACTTGACCCTATCAAATGCTACCAAATCAACTTCTGACTCTTCTATTCCCAATTAATCCATGTCATACTCGCCATGGGGATTTAGAATATGTCATTAGATTTGTGATATCTTGAGAATTGAAGAAATGGGAGTGTTTCTAGTTTGATAGGAATTTAACAGAGTAGCCATAGGGCGTCGGCCACCGACCCCGCAAGTAGCGGTCACATTTTGAGTTTTTGGGCATACTTTTATTACTCTCATCATAAAACCGTTTGTAGTCATAGAAAGCATAAGGCCAGGCGAGTATGACTAAATACATGCCAAAATTAATTGTATAAGTCTTCAATTTTTTTTTGAGGGCATGGAAATAGCCCATTTTGACATTTTATTGATAAAAAGAGGATCGGAATTTCTCAACTTGACCCTATCAAATGCTACCAAATCAACTTCTGACTCTTCTATTCCCAATTAATCCATGTCATACTCGCCATGGGGATTTAGAATATGTCATTAGATTTGTGATATCTTGAGAATTGAAGAAGTGGGAGTGTTTCTAGTTTGTTAGGAATTTAACAGAGTAGCCATAGGGCGTCGGCCACCGACCCCGCAAGTAGCGGTCACATTTTGAGTTTTTGGGCATACTTTTATTAGTCTCATCATAAAACCGTTTGTAGTCATAGAAAGCATAAGGCCAGGCGAGTATGACTAAATACATGCCAAAATTGATTGTATAAGTCTTCAATTTTTTTTTGAGGGCATGGAAATAGCCCATTTTGACATTTTATTGATAAAAAGAGGATCGGAAATTCTCAACTAGACCCTATCAAATGGTACCATATCAACTTCTGACTCTTCTATTCCCAATTAATCCATGTCATACTCGCCATAGGGATTTAGAATATGTCATTAGATCTGTGATATCTTGAGAATTGCAGAAATGGGAGTGTTTCTAGTTTGATAGGAATTTAACAGAGTAGCCATAGGGCGTCGGCCACCGACCCCGCAAGTAGCGGTCACATTTTGAGTTTTTGGGCATACTTTTATTAGACTCATCATAAAACCGTTTGTAGTCATAGAAAGCATAAGGCCAGGCGAGTATGACTAAATATATGCCAAAATTGATTGTATAAGTCTTCAATTTTTTTTTGAGGGCATGGAAATAGCCCATTTGACATTTTATTGATAAAAAGAGGATCGGAATTTCTCAACTTGACCCTATCAAATGCTACCAAATCAACTTCTGACTCTTCTATTCCCAATTAATCCATGTCATACTCGCCATAGGGATTTAGAATATGTCATTAGATCTGTGATATCTTGAGAATTGAAGAAATGGGAGTGTTTCTAGTTTGATAGGAATTTAACAGAGTAGCCATAGGGCGTCGGCCACTGACCCCGCAAGTAGCGGTCACATTTTGAGTTTTTGGGCATACTTTTATTAGTCTCATCATAAAACCGTTTGTAGTCATAGAAAGCATAAGGCCAGGCGAGTATGACTAAATACATGCCAAAATTAATTGTATAAGTCTTCAAATTTTTTTTGAGGGCATGGAAATAGCCCATTTGACATTTTATTGATAAAAAGAGGATCGGAATTTCTCAACTTGACCCTATCAAATGCTACCAAATCAACTTCTGACTCTTCTATTCCCAATTAATCCATGTCATACTCGCCATGGGGATTTAGAATATGTCATTAGATTTGTGATATCTTGAGAATTGAAGAAATGGGAGTGTTTCTAGTTTGATAGGAATTTAACAGAGTAGCCATACTCTGTAGCTCCATGTTATGATGCATGAATGCAACCGCATCATGTCAACTCTTCGGTTACTCGCCAGGGCTGCATTAACTCACTATACAGCGCTAAATTTTAGAATTCCTGGTAATCAACTTTTCGAGGCATGATGGTGGCTGTTACTATAGACTTACTAAGGGCTGGTAATAAAATGGCACAGTAGTAATATCCACTCATTAAAGCTTGACCGTCCCGGTTTAAGTGAGGCCAAAAGCACTTTGAGATATAGTTCAGTTTTCATTCACAAGAGGGCTCTTAAAGGCTGGGAGCTCAGCTCTTACAGGCACAAGATATATATGTTGTAGCTGGACAATGCTCATGGTTCCCTGTCCAAACACTGCTGCCCTCTGGTGGAACTGTTTTTTTAGTCCATGTATGGAAATGCTGAACTTATTCCCTGACGGCCCAGCTTTAATTCTATGCCCCATATTTGATCTTAAGTTCCTTTCCTTAGGGTGAGAGACTAACCATGGGACTGAAGAGCAGTGATTTCACCGTGCTGATTGGTCAAGGACTCTGTACAGACCTAGAGGTGTATGGCAATGTGCTCATCTGTACTGCACCCAGTGGGATACCACTGCCTCACCGGACCGATCACCCCTCTACGGCCATCATTGTCAGGGTAAGGACGGGAGGCAGCGGTAGAATCAACTACATGTATACTGATTCTTCTCTCCACAGTTAGTTACTGGTAGTGCCATTTTATAGCTCTTTGTGAATTAACTTTAAGGGCCGCATAATACATCATGCCTTTGGTCATGATGCATGAAAGCAACCATGGCGAGGAACTCGCCAGTGCTGCATTCACGCATCATGGCGGCAAATGTCGACTTATAGCAACGTGCGTCCTTGAAGGGTTAATATTGGTCAACACCCAGTGGTGATCAAAGTGGTATGAATTATCTACCCAGTCAGAGTTCCTTTCTTTTAACACCGACTGGGATTATGGAGATCATTTACATAAGGTACAAAGAAACACATAACATGCAAACCTTGCTAGTCGAGGCATTTTGCAATCCCTTGTCTATCATAATTCAATATTTACTCTTTGGTTGACCTGGTGATGATCAATTTGCATACACACAACTAAAACGTTCTCTTCACATCTCTAATTCAGGTATACGTAGGAATTTACAAAATCCCGTTTTGGGTAGGGAAGGTGGTCTACAAGATGTCCTTCTTTGACAACCCACTAGCAAAGTGGGGCCTCATCACTGCAGCCGGTGTGTTAGGGATCATAATCGTGACTTCAGTGGCCATGTACATAACTAAAAGAACTGGCAAACTAGTCTCATAGACTGGAGGGCAAGGATAAGCCTAAATGACTATGTTTATTCTTAAGAACTTCTCATTGGATACTTTATGGTGACTCAATATGAATGCTTTGCATCGTCATTACATTTTTTCCCAATGAAAATATACCTTGCCAGTCAATTGGATGAGGAAAGGGGACAACAAAGGAGACTGTGACTTACACAAACCCTATAAGCTATTGTATTGTGTTGACTGAACGTTCCAACTGTCCATCATAAACAGCATTACCTGTAAGACCGGTGTCAGGATAATCGAGAGGGTATCATAAATAAATAGTGGTTTAAAACTACAGCTACTATAGAGTAACACGAATGTTAACTAAAGGAGTGGGCTATGTCATATATATCTATATCTATATCTATATCTATACAAGGAAGGGCTTGAGGGCTAAAATGTAGTGTTCTTAGTCGAATGTCGCGGGACATAAATAATCTCGTTGAGAGTGGATCCTCTTTTTTCGACTTTTGCTGCCCCAAAAGGCCTGAAAAGTATCTAAAAAGTGCCTTTCCACTGTATATAAATAGGATCTCCTGCTGGAAAGGCCTAAAAAGTGTCCTGAAAAGTGTCTTAAAAAAGCCTTTCACTGTATATAAATAGGATCTCCTGCTGGAAAGGCCTAAAAAGTGTCTAAAAAGTGCCTTTCCACTTTGTATAAATAGGATCCCCTGCTGGAAAGGCCTAAAAAGTGTCTAAAAAGTGCCTTTTCACTGTGTATAAATAGGATCTCCTGCTGGAAAGGCCTAAAAAGTGTCTAAAAAGTGCCTTTTCACTGTGTATAAATAGGATCTCCTGCTGGAAAGGCCTAAGGGAGTGTTCATTTTTTAATTACAGTGGGGGTGGTGAGATTTCGTGCACAGGGGCGAAACATTTTTACGCCCCCCCCCCTCGAGAGCACGCGTAACATAGTGCCCCCTCGCCGAAGGCGGCGAAAATTTTTCGCCCCCCCCCCCTCGCACCCGACGAGAGCAGACAAGGCCTAGTCCCAATAGGAATTGAATTTATATAGGAAGATTTTATTATCCCCTCAAGCTAAAAGTAGGCCTAGTCCCAATAGGAATTGAATTTATATAGGAAGATTTTATTATCCCCTCAAGCTAAAAGTAGGCCTAGTCCCAATAGGAATTGAATTTATATAGGAAGATTTTATTATCCCCTCAAGCTAAAATGTAGGCCTAGTCCCAATATGAATTGAATTTATATAGGAAGATTTTATTATCCCCTCAAGCTAAAAGTAGGCCTAGTCCCAATAGGAATTGAATTTATATAGGAAGATTTTATTATCCCCTCAAGCTAAAAGTAGGCCTAGTCCCAATAGGAATTGAATTTATATAGGAAGATTTTATTATCCCCTCAAGCTAAAAGTAGGCCTAGTCCCAATAGGAATTGAATTTATATAGGAAGATTTTATTATCCCCTCAAGCTAAAAGTAGGCCTAGTCCCTATAGGAATTGAATTTATAAAGGAAGATTTTATTATCCCCTCAAGCTAAAAGTAGGCCTAGTCCCAATAGGAATTGAATTTATATAGGAAGATTTTATTATCCCCTCAAGCTAAAATGTAGGGGGGCTATAAATAAAATAGGCCAAGCTATAGTTAGTAGGCCTACATTGATAGAATTGATTATAGTCCTGGTGCCCCCCCCCCCTCTTTGTTTTCAATAGTCTAGGCCACAGTTAGTAGGCCTACACGGATAAAATTGCCTATAGGCCTAGCACCATCCCCCCCCCCTTTTTTTGTCAATAGCCTAGCCTAGGTCAAATTGATACATTTTTGTAGGGCAGCAAATTGATACATTTTAGTAGCGGCTGCAAATTGATACATCTTAGTAGCGGCAGCAAATTGATACATTTTAGTAGCGGCTGCAAATTGATACATCTTAGTAGCGGCAGCAAATTGATACATTCTAGTAGCGGCTGCAAATTGATACATCTTAGTAGCGGCTGAAAATTGATACATCTTAGTAGCCTGAAAATTGATACATCTTAGTAGCGGCTGAAAATTGATACATCTTAGTAGCGCTGAAAATTGATACATCTTAGTAGCGGCCAAACCCTGAAACAAAGTCATGTGACCTCAGTCCTGACTTTTGATTGGTCAAGAGCAAATCACGCAGGAGACGACGTCTTTGTGGCGGCATCGATTCGAATCGATAAAAATGCTCTAAATGGCCTAAATAATCATCATTTCAACCCCCCAGCACATGTTTTCGGCCCAAAATGCGAAAATAAAGAGAATGGGACAGGTCTGAGCCTTCAAAACGGGTTGGTTCGCGAGATATCCACTCCTTGGCGCACCGAAAATTGTCAAAACAACAACAATTTCCGACTCTTCACTCGTTCAAAAACAATGACGTAGAATCAAAGACGCGTATGTGATGAATGAATAAAAGGGCAATACTGATAAAACAGGTGTTGAGGAAAGTAATGGCACTTTACATTATTAGAAAACTAATATAGGTAGGTTGATATAAGGATGGAAACAACCTGTACATTTGTCAGGAATGTGACCTGATCCATTTTATTTAGGTCAAGTACAGTATTTACATGATTTACAATAATCCAAAGCATTTTATTGCATCAAGTACAGATGGAAAGTTGGGAAACTGGCTTCTGCATCATATGATACCAAAACCTAAGTGATTCACTTAAAATTAAAGAAAATGGAGAACAATAACATTTAGGAAAAAGTGTGAAATATTAATCTCAGAGAGATCATGAAGTCTGTGGTAGCTTTCAGAGCTGGAAATCGTAGAATTATATCTCTCCTCGATAATATCAAAGAATGCTTAACAAATTGGCAACAAAAAAGAAAACAGGGTAGCAAAGTGGTTTAGTGGAATAGATCAGAAAAGTTTGCCCTATAAGACAAAAGAAAATTGCTCGTAGGCCCAATGGTGAGGCAGGGACAAGGGCACAGTGCTTAGTTTAAAATGATTTTTCAAATTTATTTCCCGAAATAGGCCCTTAAATCTTCCAAAATATGTTAGATTTAGGGAGTGAACAATTTCTGGGTGCTTGCACGAATACTCCCTATTTCACTAATTTAGACAATAGCTAGGTCCTATTTTGTAGCCTAATAATGATAGACAAACCAATAGTGGTATATAATAATAGTGGACAAAAAAAGACAAACCAATATTTCCACTGTGCTCCAAAAAATGTAGGCCTACCAAGTAGTCAATTTATTGCTGCACATGCCTAGGCCTATAGTGATGGGGTGGGGTCAAAATTGAATACAGTAAGCCTAGTACACTCTATCTATTAGGTAGGCCTAGGCCCTATCCCAGCAAGCAATGGTACGTTGGGCCAACGTCGGCAGGTCGCAAGCAACATTTTAACGTTGGCACAACGTTGGTCTGCCAACGTTGGTATAACGTTGGTAAATTTATGTTGTACAAACGTTGGCAATACTCCCAATGTTTTGCCAACGTTGATACAACGTAGGATAATTCATGTCATTCCAACGTTAGCATAATGCCGTATCTCCAACCTCCACCAGATGGCATTGGAGGTTGTAAGAAGATATCTTCCCCATCAGACACATTATCTTTCTTCATAATTGGTCAATATTTGGGGGTCATGTGATTTATATAGCATTTGAAACCAAGTATATTCAATTTATTATCCATTGTGTCCCTTATTACCACATTTATATGTAATATAAAACAATCCTAGCTATATTCCTATCAGGACACCTTTTTGTAGGTAATGACAGGTAGATAAGGTGTAGGGATAGGATATGGTTCTGTATCACTTCTTGGCCATTTAAGCTGAGATTAAGGTGAAATGAAAATAGAGAAATGCTCTTAAATGATGATTGTTGACAGTCAATAAACCTATATGATGAGCAAACTATCTTCACTAAATCTCCCCAGTCACACATTGATAATCAAAGTTGGATTAACACCACAGACAAATGTCAGATTTAACCATGAAAATTAATGGTTGGGTATACGTTGGCACAACGTCACTATCTGACGTTGGTAAAACGTTAAGCCAACGTCATGCCAACGGTGACATTGGCGACGTTGGTACATGGTAGAAATCGCCGGCCAAAAGGCAGTTGTGACAACGTCAATGTCCAACGTCATGCCAACGCCAGCTACCGTTGAGCCAACATTGGTACAACGTCAGAATGCTAGCTGGGATATCATTTATATGCGGGGGGGGGGGGGGGGGGCGGTAGGCGCGTTGATGCCGCGGGTCCGATGCATAGTCCTCAGGAGCACAGTGGCCGCAGTAATCTGTCAGCTGGCACGCGCAGCGTAGTGATCACGTGATAGGGAGCTGTGCACTGATTGGACGAGCTGAATCACGCGGCAGACGTCACCATTTGGGCGCCAAGTGGCAAGGAAATATGTTTTGGATGAGCTATTTTTCGAGACATTCCGAGATATTTAGGGCTCAATCTACCGAATTTCTTCACAATCTTTGCAGTAACCAACTGATATTGACAAATACAGGTCGTTATTCATCGATTCCACCTCGAAATTGCGCCCCCAGCAGCAAATAATAGATAATTTGATAGCTCGTGTCTTGCTTCTGCCATTTTGGATTTTCGACGGGTTATTTGTTACAGTAGGCCCTACCGGTGGGCAACACACACACACACTCATCTCATGACATCATGACGTACGTTATCTTAACCCAGATATTATTTGAACCATGTGCTTCCCACCATCTGGCCGTTAAAGCTGACGTCAGACACGGCGCCTGTCTGGCGGGGAGGCGATCCGCTCCCACCAAAACTTTGGCACTGTGTGTAAACGGCAGTCAAAGAGCACAGTGATGATAAGAGGAAGCACTTCTTTTTTTTTATTTTTAAAGTGAGCCTAGGAGATGCCTAGCCTGACGCCAACGCAGTGGGCATCAGGCTAAGCATCGACAGTCACTTTATACAGTGGTCAAAATTCATGGACGATTTGCAGCACTCACTTGACACAGTCAAAGGGAAAAGGTCGATTTCAACGAAACTTAATGATGTTATATTCATAATAAATGCTAGACTTTCTGCGATCATAAATATCTGTCACTCAGCTGAAGATGGATTTAAACATAATTAGTTCTGTCATCAACCAATGACGACAGATGTCTATACAATGCTGTAAAAACGAGGACAAAATGGCCGACACTTATTATATATATTTTCACATTATATAATGAAACCTCTGGCTGGGGAATGTCACTGTCTTATGACGCCACAGCACCAGTGATGTTACAGTCTTAGCAACGTTGCTTATTGCCTACCTACGTTACCACATCACCTAGCAATGAGGTCACTTCCTGCAGAGTTTTCTGTTGTTTGATTTTGCCGTCAAAATCGGCAATAGTTTGCCATCAGAATTGCCGACAGTTTGCATTCAGAATCGCAGATAGTTTGTCGTTAGAATCGCCGATAGTTTACAGGTATTTTAGGCTTAAACGTCTAGGGCCTGTTGGTGGCAGTTTGCATCGATCATTGACCAGAGTTTGCATCAATCATGGGAGGAGGTTTATCACAATGGAGCGGCTCACTTTTTTTCCAGGGAGGTTTCCGATTTTAATTTAATACAAGCTTTACTATGCTTAACTATATGAAGGGCCGTATTCAATGCCCCCCATTTAATACAAGAAAAAAGTTGTTTTTACTTCATTAAATGGCTTAAAATTAAAAAAGATGGTGGGATACTGCCCCAGCCCCCACTCATGAAATACAGCAGAGACGATATATGGCTGAAACATGAAAAGCAAACCGGGGTGCAGTGTACACTCTTATGCAATATTTGCTCTTTGACCGACTTGACCGACTTCCCCGTTCGCAATCTACCGCAGAACATGAAAATTACGCGAAGGAATTGCAAAGTTCAGATCAAAATATTCTTTTCATGCAAAGTATTCTGAACAAAGTAAGGACATATATTATCACCATTTTTTGTATAGAATACAACTGAACAAGAATGAAAGTGTTACGGTGATGCAATCATGTCCAAAATTAGCTTCTCCAAATGTTCACTTTTTTTTTTGGAAAATCACAGTTTTTTTTCAGTTTTTCAAAGAAATCTCTTGTTTTAGGTGATAAAACCTCTTTTTTCCCCAATTTTTTTGTCAGATACAGATTCCTGAGGTGTTTTACAAGAGAATGTTATAGCTCAGAAAGATCACATGATATTGCATGAAGGTGAAATAGATGAGAGAAAAGAGGTCTGCACGAAAAAACAGGGTGACTATATAAGAGTGGGCTTGACCTAGTTTCACAGCGTAGCCCACTCCAATTACAAGGACTATTTTTACGATTATAGTAACCTGGTTTTATCACAACATACAGTTTTGAGACTATTAATCTGTTACTGTATATCAATCCTCAGTGACTGACATCGAGCTAAATAAAACCTCTAGATCTATTGTATAACGTTGTATGTCAACCTATTCCTTTGTTCTTTAGTTCTCGACAAAGATGACAGAAAATACCAATACGTTTATACCTTTTATTATCTACATATACATGTTTTACAAGCTACCCAATACACTCTTATTCCAGCCATTCATGAAATGAGGCATGATTTGTTCATAGTAGATGCTCTTCGTGTGACCCAATTTGTCATCTTAATCAGCAATAGAGCACGCCTTAGCATGAATACTACACACCGTACAACTATGTTCATCCACGCCGTGAAATAAAATGATGTTTGAGAATCAGATAAACCATAACCTTTTACCTTCTTTAGGTTCTACGTTAACACCTTGATTTATACAAAATATCTCGGTTAAATATCTATTTTTATAGTAGAACCTCTATTAGTTTTTTTAAGTTTATATACATGGAAAGAGTGGACCTAAGTATAGATGCACAGCTCAGCGATTATTCTGTGTGTTTATATCAAAATATTATGGACTTATAGGTGAAATAATAGGTTAATCCATAGGATAACACAATTTTCCTTATAGAATCCTTCTCCTAATGATGATCTAGACGTTATTTTTGCTGATCTAGTGTTATTTAACACTAAACTATTCCATATCAAAGAAAAGCACTTGTTTCCTTTCCTTCATAGATTGATTACAAGTGGTGTGGTGATACGCGGCAGCAGATTACATTCATCTCCATACAATAAACACACTTCTTTCATACACACCCACTCATATTTCTATGGTAGTTGCTCTGTGATGAATAATAGAGATAGCTCACAATCGATAACAGCATTACAATTTTCATGAACACAATGAATTTTTGACATTATTTTGACAATTTCTCTCCGCCAAGCTTAGCAGTTACCCAAATAATACAAAACAAAGAAATTGACCATGGACAACATATTTCTCAGCTTAAGTTTAGTAAAAGGCAAAGCAAGGTTTCCTTTCTTTTAAGAAAAAATAGTTCAATATACAACCATTGGTGTAGTTAGTATACATTTAGCACAGGTGGGTAACCATGAGGGCACTCGTTGAGTTATGTATTTAGAAGCTGTCTTGACACGTGGCCATGGCCCGCTCCAGCTGTTGACGCGCCTCCTGTACACGAGATTCTTGTCGCTTAATGTCGTCTTCACTGATGATTAATGTCTGAAATGATGGAACGTAGCAGTCAAGGTTTAACCAGGGTGAAGTCTATAAGTCTCAAATCATACCATTAAACAGTGGTCCAAATAAACAGCTCAGCCTGCTGGCATATTTCTCTGTTTTGAAACACATAAGGTGTTGATGCGAGTTATAAGCGAGAAGCTAATTATACACGTCAATTTAGGGTACCTACCTGTACGAGTGGTTGGTCGGTGTTGATGGTGATGGCAGGGTTCTTGGAGATGGCCACCTTAGATGAGTTCTGCCCGGTGAGTGGCTGGTTGTTGAGGTGCAACACCGCCGCGATACTCTGCAGCAGGTTCTCCGTACTCAACTCCGGACCAGCCGCTGTCCACACAACACAGGTTTTATATTACAGTCTTTTTTTCTTTTTCTTTCTTTCTTATAATTAGACTTTATTTTGACATTTTTCATTTCAAACACGAGATATTCTTTTTTTGGGTATCCAGTATATGACATTAACACATGAATATAGGTTCTTGGTATAAATTCAATTTGCTTTTGGTTACAGTTTGCAATTGTTTTACAATACATCATACTCAATTTTAAAGTATTCGCGTTTCTCTAATGTCTGCTATTAAACTGTTTAGATCATAATATTAAAAGCTTATTCTAGCACTGCTGATGAGTTTATGATTTTAATGCAGAGGATAACACAAACAGTATAATAGAGTGAAACTTACATGTGATATTTTTTGGCAGTTCTAATGTCTTGAAAACTTGTTCTGTAATGTCACATGCGTTGAGTCCTTGAAGTCTTTTCTCCCAGAACAACTACAAAACAAAAAAGTTCATAGCATCATTAGATCCTAACACAAGTCAAGTATAAGCTTAATCAAGGCTTTAGTTCAAACTGATAATCATAGTGGATAATGATAGGAAAGAACGTAGAGCAGCCATGCATCTTTGCAAATACATTAGAATGTAGAAAGGTATCGTCATACCGTAAATTCATGGATATAACACTCAGGTTATACGCAAACCAAAGCGCAGGTCCGTGTTGTAGGGGTTTCCCCGGCTAGGGGTGCGTCTATATCATGAGGGATTTTGGAAGTATAGTACAGGTAGCGGGTACTAAATTTTGGACAGAAAAATCTTTCCTCCAGGGTATAATTTTTGGAATCTTTCAAATTTTATTTGTAAAGCTTGAAATTTTCATCTCCCAGGTGCGGTCTATGGGGCCTTCCATAAAGTATGTACGCACCAAGGGGTGGGGGGTGGGGTGGTGGGTCTATTTTCTGGAAATTTTTGCGTACATAAACCCTTTGTTTTAATGCGTACAAGAACTTTAGGGGGGTAGGGGGGGGGTCAATTTCTGGAGACAATTTGCGTACATACTTTATAGAAGGCCCCTATGCAGTATTCTTAAAGTCCAGATACCGCTTATGCCCAAACTACAGGTTATATCTGAGAATTTATGGTATTCAAATGTGAAACACACCTGACGCGGCTGTTCCTGTGGTCCATGTTTGAGGTCAGTGCGTGTCTTGCTCTCCGGTCTCGTCCGCACCACGGTGACTGGTTGTTTGAAGATGGACGCTGTCTGTCGGATAGGTAGGACAAGTGCCGCGTCATGCCGGATTCCTACAGACAAAGGGTTAGTACATAATCAGTAAGGAGTTCCCTAATATAATTTTATTTTTATTACCTATGTCACTGCCTTTAAGATAGGATATAGTCTTTCACTATATTCCAGTGGTACAATCCTACTTGGAACAAACATGAAAATGCTAAATGTATAAGCAAAATGAAGGGTGCGTCTATTTCAAATACTGCAGTTTTATAGTTGATGGTCTAAGACTTCTCATATTCTACAGTCACAATGACTACTATTAAAAATACACTAATGGTCAAGTGTGGCGTCCATCAAAATCACCCATACAAGGAAATCCCCTACAATATACTCTTACTGACTCCTTTAAAAAATACATGTCCCTATGATGAACACTACAAATGATGTACACTTAATTCGTGTCAATAGACTTAAGACATATTTGCAACCCAAAATCACCAGTTATATCTTTCCTAGATGGTTATGTAAAACCCCTGTAAGAGACTTGTTAATGGAACGTCCGGTTAAAATGTTATGAAACTGAGTAAAACGTCTTCAAACTTGAGCAATGTTTAAAAGCCACATGCCCGTATGTATGGTAAATAAACATTTACGATATCAAACAAGCTTAAAGTTCTAACACCCAAAACGTTGTAAGTGATAACTTTAAAATATGTCACTCATTTCCACAAAATGTCCACCGACACAAACCTGATCCAGAGGAATTTGTACCTTGGGGGTCTGGAACAATAAGATATCTACTACACGCTAGGACAACAAAAAAACTGTATCTAATAAAGGCGAAGACAATACAGAATATATATATAAAGATACAAAAGGGAAAAGAGAATGTCCCTTACAAAAATACAGATACTAATAATTGTACTCATAAACTTGTAAAGGGGTAAAGTACTATCAACGGAGACGCAATATGGGATTTAATTTCCTAACCACTTAAAAAGTAAGAGATTAATGCAATGCCTCCCGTGGTTTCCCTATTAATATCTTTAGATGGGGATCATTATTATCTAAAATCTAACGTGTGATCCTAATCACAAAAGACACAGGTATTTGTTTTTCATTGGATAAACATACTTATGTGTGAGTGTAATATGTGTGAGTGTAATATGTGTGAGTGTAATATGTGTGTAGTGTAATATGTGTGAGTGTAATATGTGTGAGTGTAATATGTGTAAGTGTCATGTGTGTAGTGTAATATGTGTGTAGTGTAATATGTGTGAGTGTAATATGTGTGTAGTGTAATATGTTAGTGTAATATGTGTGAGTGCAATGTGTGTAGTGTAATATATGTGAGTGTAATATGTGTGAGTGCAATATGTGTGAGTGTAATATGTGTGATAGTGAATTTGTACAACTCATGTCCCAACCCCAACCCTATCCTGAATCTGGGTCCTGCTGGTGAGTGCTTATCATGTACTTAGATACAGTACTCTCTTATAATCATTCATTGGTCAATTCTGGCATCAGAAATGAATTCCTTGTTAAAAGGTACCCTCAAGTCATGTGTCATACATGTATGTTATTCCATTTTAGGCCAGCAGGTGGGTGTGGGTGAGCAGGTGGGTGTGGGAGAGCAGGTGGCTGTGGGTGTGCAGGTGGGTGTGGGCGACAGTTGCAGGCTGCGGGCATGTACCGCCTTCTGTCGCTATCAAAAAGCGAGTCGATCGGAAGATAAACGGCGAAGATATGGGTGGTACGATTTCGTCTGCACACGTTGAGATCTCGCGCAGTACGAGAAGTACTAGTGGTGCCACTCTTTGTTTGACAAAGAATGCAGTAATTTATGTACTGCGCGTCCTCTTTTTGTCCACTGATTGTTTCCCGCCCTCTTTTATCGAACTTTTGGTCTTAAAAAAAGTGTCTTACCCCACGAGAAATCTATGTTTATATTGAATTAACTACTACTGCAAAAAAGGACATAAAGTCTATTCTAGTACATTCATGTTTGTCTACAGTGCTGAAAAGTAGGCTCATTTTTTGATAGGTATTTTTTGTTCAATTTTTTAGGGGACAACCAGTCGATAGAAATGGATGATTTTTATATCATAGAAAAGGAAAAATGTTGAACTTTAGGCTATAGGGCAAAAATTTTACCTCAGCCAAATTTTTCACCCCAAAAATAATCAATGAAATTTTTTTTTCTTTTCTCAGCAGGGTGTCTCACCAAGGCATCGTATAAGACACTGGTAGCAAAGCTACCTGTGTCAATAAATGTGAATATATATGTGTACATCCATTTACCACAGTATGAGAATATTTGGGAAAATCTAGAAGTGGCGGGAGGGTGTATAGGGCAATGAGCTATATAACCAATTACATACAAATCAATGGGCGATAAATGTAGTACTTTTAGTTTTACATCAAACAAATGAAGCACTCTTTGAAGTGATAACTCAAGAAGCCACAGTACAGTACAGTAGTGTGGTGGTGAGAAGATGGATGTGGAATATGAGGGGGATAACTACAGGGGGACATGCGGGGTCAAATCACGTAAAGTCAGCTACAAGCGGGCAGGCCGTGAAAGAAACATCAGCCGAGAAACTTCACCAAAACCGAAACGCCATTTATCCTTTTTGAATAACACAGGTCTGAATTGCCAAAACACGTCATTCAACAAATGAAGGTGATTTTCAGAGAGACATAGCAACATTTACAGGGTACATATTTTCTTCAATGCTCTCATGAATCATAATTTCACTAGTTTTTAAACTTTGATTTCTTCTGTGAAAATGTATTTTTGAATTTGCTTTCTAGAAATAGCTTTCAGGGTCGGCCGACTCGGGGCTGGGCACCAACACGAAAAGCACACAAACCTCTGGCGTAGTCATATGTGGTTCCTTTCAAGCGCTTACTTTTACGTATTGAACTCTGGAGCATTTTTCCGGTACGGAAGTCGAACATGCTGAGGTCATAATTACTGCCGACCGCACGCACCAGCTCGGGCTTGCTCCGGATCTTCTTTTGTTCATCTCTGGTAGGAAAAGGACATTTGTAACAGGTGAGATTTAAAAGACAGAAAAGAAAACTGGGGAAAAACGCGTCTGCCATATAATATCTGCATCTTCAGCAAACAATTATTGTAGGCTTCACAACAATTTTGAAACGTCATTTTTGGCACGGCTTAATGTACCAGTAGAAAGAGTTCTTTTAAATAAACAATTTTCCATTCCATTCGTTTAAGTAAGAGAAGCTGAAGAAAGCGGTGTCTTCTTGGATAAGTCTTCCTTAATCTCTCTACTTTTCAAAACAGAAACATGCTTCTATATGGAATTCCGAGGGCGGTAGCAAAATTCATGCAAGATTCAATTCTATAAAACCATTATGTTTTGTAGGGCTGGGATAATGACACTTAATTCAAACACATTCATATGGATTGGCATAAATTTCCCCAGTCTTAAATACGAAAATATATGTTACATGAACTGTAAAATGTACTAAATTTATCCTCGACTTTCATTTACAACAATGAAGTATCATACTAGTAACACAAAATAGTAATAATTATAATTACAACAAAGTGAAAGGTCAAAAAGTAGCAAAGATACTCCATAATGTTATATAATGTTATAATGCTTGTTAGAAAGCATGTCAGTGATATCATTTACTCTGTAACATAAGTTGATTAGCTACATTGCGACTGAGATATATCTTAAATTGATCTTAATGTTTTATTCTTGATAATACTACTGCACTACAAAATTAATACTAGAAATGTACTAAAACTCAAAGCCATTAAACTACCACTGCTAATCGGTATACCATATCAATCTAAGCGCTTAACATCAATTTTAGTCAATCTAAATATAAAACACCAAGTGTTCACTACATTTAGACATTTTTCATTAAAAAAAATAAAAAATTAAAAAGAATCTTTCATAGATGTGCAGTCAATGAATGTTGCGAATATTGTATAGGAGGCAACATCTTGTACATGTTTATATTGTATTGGATACAATTAGAAGTATTTTCATAACTTTCAGCATAAATGTAGATATACATGTATATTCATGCTTTCAGAGAGGTTATGGAGGAAATTATCACAGCGAAGCGTATTCGGCAGGAAGTTTCCATTTTCAGCAGCAATGCAAAACAACACGGAACAGACAAAACAACACCAAACTAGATCTAGACATATCAATGTTTTGCACTGATGGAGGGAATACAAACGTAGTATTGAACAAACACGAAATATACACTTATTAATTGCACTAAAAGTTATACACATGATTATACATACATTTTATCAGGATTGACATCACCAACGATCCTGAAATTAATCACGAGTATGATCAGTATGTCCAGGTATTGGTTTGTTGATATTGGGACATTTTGTGCCTACAAGCACTGAATCACTCGACTCCCAGGCCGGCTTCCAGGTCTCGTCAGTGTTCGAGAGGGGGCGGTGTGAACTCAGATGACAAGCATGCGCCCTTTGAGTTTACAGTAAAATAAAAACCAGACCTTTTCGTCCAACATAGATGGCATTCATACTCTCCCTACACTCTGGACCAGGACTTCCTTTTACCAGGACAGGGCAGGAATAGGCTCTATTCTATAACAAGCATAGCCATGGGATTCTCACAGCACATGTGTACAACATCTAATATGATCTATCAGATGAAGACAAATTTAAACGAGTTTACCTGGGTCTTATCAAACAACGCTTCATATGACCCGGGGTTCAACTCGTGAAGAACGATATACCGTAAATTCTCGTGCAGTCAGAGCCAAGGTAGGGTACCGGTATTCAAACAAAAGCTCTCGGTGCTGTGCGCTCCCCTCGACACTGGGTCCCTGTCAAACGTTATGGGCTGATTGTGGGCTTAAAAAGCCATGAAACACCGTAATCCAAACATGTTTAGCGCACACCTGTGTTCTTTGACATACCTTAGGGAGTGCTCATGTTTTAACAACAGGGGGGGGGGGTTGGTGGATTTGAGGGGGGGGGGTACAAAATTTGGACCCCTCTTGGGGGGGGGGGTCAAAAAAATTCAACCTGTTTTCAGGGAAAAAGCCCGCGTGTTACTATGCTACAAAGGGGCGCGAATGCGCGCGATTTTCGGCCTGCCGGAGGGGGGGTAAAAAATTTCGACCCCTCTAGGGGGGTGGGGGGGTGAAAAAATTTTGCACACTCCGCGCGGAATCTCACCGCCCCCCCCCCCCCCTGAGCACTCCCTTATATTGGAACCAAACCCATAACTTTTCTTTTTAGTATAATTTGAGAAAAATGGATTTGAAATTATTTTGCCATAGGCTGGAATGCTAAGGATGCCAGTGACTACTAGACCTACTGGAACCATATACATATATGCATTCCGATTCTTCAACTCATTTTTCAAAATTTATCGAACTCCCTACGGTACCGTAGCCTGTCACATCGCTAAATCACTTTATCAAAGCTATTTCAAACTGCAGTGTAGTCTTAGGAGGCCTACTCAGTAGCCTAGGTCTAGGAAGAGACTCTTAGAGAGATAGCCTGGCCCTGGGTCCTGTATTCCGTGGGTAGGCCTCCTAGGGGTAACTGTTACTTTCGGAAGCATGGACAGATCGGAAGCAGACATTTAGAAAGCAGTACATTTCGGAACCAGACATTTCGGAAGCAGTGCATTTCGGAAGCAGATATAGCCTATGAGTATGACATATGTCATAGCCCTACTGTCTAGAGATATGTACTGTACACAACATAGCCTATGTCATAGGCCTACAAAAAAAAGAGAAGAAAGGAAGGGGGGTTTAGGGGCACAGCCCCCGACTTTGAAATTAAAAAAAAAGAAATGAAAGAAAGGGGGGTTTGGGGGCACAGCCCCCGACTTTAAAATAAAAATCTGTACCTCTTATTATTGGAGTTGTTGTTTATTGTAGGTAGTTATAGTACTTTTACTTGGATCTTTACAATATTGCTTGTAACCTTTTAGTATTTTACATACGGTACCCTGGTTCTAGTGGTAGCAGGTAATTTTACAAAACATTTACATTGATTAACCCCTAATTCAATTTGCACCCTTGTCTCTGCTTGCGAAATGTCTTACAGTTGCACCCGAAATGTCCTGCTTCCGAAATGTCGTATAGGTTGCTTCCGAAATGTCTGCACCCGATCTGTCTTTGCTTCCGAAGTGTCCAGTATTCCTAGTATTCCTACTAGGGGGGATGGCACATATGACACATCCAGTACCTTAGCATCTCTACTCTTGGATATGACCCATGAGAATACAGTTTTATCCACCTTGTCACCCTGCAATGCAGGGCTGACAACTCACTCCCCAGTCCCAGGGCCAGGTTATCTCTCTTCCTAGGTTAATGATCTAGATCTATACCGGGTATTTACTTATATTATCGCCCACGGAACAGCCAAGTCTAGGCTACTTTCTTCTGGAATCTACAAGCAAAACTTGCATATCTTCACACCCTATGGTCATATTTATAGAAAAGAGTTGAATAAAAATCAGAGAAATGGCTTCCTGCCAGATTTCGCATGAATTATGACAAATGTAGGGGCCAATCTTGTGGTCAACTCGATCCGGAAAAAATAAAAATGTAGGCGTCGAGCCGGCCTGTCTTTGTTCTTACCTGTAGTAATACACATCGGTTTTTCCTGCCGATAGACCAGATTTTCGCACAATTTCCTCGCGTTTCCAACCCGGAGGTAAGCCTGGACAATCCATCCTTCTCCTATCAACGCTCATTATGCCTAAATTCACCAAAAACACGCCGGAGTTTGCTTATTTTCCCACAACACGGAGCCAAATGGCGTCAGGCAGCGTGTGGCGCTACCTAGCGAGTAATGGACGAACCCTATTTTCTTATTGCATGGTTCAATTTTCAGGCACCAGGGAGCAGCAGTGGGAAGCGACCATCGTTTTGCCGCGCCTTCTGACTTGCAACAGGGACTATATCCCATGCTTGCAATTATGGACTTAATTATACTTATAGCATCTGCTTATAGGATGCACTGTTAGTGTTAGGTAGATAATTATGAATATGTAGCTACATCAATCTGTCCTTCTAGCCCCTGGGTAGGCTAGGCCTACATTCTAAGGCCTTTTACTAAACTTTACATAGGGGGGTTCTACTGGTAAGGCCTACCGGTATCTGCTTCACTGCCGACTGTAACTTGTAAGTGTAAGCCATTTTTGGCAATTCTATTTTATAATTTTGTTATGAAGAATATGCTCCCTAAGGGAGTGGTCATTTTTTAACAACAGGGGGGGGGGGTGTCAGTGGTTTTTTGCGCGAGCGGGTCGAAATATTTTTGGTCCCCCTCCCCTGCGGTAGGGGTCAAGAATTTTTCAGTCCCCCACCTCCCCTAGGCAGGTTGAAATTGAGCCCAGCTGACCCCTTTGAGCTATAGTGATGCGCAGGCTTTTTCGCTAAAAAAAATTCTAAAACGGTTATAATAAATGTTACCGGTATGTTGATTTCATTTGGGAGGGGAGGGGGTGCTAAAGCGCGTATAAAATCCTCCAAAATGCCTTAAAAGTTTTGCGGTCAATGTATTCATAATGAAAGGGTGTGGTTTTACATAGACTCTATAGGGGCCTACATATATGACATACCAGTATCAAAATTGTCGATCTCGCTCTATAGATCTATATTGTTGCAATGTGTGGTTCCTTCTTATCATAGTTTAAGGAGCCAAATGAACACAACAATTAAGGGCAACAAACATTTTATTTACAAATTCAACAACCCTGTTACAATATAAAATTACCATACACATGTGAGTATCAATTACCTGTAGGCCTATATCCCAACATATATCATAATAGTTTGATGTGTGAAAATACTACTGTAAATTATCACGTAGAAGCCGTGGCTTGTACAAGGGTCAGAACCCCAGTGCGGCTGATAAGATTCTCTCAATGTGAGGGTGAGGCTTACACAAGGGTTTTTGCTTGTATAGTACCTACAGCACTAAATTAGCAATTCTCGGAGCTCCTTTGCCGCTTATATGATTCTTTAAAGTCAGGGGTGCGGCTTATACGAGGGTTAGGCTTATACACAAGAATTTATGGTAAACAACATGCATATAATATTATGGATTTATCCACGCTTACAGTACTTGTAAGCCTATACTTTGAAAAGAAAGCATTTAGGATACTAGTCTACTTTCATTTTAAGCACCTCCCCCTCCTCCTAAACACATATCCATACCTATTTATTAATCTCCAATTGTCTTAATTTAGGGGGCCTGCAATCAAAACTACCCTTGAGACATCATTTTTTCGACTTTTCACTCATTCTTGTAAATACATATCTGTACATTTATAAATAGTTTTATCCTATTTACAGGTGACCGTCGGCAGCCATAGGCGCTCACTTGTGTTATTTCTTACAGATCGAATCATTATACAATAAGTCATGTACAACTTTGCAACTGATTAAAGCGATTCATTGTCAAGTAAGTCAGCAAATTAGTTAGGCAGATAATGTCGTCATGAGATGAGTAATTTTTTTCTCTTAAGTACATCCTCGACCTTTCCATCTAAACCTGCTGAATGCTTTGCCCTTAACATCATTCTACATGTGTACAATCAATGGTGCTAATACAGCAATAATATCAAATAATTTATTCCTATAAACTAAAGACGTATACTTTGTGAGAATTGCCTATAATAAATTATCAAAAATGTACAGAGGGCCTCTTATTGTCTTGTGGAGAATGAAACTGAGGATAACATCTATAATTCAATAACTTCAATAGCACATGGAGCTTCATTCCAAACAAGGATGATATAATTGGTACAGATATATAATAATGTCCCTTCACATGAGGACACAATTAAATATCTTTAGACAATGAACTGTTTCACATTTCATATTTATTGCACAAGAACATTAAATGAATGAAATGTTTTTAAACAATTGCATAGCTTGCAGTAACCTTTATTTGTCCCATATGGCATGAAGCTTCCGCTATGCCACACTGTGAACTCAATACCACACAGCTTGTTGTAAACCATATCAGTATCTAACACTATTTTGAAAGTACCTCCCTACCTAGTTTGTGCCTCTATATGGGTACCCATATTTTTGACGACCATGTTGCTGTGTCGATTTTTAGCCAAAGGACTGTGTCGTTGTGTAATTTTTATGCATATAGAATATACTAGGTCCTTATAAAAATATCTGTGTCCGTCGATTTTTATAAGGGCTGTGTCGCCCATGTTGATTTTTAAAAGGGCTGTGTCGCCGTGTTGTATGTGTCGAATTTTACCCATGTAGAGGCACTAGTTTTCCCTCACTTCAAACTGAAACATACCTTTTTCATTTCACCTTCTATACTACATGTTTAAGACTTTTCAGCTTGCTCTGATGAGCCTGGTAGGGATGCTTTGATAGCATTGAGGTGTAAGCTGGCAACTAGTGGTTCATCCAGGTCCAGTTTCACTTGATGTACTAGAGGCTCCGCGTTGAACACCATCTCAATTCTCAGAGTAGGTCGAAGTGGATTCTGTTAAGGGTTATTGGATAATGTTAGCTTTGAAATAACCTGACTGTGCATGGGAGGCAACCGCAGAAGAATATTATGTGAGCAGTCAAACAAAAAGGATAATCCACGAAGGAATAATAGTACATGTAATTTTAACCACCAGGGAGGGGGACTACCATGGCCTTAAATGGGAGAATAGACCAAAAATGCTCTCTGGTCCTTAAGCAAAATATTCCATTTATCGTATAAAGCTTCCACATTCAACCATCGGAATGTGAAAAGAGCGTTTTAGAACCTAAATAGGTGTCCTTGTTGATAATATGTGTTTTCAATGTGAATACGGTAGGTTAAATAGGACTTCTCAGAAGATTCAAATGTTCAAATGCAAACATGTGCTTCTGTGTACTCACCCACAGTTGATTTTAAATGACTAAAACTTACTTTAAGGCGTTGGAGATCTCGGAAAACCGTATAAAATGGCATACGTGGCTGGTTGAAATTCTGGAATGGCCCTTGTGATCCAACAATTTCCTACAATCAAATGATTCCTATTTAACACTCTTCAACATCCACGGATTGTTTGTTACATTAAGCTATATCATTTATACGATACAGCTCTACATAGGTGTAGATTTAAGTCACAGCTTTTTTGGATAATATTCCCTATGGTAGGTTTCATTTAAACCCTCAGTTCAGGTTAGATTTCCTCAAAGTGGCGCGGCAGTTTTCAATACGAGATTGCTAATATAATTATAAGATTTATTGTGATGTGAGATAATATATGGGCACCCCCCCTCCCCCCACCCCCCAAATAACTGCTAGCAGATGGGGTGTCCATGAGCTTGTTGGTCATGTTATTTATATTAATATATAATCATATGAAGTAATACTAAGACCAAATAAAAGTTCAAATATTTTCTTTAATGCTGGTATACACGAGACTTAATAGTAAGCATGGGGGTCTAGATGGGGGGTCCCCATGTCGCCTGTCGATTTTAAGAAATGCTCATGTCATTTGTCAGTATCTTTGTATTTCTCCTGTCATTTGTCACTAGGCTCCATGTCGCCTGTCGATTTTAAGAAAAGGCCATGTCCCTTGTCAATATCTTTTGATTTCTCCTGTCATTTGTCACTAGGCCCCATGTCGTCTGTCGATTTTAAGAAAAGGCCATGTCGCCCTGTCGATTTTAGGGGTCTACACCCATAAGCATTGTACATAGGCCAAAATCATGAGCAAATCTGGAACTTACGGGTGGGACATCTAGAACTTTGAACGAATAGGAATGGACAACACCCATTTCGACCACGTTAGTTGTCATACACATTATATTGGAAAGGTGTTTGGTGAAGGTGATCAGCATTGTAAAGCCCAACGTCGGGAGTGGTATCCGTATCGGTTCTGGCAACACTGCAACATCCAATAACGTTACAAATGTTACAAACACCAATGTACAAGTACTAGAAAAGAGCTCCGTCTGTGGCCTGAGTCTCATAATTCATCATTAGGATTCTAAAGTTTTCATACACAGCTTGTCCACAATGAACACTCTTTCCCTCATTCAACATGATCCAACATGGATTTATAAACACTTGTATGTACATTTATACTTACACTGAGCACTTTCCCAGACCATTTGTCGACGATTCACCATTACTGTGTGGCCCCTTGTGTCTATTGGGTCGTGTAAACTGAGTGTACTGCTCAGATGACATTCCATGATCGGGAATTGTAACACACCAGCATCTGGATCCATCTTTATTTCTACAACATGAATTTAATAGATGAAAAACAGCAGCACAAAAAAAAACATTATTTAAAGCTCTACAAAAAGAGAATTGGTCCATGTGAAAGGGCCGAAGCCTACCTCTCAATGTCTCACATCTAATCATAACATTTGACATGAAAAGCACTTTCACATTACATCCATAGGCCTATGTTTGTTGCAAACACATAACACATTTTGTGTGAACCTTGTCCTCATGCTATATAGAAGCTTTCTCTGGTGGGAATATCAGTATATATAATTGTATTTGAATGTTAATGGAAATAAAAGCACCAACTGGATACCAGATCAACATTTGGAAAATCTTTTTGTTAAAATCTTCTTACCCTTTCGGACCTTGGTATAGAGATCCTGCACACTGATCTTCTCATTGATGAATCTACTTAAGTGCATCATGAAGATTCCTTTTTTCGTTTCATGACTCTCGTATGACTTGGAGCCAGGGCACCTATTCAAAACAAAACATGAAACAGAGAACTTATAAATGAAATAACTCTATTATTTACTTTTCTACAATAGACCTTTATGCACATATTCGGAGCCTGGTGTAGCATGTATTCGATAATAAACAAGAGGATTGAGAAAATTTATGTTTGAATTTTCAGATTCGGCTCGACAGATAACTAGATATATTCCTTACGTTGTGTAGAAGATACATGTGGTGTCATTAGGAGGCAGAGTCACTTCCTCTGGTTGGTCATCCTCAGGTAAATGAGGCGAGCTGGAAAATGAGGTCAAAATTGTCTTCATATTTCTTAATTCTCAGTCAACCAATATATTTTTGTACAGCAAAGAAATTACTACTGTATCTAAGGTAACATGGTCTTCAAATCGATGCTAGGTGGGTGAAATTTCCCAATTTTTAAATTGTTTCCTTAGTACATGTACATAGTTCTCTTACACAGAAATACATTTGCGTATAGGTGCATTGAGTCTTCGCGATGATTTTCAGATCAGCTGTCAAATCTCTTTGGTTAAACTAATGGAAAAAATACTTACTGTTTACATAATTCTAAAAACCTTGTAAATTGCCTACCAAGATTGTGATACATGCATTAACAAAGAATATTCGTTTTAAGGTGGGTCGCTACCCTTTGATCAAAGCTAACAGAATGTCTCTATTTTTTTTTCTAAAGACAGTCTGAATCATATAGAAACAGAAAATGAAAAGAAAATGGGGGGTCCCGACCTACTTTTTTAAATACAGAATTTTGAAAAATTAAAGTATTTAAATTTTTCTCTAAAAATGAGAAAAAAGTGTGAAAACTTCAATATTTTTTTGAATATCAACCATTATGCACAGAAATGTAAAATTTCCCATGTGAAATGGCTATATGTTCCACTTTACTGCAAAATTAATTTTACAGTTGTATGCATGGAATTCTGGGTAAAAATATGATGTTTTGGGGAAGAAAAGAAATAAATGACTATCATTTTGTAGCATTATTGGCTAAAAATGGTATTCAAAATTAACAGACTTTTTTTTAAAACTTTCTCAGAAAATAGTTCAGATCATTTGCTAACATATGAAAGTGATTTTGATAGGGGATCCCGGGCATATTTTTAGTTTTTTTGGCCTTTGAAGTTAAAAAATATAGCAAAATCGGTCTATATCTTACATTTAAAGCTAAAAATAAAGTGTAAAATGTCTAGAATCAGGGTAGAAAATGGCTACAATTGATACCCTTGGTTTTTCTTAGTAACTTAATGAGATCTATATCATTCTAGATAATGATTTATTGATAAATAGTTTCAATGTTCTAACTTTTGATAAAAATAGTAAATATCATTAGTTTTAAATATATAAACTATGCAAAGTCCAATAAAACGCTCAATTTTGCTGGAAATCTCCCAATTTTTTAACATTGCTTAATCAGCATATATATGTATCAGATACTGTAATATTAGCTCATTCTGATACATTTAAGCTATATGCGCAGATACCTGCGCAGTGTGTCCATATTCAAGAGGTAGCGACCCACCTTAAGTATTTACCCTTGACAAATTGTACGCACAAAGTTGCAGGCGTTGAATGTAGGACTGACCTTTCTCTACAGATGTCAATGATGGCAAAGCACATTGCAGGTCTGCGTTGAAGGATTGGTGTTAGGACATCCTTCTCCAGGTGAACACAATCACTTGTTTTGTGCCCTACTGGGGCATCCCATGGGATGAGGAAGGATTGGTGACGGTAGTTGAAGCCATGTCCAATGTAGAAGAACAAGCCTGATAAAGATAATGAAATAGTGAGTTTAATGACAGACACACAAATCCTCCAGGGTTTATCGCTTCTGATAGTTCAAACTCCAAACAGTCAACATAATATAATACATCTCTCCCAATATTCAAGAACCATTTTGATAGTGTAAACAATATCAAATCACCCACGCTGATATTGCAAGGGAGAATCATATTGAATGCAGAAACAACGTGAATGCTACCGAATAAATGGGATAGGTATTTTGTGCCTACTCAAATAAAAAAAAAAAAACAAGGAAGGGCTTGAGGGCTAAAATGTAGTGTTCTTAGTCGAATGTCGCGGGACATAAATAATCTCGTCGAGAGTGGATCCTCTTTTTTCGACTTTTTTTCGGACTTTTATTATCCCCTCAAGCTAAAAGTAGGCCTAAAAAAGTAGGCCTAGTCCCAATAGGAATTGAATTTATGTAGGAAGATTTTATT
The DNA here is from genome assembly GCA_947462335.1 of Harmothoe impar. Lineage (NCBI taxonomy): Eukaryota > Metazoa > Annelida > Polychaeta > Phyllodocida > Polynoidae > Harmothoe > Harmothoe impar. The sequence goes on along the minus strand of OX381709.1, from coordinate 48,699,479 downwards.
ATCCCCTCAAGCTAAAAGTAGGCCTAGTCCCAATAGGAATTGAATTTATATAGGAAGATTTTATTATCCCCTCAAGCTAAAAGTAGGCCTAGTCCCAATAGGAATTGAATTTATATAGGAAGATTTTATTATCCCCTCAAGCTAAAAGTAGGCCTAGTCCCAATAGGAATTGAATTTATGTAGGAAGATTTTATTATCCCCTCAAGCTAAAAAGTAGGCCTAGTCCCAATAGGAATTGAATTTATATAGGAAGATTTTATTATCCCCTCAAGCTAAAAGTAGGCCTAGCCTTATAAAAGAGGATTAGGGGCAGGAAAGGTCCTAATAAAGAGGATTTCGGGGAGGAAAGGGGCTAAAAAAGAGGATTTTGGGCAGGAAAGGTGCTATTTTTTTTTTAATAGATTTATTGACCAAAACTCATGAAATAATCACGCTCCTCCGTTTCGGTCAGGAAAAGACGACACAATTGTGAAAACATAAAACAGAAATAAATGTTATAACGATTAAGTCCTTGTGGTTGTTTGCGTCTAGGTAAGGTGTCCTTTTACATGTTACAGTGGAATAGTCTCTAGTTAATAGATTACCGGTACAATTAACATTTCTAGTGAAATTGTGATTGGTTTAGAGATAGAGAGCAGCCATTAAGAGTTTGTGAAATCCAAGACCAGAGTCCATTTGAATGATATTATATATATGAGAGGAGCTTAGAAAAGGGAAAGCTCAATGTTACGGTAGACCTTCCAGAGGTAAAAATTAATAAGCACAGATTAATAGTACTCCAGGTAAATGATAGTCTACAACTTGAGTTTCTTGATTCCATTTTTGAATAGCTCAATCGTCTCAGATTTTTGAAGTTCAGGGTCAAGTTCATCCCAAATTTGCATCCCTCGGTAGAGTGGACTCCTACGATACTTCGCGGATTTTGGACGGTCAACTTTTAGTTTCACTTTTTTGTCCGAACGGGTTCGGTTCCTCTGAAGAACACGGCATGCCGGATTTGCAGCATACCGGTAGATGAGACAGGCTAGATGTTGTTTTCTACGTGCCAGCAATCTTTCTGCCTTACATTTTGTATGTAGTCGGTTGGTCGATATTTCATCAGGTTTTTTCCGCAAGCATATACGGAGGCCATTATTTTGAACAGTTTGTAGACGCTTCACACTGTCAGCAGGGCCTGACTCAACCAAGAAGTCTCCGTATTCAAGCAGCGGTAATACTGCAGTTTTGTACACCAGGATACATGTCTCATTGTCAATTGATTTCCTTATGGCACGAAGAATAGTCAATTTACCCTCGGTTTTATTGCAGGTTTCTTCCAATTGTTTCTCAAACTTGAGTTCTCTATCGAGCCACATCCCCAGGTACTTGTATTGGTGGACTGAACCTAGGACATTTCCATTTATAGTCAGGTGAAGGTTCCTTGTTATGGGCACCTTTGTAAAGTGGCAGAACCACATACACTTTGTCTTGTTGATGTTAGGTGTCAGCCTGTTCAGACGCAGCCAAGAGGCGACTGAGTCAAGGTCGCTCTGCATGAGCGCAGCAACGCGGGCGGGGTCCTTACCATGGCTTAGTAATACAAGGTCGTCAGCATAAAGGACTAATTGACAGTTTTTTACATGTTTTGGCAAGTCGTTCACGTAGAGGAGGAAGAGAAGAGGCCCGAGTACACTACCCTGAGGTACCCCGAAAGTTACATCCTTAACTCCCGATCGGGTGTTATTGGCCAGTGCACAACTTTTTCTAGAGTCTAAGTAACTTGCCACAAGTTTTAGGGCAGAGTAACAAAGTCCTAAGTCCTTCAGCTTCATTAGGAGACGGCCATGGTGGACCACATCAAAAGCCTTCATTACGTCCAAATAAATCACCAGAGCTAGTTCCTTTCTGTTGCGGGCACTGTATATAGAATTAAGCAGATATAGTACAGCCTGGGCTGTCGACTTGTTTGGGAGAAAGCCAAACTGCTCAGGGCAGATTAAATCTCTCTCTTCACAATAATATAGTAACTGCCTATAGATCACCTTTTCCAGGATTTTACCGATAATCGGCAATAATGTTATGGGCCTCCAGTTGAGCACCGATCTCAGACTTCCTGCCTTGGGTAAAGGTACGATAGATCCAAGTTTGAAGCATCTAGGGAAGGTCATGGTACGAATACACATATTAATTAGCAATGTCCAGACACCCACATTACCGGTCATTGTGTCCTTCACTACCCTTGCTCTGATATCCTGGAGGCCAGATGACTTAGAGGTCTGGATGTCATCAACAAAATAACCCATACTCTGCTCACTGATCTCATCAAACCTCAATAAGCCATTTTCAGGAGTGTCGGGTTCAGCAGCAGCGGCATTCTCAATATCCAAAAGTTCACGGCAGGCTTGGTCACGTGGGTAATTTCCAGGTAGATGTTCATACTGAGCAGCCAGCCTTGGACCTATCGACGAGAAATAGGTGTTTATGTGATTTGCTGTATCTCCATGATCAATTTCACTCCCATCAGTTTCATGTAATAGACTGATTTTCGGTGTTGTCTTCCCTCCTTTCCACAGTTCATTTACCACAGACCAGAACCTACGTGGGTCTTTTTTGTAGATGGTCAATTTGTCTTTGATAAATTTAGACTCATTGATCCTAACTTTCTTGTTTATGCTGCGGCGTAGATTAATAGCTCTTTTAAGGTGAGGGTTGCGTCCTGGTCCTGTATAGTGTAGGGCATCTTTAAGTGCCCTGTGACGTTGTGATACTTCATCACGTTCCTCAGGTGTGAAGCATGGGTCATCTCTGAGTGGTACAGTAAGATTCTTGATAGGGCAGTCCAGATTAAGATACCCCTCAATACCACTCACCAGGAGCGAACTTAATTCCTCAGCATCCAGACCCGCAATGTTTTCATCTCGAGCCAGACCATCGATGTGTTCACACAAGGCTTCTTTGTTATAGTTCTTGTAACTACGACCAACGACTTCAACTGTTTGATGTTGATTACGCTCCTTCTTTAGTATAGCATATATGGGGATATGGTCACTTAAATACTCATTCACATTCCCAGACTTGATACCAAATGCAGCGTTGGTATAGATATGATCTATTTTGGTAGAGCCGCGGGGGTGAAGGCGTGTAGGAGCTGTAGGTAAATGCTTCAGATTATGTTTCTTTGTAAACTTCGACACTTTCCTACTTTTGTTACTGTTGCGCTTTTTAAAGTCCACATTTGTGTCGCCGGCTATCCAGATCTCCTTCCCCTTCAATTCATCACTTTTGACAATTGTAGACAGTTCACTGATAAACTCAGCCACCCTACCTCGAGGTGGCTTATACATAGACACCACAGCACGATGCCGACTCTCAGGAGGTGAGGTGATTATAGTAACTACCTCAATATCTCTATTTACTTTGCAGTGTTTGTCAACTCTGGTTGTATAGGGGGCATATTTATTGCTTACATAGCATGCAACACCCCCTCCAGTTTCCTCATCAACATCAATACGATCCTGTCTAAAGATAACCATACCAGGCAATTCAGCTAAGTGGTCGGGTTGCGCCGGTTGCAGCCAGGATTCTGATATACACAAATAGTCAATATTCCTCAGCAGGCGACGCATTTCACTGATTTTAGATAATAGACTGCGTGAGTTATGACATACTAGAATCATTCCTTTTTCATTCCCCAGCTCCTCAGCTGTTAAGAAAGAAGACATATCGGCAGTGTGGTCTCGTCATCACAATTAAGGCTGCTCAGCCAAACAAAGTTCACATCACAATTCTCAATCAGCATTACGCGGTATTTTCCTGTTACATGGTCATAATAATACCAACACAAAGTTCTCCACGAGGGGGTGCAGTGAAGAAAGGTGCAGACGAGTGCCCAATGCGCAAAATCGATGGGCATTGGGCGTGACACAGGTCCAAAGGCCCAAAGGGGCCAAGCCGGTTGCATCACAGTGGTTTCAGTGACAGTTAACAGTGCAGGGTGCTGAGTAAGTTGACAACTGAGGGTTGCTATGCAGCAACAAGCAATCCTTGTAGTAGGGCTGACGAGCGCGTGACTTGTAGTTCAGTGTTGAGTTTGATGGGCTCCCACACTCAAGTTGCTCAACATTTAAATTATTAATATGTATAATGGACAGGCAGGTAGACGATGCTAGCAACACACAACCATTAAACCCTATATAATGGCAATAATGATTCATGTTGCCACTGCGTAGATAGTGCAATGTTCCATACACACACATCACCGCATCCATATATATACACACTTTAGAAGGTCCATTGACCACACTAATTAATATTCTCCAAGGTATAGGGTCATGTGTGTTGATCCGCAATAATAATTCATGTTGCGACTCCGTAGATAGTGCAATGTACCGTGCACGCACATCACAGTTATCCATGAATGTACACATGTTTAAGGGTCCATTGACCACACTACTCCATATGACTCCGAGGTATAACGTCAAGTGAAGTGGTCCACACACAGGGTCACTATATAAAAGAGGATCTCGGGCAGAAAAGGTGCTAAATAATAATAATTTTTTTTGTGTTTCTTTTTTGGCTTCAGCGAGGGTAGGGGGGCTATAAATAAAATAGGCCAAGCTATAGTTAGTAGGCCTACATTGAGAGAATTGATTATAGTCCCGGTGCCCCCCCCCTCCTCTTTGTTTTCAATAATCTAGGCCACAGTTAGTAGGCCTACACTGATAAAATTGCCTATAGGCCTAGCACCAGCCCCCCCCCTTTTTTTTCAATAGCCTAGCCTAGGTCAAATTGATACATTTTAGTAGCGGCAGCAAATTGATACATTTTAGTGGCAGCAAATTGATACATTTTAGTAGCGGCAGCAAATTGATACATTTTAGTAGCGGCTGCAAATTGATACATCTTAGTGGCGGCTGAAAATTGATACATCTTAGTAGCGGCTGAAAATTGATACATCTTAGTAGCGGCTGAAAATTGATACATCTTAGTAGCGGCTGAAAATTGATACATCTTAGTAGCGGCCAAACCCTGAAAACTTTTTTTAGGTCATTTTGAGCATTTTTATCGATTCGAATCGATGCGAGTTGGCGCCCGCCATGTTGGATTTCTACTGTCCTCACGTGACACCAGTCCTGACTTTTGATTGGTCGAGAGCTGAATCACGCCAGAGCCGCCGTCTTTCTGGCGGCAAGCAAACTAGAATGAGTATCAGTAGAGTTCCCCACTGTTTCAACCCATTTGTTGGATTTCGTTCGGTCTTTCTACATTTTTCATCGATATCTGATGAATTACTTCGTTTTGAAGGCTCAAACCTGTCCCATTCTCTTTATTTTCGAATTTTAGGCCGAAAACATGTGCTGGGAGGTTGAAATGACGATTATTTAGGCCATTTAGAGCATTTTTATCGATTCGAATCCATGCCGCCAGAAAGACGGCGGCTCTGGCGTGATTTAGCTCTCGACCAATCAGAAGTCAGGACTGAGGTCACGTGACATTCGGAAATTGTTGTTGTTTTGACAATTTTCGGCGTGCCGACGAGTCGATATCTCGCTAAATACTCCGTTTTGAAGGCTCAAACCTGTCCCATTCTCTTTATTTTCGAATTTTACGCCAAAAACATGTGCTGGGGGGTTGAAAAGATGATTATTTAGGTCATTTTGAGCATATTTATCGATTCGAATCGATGCGAGTTGACGCCCGCCATGTTGGATTTCGTTTGCGTCTCGTCTCCTCTTGAATCGATAAAATTGCTCAAATTGCTCCAAATAGCCACCATTCCACCCCCCAGTACATGTTTTCGGCCTAGAATTCGAAAATAAAGAAAATGGGACAGGTTACAGCCTTCAAAATGGCTTAGAACACCAGATACCGACTCGTCAGCACGCGGAAAATTGTCAAAACAACAACAATTTCCGACTCTTCACTCGTTCAAAAACAATGACGTAGAATCAAAGACGCGTATGTGATGCATCATTGAAAGGGCAATACTGATAAAACAGGTGTTGAGGAAAGTAATGGCACTTTACACTATTAGAATAGTAATATAGGTAGGTAGATATAAGGATGGAAACAACCTGTACATTTGTCAGAAAAGTGCCCTGATCCATTTTATTTAGGTCAAGTACAGTATTTACATGATTTACAATAATCCAAAGCATTTTATTGCATCAAGTACAGATGGAAAGTTGGGAAACTGGCTTCTGCATCATATTATACCAAAACCTAAGTGATTCACTTAAAATTAAAGAAAATGGAGAACAATAACAGTTAGGAAAAAGTGTGAAATATTAATCTCGGCGAGATCATGAAGTCTGTGGTAGCTTTCAGAGCTTGAAATCGTGGAATTATATCTCTCCTCGATAAAAATCATTTTGAGATATAAATGTAGCTGATACTCACCATAGACACCTTCCCCAAGCAGCTCACAGAACCACTTAACATGTTGCACAAGTTCCTCCTTATTCAGGTCTAACAGTGTAAGCACCATGAAACCCATGCCTCGTAAGTGCTGCTCCAGTGTTACTACATCATTACACGCGGCTGGTAGTGCTTCGTGCACATAGTATTTTTGCGTTCCCACTAGCAGCGCCACCTTAGCTTGTACTGCAATCAAAACATTCAATAAAATATTGGTATACATTTCAATAAGATGCTCTCTAGCATTAAGGCCATACTATATAGTTATTAACTTAATCAAACTGACTTAATTGAAAGGGCTAAATAGCCCCCCCCTTAGTGTTACAGGCTTTGTGTTCTGAGATTTTCTATTAGTGGTGTATTCCTTATGTTATATTATGATTAATTTCAAAATTGTAATTCGTTTTCTGGGAATTCATCCCAGTTATTATCTTTAAGTTTAACCCAGACTACAATGTAATATGGTCGGTTCCAAAAATGTAAGTAAATAATGATATCTGGGTAATCTATATCATATTTTATAAACTATGTGTCACATCTTTCAATTCAAATAACTAGGATGGAAGCATACCTGCAAACTGTTCATGTCTTATTTGTTGGTTGTATGGGAGGTGTGCTGTAGCTGGCATGGGTGTACCTGGCTCTATAACTGAGACATGTCAAAATAAAATAATATATGTAGATCCTGACAGTGTTCTGTTGCAACTTCAGGCCTTTTAAAATCAAAATCCAACTTTGGAGATACATAAAAAGTTATAGTAAATGTACAAACTATATTTAAATTAGGATTAAACATAATGTAATTTAGAATATGTACATTTTCCTTTAAAAGTTATGCCATTACATTGCTAAACTTGTTAGATGAGTAGCAGGTGTGAAAATAGTTACATACCACGTACATACACTGGCCTACTCTGGAGAGACCCGTTCACTTTACACACATAGTATCCTGTGTACTTCACAGGGTCTACAACCAACTGAAATCAGAAATACAGAAATATAGATATAGAAATAAAAAGGAGTGGGTAGTACCAGTAATAGTATTAGGTACTGACAACCAGTTATGAAACAAAAGAATAGCATATCGATATTGACTAAGGTATTAGATGAAAACTGGATATCATAAACGGCTGACAAATAAGCCATTATGTATAATTTTATTTTCATAGGAAAATAATGAACATATTATATCACAGAATGTATTGCAAACATACACTGAGAACTGGTTTGTTTTGGTCTGGGACGAGAATGCCATCCCTGTACCATTGGTAGGTGGGGATGGTAAGGCCCTCAGCGTAACATTCCAACTGTAGTAGCTGACCGCCATACACCGTCAGTTGGGGTGCCTCTGTCTGACGTACGATTCGTACACCTACTCCACATTTGTTAAGCCCAGTTTTATCAAAGGGTGCTTGCTTTACTGTAACTGTTGTCCATGTTGATTGCGGAAAGTTTGATTTTGTCACATTGTAGGCTTGACATGCATAGCTGCCAGCATGATCCATTCTATAAAAAGAGATATGAGATGAAAATAAAGGTTTACCATCATTGATTAGTTCAATGAACTACCTGTTGAAATTGGAGATGCGATTGAGTCACCAATCTACCTATTCAAAATAACTGTTAAATTTCACCATTTTCTATTGTTTTCTTAAGTAAAGAATTGTAATTGCTCATACCTTATGTTGGGGAGTGTGAGCATTTTTGTCGTTTGTAGATGTAGTTTATGTGTTTTCCCTTCTCTGTGGTGATACCATTGGTACTGAGGCGGTGGGAAGCCGGCTGCCTCACACGATAACACTAGTGTCTCACCCTCTGAGAGATCAGCTTGTGGTACTGGCTGCTGAACAATTCTCACCATCTCTATAATAAAGTATTGGTAGGAATTATTCAATTCCGATTACAGATAGTACATCCGATGTCTGGGACAAAGAAAAAGGATTTCCCTAAAGGCGAGTCAGAATGTTCACAAATAACATTCCTATCTGTTCCATTCACACTAATTCCCTCCGATTTTGCTCTACTTAGATTTTTCTGCCAAATATAATAAATTATGGTCATTTTGGAATAAAAGCATGCCCGCCTTTATTCCTCACATTGAAATGCACTAGAAAGGCACATGGTTGGGAGACAGTGGATGCCTTTGTGACCTATTAACACCCGTTGATGACATTTGATTGAGCTCTATTCTCTAAATGGTAGGCCTATATATCTTTACAGTGTTTGGAATACATTTAAGTAAGATTTAGAATTTGAAGAAAAATCGGATATAGTACATACCCACTTTAAGAGCTGAATTAATATACCAGAACATAATAGTGGAACAACAGTATATATATATATGGTCAATGTTATTGGACCCTTTAGGCCAGACCAAAAAAAAAAGTTGGTCAATGGATTTCGCGCACCTTATTTTCGGAAATGGAAATTATTTTTTTTTGAAAAAGAAATTGTCAATGGATTTCGCTCGCCTCATTTTTTTTGAAATTGAGAATTTTTTTTTTTTTTTTTTCAATTTTTACTTCCAGTAATTCCCCCAGATCAACCAATAAATTTTATGTTAGGGGACTTTTGTCAGAGGCTGGGTAAAAAAAGAAAAAAATTGTCGCTCGCTCCACTTTTCCACCAACAAAATCCGTTGACAAAAAAAATTCTTTAAAAAAAAAAAAAAAAATTTCGCTCGCTCGCACCATTTTTTGAAAAGTGAAATCCATTGACCAACTTTTTTTTTTGGTGTGGCCTTATATGGGAGTTATATGATTAACAGCTTTTTATAACATGCCTACAACTAACAAAGCATTTGATACCATCAACCATCCTAAATTAGTACGCAAGTTAGCAAACTTTGGCCTCCATGACTCTGTAATACACTGGTTTGATAACTACTTAGGGAACAGGCAGCAAAGAGCTTTTGTTAATGATAAAGTCTCTGAATGGCAAGAGACTAAGTTTGGTGTACCCCAGGGATCTATATTGGGCCCTCTGCTCTTCATACTGTTTGTAAATGACATACACTATGTTCAAACCCAGTAGAAAATCACACTGTATGCTGACGATACAGTCATAACATTTGGTCACCAAGACCCGGGCATTGTTGGCCAAACACTTCAATCTGATATGTCGCTGATAAAAGCATGGTGTGATTTCAACTGTCTCACCATAAATGTAGGCAAAACCAAAACACTGTACTTTTCTGAAAGGACTAACTGTCACTTTCCTGAAATAATGTTAGAACGCGCTGCCCTGGAGAATGTTCAATCATACAAATATCTTGGCATAATTCTGGACAAGACACTCACTTTCCAAGAACAACTGGTGGAGACCAATAAAGCGATGAACTCTAAAACCTGGCTCCTGAGACAATTAAGACCTATGCTCACCCAGAATGCCTCTATCACAGTATTGAAGTCATTAATTCTACCACAAATTGATTCTAGTCTAATTTTCCTCTCGGGGCTAACCCAACTTGATTTCAACTCACTACAAGTCAGGGGCGGATCCAGGATTTTGAAAAGGGGGGGGGTCCACCCCAGAAGTATGAAGTTTAGTACACCTAAATTATCAGCGCTATAATGTGTGTCGAAAGCGACATGTTTAGATAATTTTAGGGGGTTTGGGGGCATGCCCCCAAGGGTAAGAAATTTTAGAAAATATAGGTGTCGATTGGTGCAATTTATAGCATACTGGTCTACCTCAAGGCTGAGGAAAAAAATGAAAATATAGATGCCAATTGGTGCAATTTGAAGCGCTTTGGTCTAACCCAAGGTTGAGAAAATGTTGAAAATATATTTGTCAATTGATGCACTTTATAGCATTGTGGTGAACCCCAAGGCTGAGAAAATTTGGAAAATATAGATGTCAATAAATGCAATTCATGGCATTCTGGTGTACTCAAAGCTTTGACAATTTTGAGAAAATAAATGTCAAGTGATGCAATTTAAAGCATTCTGGTATACCCCAAGGTTGAGGAACTTTTGAAAATATAGATGTCAATTGACACAATTTATAGCATTCTGGTGTACTCCAAGGTTGAGAAAACTTCGAAAATGTAGATGTGAATTGATGCACTTATGGCATTCTGGTACACCCCAAAGTTAGCAGGGAGATGTCCAGGGGTAGCTGTCCTGTCAGCAGTTGATCTCCCTCAATGAAGAGTAACCACCTTATGTTCCCTGCCACCTTCTGTAGTTGGACAGTCCCAGTCTCTTACATTGGCTGCCACTCAACACAGTCTGCCCCTTACATTGGCTGCCCCTCATTCTAGACATACAAGTGGAGATCCTTATAGCTCTATATATAAAAGGGGGAAAGGGTCTGGACCCCCCTGAATCTGCCCCTTCATCAGGTACATGCTGCTATTTCTAAGTGGACATCTGGGAGTGGAGGTTCAGAAAATTTTGAAAATATTGGTGTTAATTGGTACACTCTAGAGCATTCTGGTCTACTCCAAGGGTGAGAAAATTTTGAAAATATTGATGTCAATTGATGCACTTTATAGCATATTTGGGGGTGGACATCAGGTATGGGCCAAAAGGGGGGGGTCCACCCTCGGCAAAGTCTATTTGAACAGCCTTATGGGTGGACCAAAAGGGGGGGGTCTGGACCCCCAGGACCCCCCCCCTGGATCCGCCCCTGCAAGTGCTTCAGAATATTGCAATTCGAATTTGTCTGAAAATTTATGTACCTAGAGAGGTCCATGTTGATGTGCTTCACTCAAGAGTTAAAATCACCAAGGTTGATGTTAGGCTAAAATACTTGCAAAGCAATTTATGTTATAGATTAGTCAAACGAGATGGAATTGACCTAATTCTAAATAGGAACACCAGAGCCGCCGATGGCCCACTGATAAAACAGCTAAATCCTAGACTTACTAGACATTCCAAAAATCCTTCCTACAAATCTATTGACACATGGAACGCACTCCCCCCTCACCTGAGGAACACAGAAGAAAAGAACTGTTTTAAAGCCAGATTAAAAGGTTATCTGAATGGTCAATTTCCTCTCATCTTACAGGACTGAAGTGCTCACTTGGTGCTTACTAAGGAGCAGCTCAGTCTACCGAACTTTACACTTTATCCTTTTTTTTAATGTTTCATACACCTGCTATTGTTTACTATAGTTATAAGCCACCACATATCTGTTTATTATAGATGTACACATGGGATAGATTGTAGACAAACTTTAGTTATAGCAAGCTGCGTAAACGTAAGATAGATATTAGATAAGCTGTAGACAAAGGTTAGTCATAAAAGGCCATGTATCTGTACTGTAGAGTAGAAGATTTCATACTTCAGATATTGATAGTTATATTTTTACATATGTATGTCTTCTTAATTTGTTCTGAACCATCCCATCTCATCTCATTTCATCTTAAGCCCTAGAGTTATCTTATCTGTGTAGTATTTGTATGTTATCTGTGTAATATTAGTTGTTATTCCAAGAAGCCCTGTACAGGTACAATCCTTGAAGGTCAATAGTAGCATGTTTTACACATTTGTCGCAATGTTAACCACTGGGCATTATGCACCTGTTCAGCCCAACTGGTGAACGACGGAAACCAGCGTTTCTTCACCCAAGATGCTGTCTGTACCAGTTTAACAAATAAAATAAAATCAAATCAAATACCAAATTTAACCTACCTGCTTGTCGTAGGAGCTCCATCGTGCTGTGCATGCCAGCCTTATTGAGTAGCTCTGTCAGAGTCTGTACATTCATACCACGGCCTGAGTAGTGTGTGAGTAGTTCGCGACCAGGTTCCTCTCTGTGCTCAAAGTCATTCACAGTGGACATGCTGATAGGAAATTAACATAATATAGTCACCAATAAAAGCTATCATAGTATTATAGGTATACAATTGCTTTTTATATTTTCAATGTTTTAATCCCAGTCAATCCAGAAAAAAGAGTGACAGTCAACAAAAATAACATTATGTTTCAGTTAAATATTTGTATTCATCATCTATGATATGAATAGTATCTAAGTAATAAAGGACTTAAGAGAATTGATATGTATAAGTGAATAAACTTTTCTTCTATAATATATTATCATGAACATCGATTTTCTTTTGGACAGGTATAGCTGTAGAGTAGTAGACATATTCATAAAAATTCCTGCTAAGTGTATGGCAATTATGTCAGTAACCTCATTTGTCATCAATAACATATAACTAATGATATAAAACATACCTTGTTGTGAATTCAGTATCTTCTGTGGCAACAACAAGCGTGCGCCACCGCTCACTCATCTTGAGCTCTCTTGCGAGTGACAGGTATAAGTCGCCTGGTAGATGGATTATATTCATGTATGGATCTAATGTCTCCTTTACTGTGATGGGAAAGTCGCCAGTAGAAATATGAGATGGATCCGTCATGACAAACTGTAAGATACAATATAATCAATCCAATGAATACATTCTTTGGGATGTCTCAGATAAAGGGATTATTCACATAGCAATTAACATCATTTTCCCCAGGCTTTCATATAAATGATATTAAACTCTAAAGGGTGGCCTAAAGTAGACTAAAATCCCAAACCATTATAGGCCTACCTGTGTTGACTGATCACCAATTGAAAACTTTGGAGTTGTCCCAGTAGACTGGGATGCTGTGCCCGCTGCATGCTGCTGTAGGTGAGACCGGTAACTCCCATGATGCTCCTGGTTGAGCCGAGCATCCCAGTCTCCACGTGACATGCCCGGATGTCCACCAGGAAGGGCAGCTGCTGAGCAGCTCTGATGGCTTGAGTTACTCATAGACCCATCCATGCTCATGTTAGGTTGGGTAGGCCTCCTCAAAGAAACAGCAGCTTCCTGAGATTTCCAAAAGGAGTTTTGAAGTGTAGCTTGGGACATTCTCTGTTAACTCTACTGCAAATAAAATAATAGACAGTCTTGAATAAAATCGTCATAACTTTTGAAGCTATATTTTAGCCCGCATTGCTTCTACTTTACATTCCCCCTAAACAGAAAGAAATTGCACTACATCAATATTTTGAAGGAGAAGATAAAATTAAATATCTATATGTAGCAATGTATTCATGTCCCATGTCGAATATAAGAAATACTCTATGCCATGATCATCCATGTCACTTATTTTTCTCCTTATGAGCTATGTCCCTGTGGTCATGTCACTATGAAGCTCCATGTTACATGTCGATTTTAAGAAAAGGCCATGTTACCATCCAGGGGTTGCCATGTCGAATTAAACCCTTTGAGGATGAATGTCTCTAAAAGATATATACCCCCTATATACCCCAAAGATGACATTTGTCGTCATGATGCACCAATGCAACCCCTGCAAGTAACTCGCGGGTGCTGCATTGGTGCATCATGCTGACCCTTTGGGAGTGTCTCAACCCTGTAGGGTCGTCACGATGCTTGAATGCAGCACTGGTGAGATACTCGCCAGGGCTGCATTCAAACATCATGACGACCAAGGGCATAATGCATTTAGGCATCATTATACCATCATGCCGTCCTATAATTTAATTTTAAGGGTTAAGGCATCCAATCCCAATAATATATAAAGGATATTACTTACCCATAAGTGAATGTCTAGCCTGTGAGCTACTGAGTCCTGTGGCTATGACCAATCATATACAATAGCGTTCTAGTCATAGGTATGACTGACTAGCCTAGGTTGCCCACCTTACATCTACTAACTGGGTTGAGGCCCAGAAAGGCATGGTGTTGGTATAATGTTGTGGATTGTACTGCGTGATCCGGCTGATGTCCCAGCTGCCCGTAACCCAGAAGTAATTTTTGTTCCCCCTTCTTCTAGTTCGGTTTGTCGTGACACACTGTATATCCTACTACAAGTTCGGGGCATGCTCCAGGTGATCAGGAAGTTTGGGGAAACCCAAACAGGACGACGTCACAGCAAACCACGGGATCAAAGTTCAGCGAGACCTAGAATAAACTAGGTCACCAACAAGTGCCCGTGACGTCACAGTAGTAGGTCCCCACCGAGGGAGCGCGGGTGCGGACACCGTAGCGATGAAGATAGCGCTCGATTCGCTCTTTTTCCACATGCATCACCTTCGTTTTATTCTGATTAGGTACTTGAATTACAGGGGTTTACCATTAATATATAGGGGCATCCGAGGATGAAAAAAAGGCCCCTAAATCATTTCTAAAAGTAATTTTAGCAGCAGCAATGTATTAAAGGTAAAAGTATGCCGGGTCTTAAAAGGGGCATAATTTCCCGGCCTTTTACAGGGATTTCACACGCACAGATCTTGTCTTGGGGTCGGTCTGTGGACATTTATCAAAGTTTTTTTTTCTTTATTGAAGTTATTCATGGGGCCTACCCGTATCGAATGTCGCTGGTCCCAAAATGTCCGCGGGTATTAAAAATCGATTTAACTTTTAACCCATGGCAGATATCCAGGGCCATAGGCTATGTGGCCGGTCTATGAACACTTCTTAAAGGGGCTTTCCTTAAAGGGGCTTCATATATGGGCGCTTTCCCCGGGGCGCTTTTATACCCGTATTTAAGGTCGGTTTGAAACCCATACCATCGCCATCCCCACAACTCGCGCGCCAGGTAACCCATGCAGTGGGCACAAAACGTTACCTAACCAGTCGTCAAAGCTGATTCTAATTGCATGGGAGAATTAGAAGTATGCGATTCGGCCCCCGGAATCAGACCAAATCAATTGATCTGGCAGAGACATGATCATACCCTTGGCTGCGATATCATGCACATAGACATGCAGTGACACCAGCATTAATTAGAACTACATTATACGCATTGAAATGACACCCCGTATAGAAGAACGGATATACATAATTACAGGGGCGGCGGATGGTGGATAAGGTTCGGGGGGGGGGGGGGGGGGGGTCCACCTCCCAAAGCCTGGTGTTGGTTGGAGTGAGTTACAAATAGGGGTCTTGGGGCCGTACCCAGGGAAATGTAGGAATTGGAGCATTCTGAGTCAAGAATGTTCTTGTTTCTCAAAAGGTTGGGGGGGGGGGGGTGATTTAAAAAAGGTATTATTGACAAACATAGAAAAAAGGCTTCGAAAGATGTAAACATGTAAAAAATAGTTTATTCAGTATCATATTGCATACAATAGTAATATACATTAATTTCCACAATATGTGTGTTAACCCATGGAGATTATTGATTTCCTCATTTTGATCAGCATCCGGGAGATAGTCTATTTGAATTATGTAGGGATATCCATGCATCCAAAAACGCTATGATATTTTGTGATGTACTCATGATACCAAAGTTTGCGTCTTATAGATGTTTGACATCCTGAACTGACTGCATGCTTAAATCAATCTTCATCGACACAGCCGCATCGTGGTGATATCTCATTATGGTGGTATCATACTGGGAGCTGAGTCATTCCCAGTAAACACACTTACGTTACTTAACGTTCACTGAACGTTATTTCTATGTTTGAAATACGTAGCTTTACTACGTAAAAACAACGTCCAAATGTAAGGGTTATTTTACGTTATTAAACCTAATTGAACGTTATTGAACGTTTATGTACGTATTGTAAACGTTATTTTCAGGTTTACTTACGTAAATTACCAAAACCTTACTTACCATAAATTTGTTACCATCTAGAAAATGCTATATAAACTATGTTATTATAATACAAATATAATCCTAGGTTGAGTTGCATCTAATTCCTATTTCAAAAACGTAAATATATAAACATAGTTCTATTTAAAATATTCTTTATCTCACAATTGCTCTAATTCGCTCCTAATATACACTAGGTGAAATATTGGCAGCTCTGGGAAGTGAACCCTAGATCTTTAGATTGGTAGTCCACCACTCTATCAACTGTGCTAAGCAGGCTTGTGAGTGTAAATGGCGAAGATAGGTACATTGATATTGGCTGAAACTGCACCTATATGATAGCTTAACTTGTCTCCATATATTAGCCAAACCTGTTTCTATATAACGATAGATGAGGTACCTATAAAACAAGGTTATGCCTAGACTAGGGTGTTCGGCAAACTCAGCATAAAAATAGCATATACTTGGGTGTTCACATGGCATATGCTTGAGCATAATAATGACATACAATGTGCATTTGAATGGAATTATACTCAGGCATATACCATATTGAATTGAAATAGGGATCTTATATATAAACCGCACATGGCTCATTAATGCAAATGTAGCATGTTTAAAGGATAGAATGTGTCTGTTTTGTTTATTGCTTGACAAGACTAATAACCTAAACATAATTATTATGTGTTACAATGTAAATACTCATACATTCGAATATTCTGTACTTGGGTATATATAGGCACTACATAACTAACAGGCCAGGTTAGCTCAGTTGGTTCAGCCATGGAATTCTAACCCAAGGGTCTAGGGTTCGGTTCTCAAAGCTGCCGCCATTTCCACTCGTGACCATAAGTAAACACTTAGTCAAAAGGGGCTTTATATTTTAATATTTTGAATAAAGATTAAAATGTTATCACATGGTTTCGAATCCTGTCAACAGCAATTCATTTTTTGAGGGTCACAGTTACAGATTTATTAGAGGTAGAGCACTTGTTGCATTGAATATTGTATATGTTTAATAAAGAAGTTTATGAGACTGGCTCAGTGCCCTAACAGAATGCATTTTCCAAACAAAAATAAATTGCTGCATACAGGATTCGAACCCACACCATGAATAACATAACGTAAATAAACGTGGAAATAACGTTTAATTAACCTGAGAATGACGTTCACATAACATATATAAACGTTATTTGACGTTTATTTACGTTTAATAACATAAAGCAACCCTTACATTTGGACGTTATATTACGTAATGAAATCATGTTTAGATAACGTAGGTGTGTTTACTGGGTTGTTTTACATCTTTGTAATAATCATGGAATTCGTTGAAGTAGTGGAATCTCCAAAGTTCTCCTGGGAAAGGAAATAAGAAGCACAGTTAACCAGACGTTCATTAGATATCAGAGGCGTAGGAAGGAAATCTTCATTTGGGGGGAGGGCAGGGGGAGTACTCCAACCAACTTTAAGTATATCAGCTCTTATAATGCATGATGTATCATAAACATGCTTGTATTGGATTGTATAGAAAAGTAGTATTTGAGGCCCATTTAGTTCTGATTGGGGGGCAAAGGCCACTCTGCCCCTGCTATTCCTTATGCGGGAGAGGTAAGGATTGGAAATTGTGTGTATTGTACTACAGGTCAAAATGTGTGGGGGCAAACATAGTCAGGCCCCCCTCCTTAGTGATGGGGGGGGGGGGGGGGGGGGCTGCACCCCGCCTCTTTTCCTACGCCACTGAATATAACTATAGTTTCCTCTCGAGTAGCAGAAATGAAATATTATGTGACCAGGCAGGTGAAAAGGGGTATTTATACCTTACGGGGGTGAATTGATAATTACAGTGTGTGTCAACATCTTGAAAATGAAATATTATAAGCTACATTCCCAGTAGTCTTGCGTGAATGAAATCTCAAGCATGAGTTGATATGTATAACAAAAAATGATGGATGTGCTCCAACTGCACTGTATCCCATAATAAATACTTAAATACGGTCGATTAAAAATAAATCAGATTTATTGTGCAGACTCGATCATAGTGAGTAGTTTATTAATGCTACTCCAGGGGGCGCCACTCTTCAGCCTGCCTGTTTCAATATGCTGTTGGCCATCGGACCTGGCGGCTCCAAGTATATAGCAGGTTATGGTGGCCAGCCTGGTTGGCCATTGTCGCTGCTTAGAGCCTGGCCAGCTGGTCACAGGCTTAACTTTTCTAAATATGGGGGGTTGTGCCAACCGGGAATGCTTGGTTAAGTACAATGGCAATAATAAGGTGTGCCCACGATGTTTTTTTGTTTTTTTTTGAATAGGTTTATTGACCAAAATATCATGTAAAGGTAGAACACGTTCTTCCAACTCGGTCAGTGGAAATATTTACAAGATATAATACAAAAAAAATACTTCTAATAAGAAATATTCAGTTCATTTTCGAGTTTGCCATCTTCTTGTGGGCAGTCCAACCACGTCTCTCAGGTGCAGTTCGAGCTACCCATCTTAGGGATATGTGACTAGATATTGATGCCCTCACCATCAGTAATGATGGTTTGAGAATCAAGTGTTCCTTGTGTTGTAATATTCCTGTTGATTTTGCACTCACAATATTACCCTTACAGATAACCTTTTAATTTACTCAACAGCATTGGCCACTTGGGAATTGTGTGATAGTAAATCACATATAAAAAAAAGAGTCTTGCTATTTGGAATGTAAGCAATTACCACTACTACAACAAAGAGTTTGATAATCATTACACGTCACATACTTCAGTTCTTGAGTTTCAACCTTCTATCTTATATATGAGAGTGGGACACCGAACAGCACCAGAAAGGAGCATACAACCTGGAGCGGCCCATGTCTCCTACTAGTAATATTATATACTATTTAATAACAGGACTGGGCAGAGCAAGAGCAGCAAGGGACGCCTCCACAGGGCAGGACCTGAAGGCCTTGTACGAGGATGCCCCCGGGGAGGAGAGCGCATATGCACTGTATAATGAATACTAAAATAGATTTTTTTTAAAATCAGATTTATTAAAGTAACCTGAAAAAAGTGTGACTTTTTAGTGTAGATTTGGTTCTAGGAGGAATTTAATTTCAAACTCTGTTTTCAGTTTTGAGTAATATTATGTGTAGTATGAAATATAGCGATTACACATACCGTGTTCGACGCAATAAGCAATGAGCCTTTGTTTTAGTCTAAAAATGCCCCAAAAAGGGGGGGGCGCTTATTAGAGGGAGGGCGCTTATTACGTCGAATACGGTACACTTAGTAACTGGTAGGAAATTTTGACCCCATATTCTCCTACCGTCCTTAAAAAAGGACGCCCCATCCCAGCTAACAAAAAAACTTTGTTTTACGTCAAAATAACGTTTTAAAACGTTATATATAACATCATGCCATAGTAAGCAGCCTTAGCGAAACGTTATTTAACGTTATATAACGTTATAAAATGTTGTATGACGTTTTTTGTTTACTGGGATATCTCAGGAACTAGGGTACATAGAGCTTAGCTTTTTCGAAAAATTGTTTCAGCTTTGCCAACTGACCCCAAAATAAAAATATCATGCATCTGGGTTAAAAACGCTGGGGTTAGGTGTATCTGGCTTAATTAGGGTATTTTTTTAATTAAAAGGAAAGTCACTACAACGTTTAGACAGCATTTACAGAAGGAAGGCTTGAATATGTAGGTGTACAAAGAATGATGCATGATATAACCCTAATATTATGCGTGATATAACACTGTGGTGCGTGATACAACGACCTTGCAATATGTGTAAGCAATCGAGACCCTGTAATTGCCCAAGCTCTGGTTCAAGATGATTTGAACCGTGTTAGTAAATGGTGTTCTGAATACAAGCTCACGGTCAACTCTGACAAGACCCACGTGTTGTGGTCTAGATCAGTTAATGACAGAATGGATACTAGAGTACTGCCAATCACGCTATCAGGGAAAACACTTCATGTTGTTGAAACCTTCAACTATCTGGGTGTGACAATTGATAGCGGGCTGTCTTTTGAATCTCACTGCGGTAGAGTACACGGCTCAGGTATGGCGAAACTCACCAACTTAAGGCGCCTGAAAAAGTATATGGATTTTTCTCTTGCGTTACTTTTGTATAAGCAAATGATTTTGCCCTGCCTGGAATAGTGTGATTTCATTGTTGAAAGTGATCCAGATGACATTGTGAAACAATTGTAAACTGTACAAAATCACTGCCTAAGATGTTGTAAGGGCATACGCGATCCTAGACTCATTTCACGTGCAGAGCTGCATGCTGCCTGTTCTATTAATAGATTGCATGAACGGCGTGAGCAGAACCTGGTTGGTCTGATGTACAAGCACAGTCGGCAACCTCATAATCTAATTGTCCAGACTAGAGTGCTCCGAAGCAATGCTAAAATGTTGTTGAAATTGCAGCGTCCCAAGGACAATCTCTATAGCCGCAGCCCACTATATAGAGGAGCGGCAAAGTGGGACAAACTAGAGCCTGCGGTGCAGGAACTAGAAAATTATGGTAAATTCATGAACAAGATCAAAAATGGCTAGACCTGTGATGACAACCTGTGATGTGTAAACTAGTAATATAAAGATTGTTGCTATTATTTATGAATTATATGAAACTTACTGTGATATAGCTTCTGCCCTTATAGCCAAGTGTGGCTGAGATGTCGTCTATGCTGGGAAAGATATATTGTTGTTATTATTATTATTTGCTACGTTGCACATGTTGATGTTCCCCATCTATCAAAACATGGTGCGTAAATGATCTGAATCTGTCTCTCACCGCTACATCCAAAAATTGCCATCAGTGTTCATTGCTCGCGTATATCCTTAGGACTGCCAGTACTTTCTGGAGGCGCACTGCCATAGCGTATTGTTTCCAATGCAAACGCAAAATCTTGGCTTTCAGGGGGCCCTTTTTACTATACACATTAGCCCGCTATGGCAGTGGTAAGGATATATGTATGTGTTTCTGTCAATGTGGACAAATGAACAGTCTACTTTTTGTAGTATTATTTTTGCTCTTATTATGAGCTTCATGATGATGTAAACATTGGCTCTTTTTGAAAGACGTGACTTGTCGCGGAATTGTGGTCAATAAAAAACTACCAAACTCAAACTCACTCAAAGAAAAATATAAATAGTACCTTTATTCTCCATGCCCTAGGAACAATTAGATTGTATAAATATGATGATATTTTGCTTTTATCAGATTTAATAAGACATAAAATGTCTGCAAAAATTGAAAAAATAGGAAACCTGGCAAATATCCAAAATTCTCTTAGAAGATGTTACCATGGCAACCAATGTGATTATATGGAGGAAAGTTTTCATAAATCCAAAATTGTCAGTGAGTTCCATTCATGCTTCACCTATAACGTTAGAACTTTAGGATCAAATTGATGTTTGTTTTTCGACATTCTCAGCAAGATTTCTTTTCAGAACCTGTATTATTTGTCACAGTAACATAAATATTTACTAAGCAACAGCTTGTCAAACATACCTAATATTGCTGGAAATTTGCAGGAAGGAAAAAAGGAAAACTTGAACTAGTTTGTGGCTAAGGTTAGGTGAGGTAACGAGGATTAGATGTTTCCCGAGTGACCCCAACTGTTGTTGCTAAGGTTACCAATTTGAAAGCACACCCTCCAAACAGAACTTAAGAATGACGCAAGTTAGTATCTTGTGTATTTCCTGGGAAAAGCACAAGCTGTATACACAACATAGACATGGGGGATTCTCAAGAATAGTGAACATTCCTAGTGACGATCATGTTCAATTGTGATGTGTATTTTATGCATGCAAATAACAAGAAATTCCACAAGTAGAATGGTGACATGAATTTCTTGGCACAAGAAAATGTCAAGAAAACGTTTTAGAATCGTTCTGAAATTCTCATAGGGATCACGAGTAATGACTCAAGAATAGAATGAGTTCCACTTGAGATTTTGTTTGCAGGGCACTCATTTAGAACATCATAATTGAATAAAAGACTGCAATAGCTTGAATTTGATACCAAAAATACAAGCTTCTTCCCCCCCCCCCCTTTTTTTAATTTTTTTTTTACAAATAGTGCAACATTTTCAATATAACATGCTACCCCCTGATTTTGATCACTATGTTAACTATCTATATGCATATCATACATTATAGACATTTCTAAACAATGTCTCCTCCAGATAAAACTTGTTTAATATTTCAGATATGTCTGGAAAAGGTTTAGTTCTATGAAGTGTTATGGTGTTTGGTTCTATGATACATATATGTTATATTAACATGCATATACTATTCAAGGAAGAGTAACTAATAAAATATATGTATACAACAGGATATTAAGTTATCTGGTTTTATACTCCACACACAGAATGGGTGTATGTAGCAACTAATGCCATTCTAGGTATCATTTACTTATGATAAATTACTAGCTTCCTCTGATTTTAACATTGATTACAATGTCATGTTTGTTTATAATTATGAATCCTACTAATTGTCACTGTCCATACAATATTTCGCAGTTGTGAGTAGAGCAGGTTTATGCCACATCATATCTAAGAATTGTGTATTTAGTACTGTGGCAGTGTGCAACGTCAAGAACTCCCAGGGATAACGAATAGCTATATGAATTATTTGCATATGTTCATTGAAATCTAAATATAATATAAAATTAACAACATCCATATCAGATAGACCCATGAAACACGCCAAGGTAACCAGATTGTAATAATGCTCATTTTTTAACAACAGGGGGGCGGGGGTAAAGATTTGGACCCCTTGACCGGGGGGGGGGGGGTAAAAAATTTAGACCCCACTTGGGGGGGTCAAAAATATTCAACCTGTTTTGAGGGAAAAAGCCCGCGCGTTACTATGCTACAAAGGGGCGTGAACGCGCGTGATTTTAAAAAATGAGCACTCCCTTACATGGTTACAAAACTAATGAATATCACGAAGATGATTATGATTTGTTAAATAAAAAAATTAAAAAATTAAAGAATTAACACTTCCATATTAGCATGTTAACATTTCTAACAACCAATTGTGTTGATAAACTACTTACGTTTGCCTAACTGCAACCTGATGGGGACAAGCTAGAAGTGTTTAACATCTACACAGGTGTGACTAATGACACCTAAACATGTTAAGCTTATTATGTGACCAGGCATGTGAAGATGGGTACTGACGGGAATCAATGATTCAAGTTTGTCTCAAGATCTTTAAAACTAGATCTGTCATATGTGCCAAATTCCCATTCCATTCCAAATATACAATATGGAATATTTCCCAGTAGACTGCAGTATTTTTGAGTCTGTGTCCCACTTTTTTGCAATTCTGATGGCTCCTATAGTAGCCAAACCCGCAACTAAAAATCCCCCACGAAAGCTGGTTTTCTAAGGACAGGTCACATCTTTACATTTCTGAGGAGAGGAAATGGTTATCAATATTCACCTTGGCATAATCATTGACATAGGCCTGTTTTTCCTTGGAAGCTTCATGTTGATTGGCAAATCGTCTGACCCAAGGATGTAAAAGTCTAGCCTCTGGATAGTTATTTTTCGTTCCACCTGTATATGTAGATGGAAACATAAGTCAGCAATCTTCAGGCAGGATGGTCAAATGTTATACAATCATATGTGGTTGAAACAGAGAATTTGACAAACCACTTGCAGGAAATTTGAGTTGGTCAGAATATGAATATACATATCTCACACTTAGTCTTCATGATAGGCTCAGTTTCAGGTTTGCACTAGTTCATTGATTTAAAGTATGCCCCATAACAGATCACAGCCAAGCTCGGTCAACGGTAAAACTCTAGTTAGGTAACCATTCCCTTTCTTTCATGTTTATTAGCTCAGGGGACAGAACAGCTATACCGATTCTGGGAGGACAAGGATCTACAGATATTATCTCGTTCACCCAATAAAAACCTAGTAATAAAACTTACCAGTCAGTAAGCTGACAACAATTCCCACCAGAAACGAGATGATCATACTATACATGCCATACCACAAATATGATATGGAGTATATCTTAGCAAGCACCCTATTCATCTCACTGTGAGGGATAAAGGACAAGATGGTTAAAGTAATTAACATCACAATGTATAAGGCAACCTATAGTGCATAAGTTTTGATCGATGGTAAAGGGTAGGCTAACATTACAGCTATATGCTTTGCTAATAATTGAGTGTGCGATATCATGTCTCATATAAGTATGAGCAGTTTACATAAAAAGAGATGCCACAAAGAGGAACACAGGATGCTGTTGTTCAAATCCCCTAATCATGAAAGGAATGCAAGAATCAAAACAAGAGTATACATACACTGGGGCCTCTGTGGGTGATGGCATGGAACCAAAGGCAGCCGTGGTTGCATTCACTGCTGTTTGTGCTGCACTTGTAAGGAGATGAGGTCTGTACATGGTGAGATACTCTGTACAGTTGTCTATAGGAGACCCCAGGTCTACAGGTGGCACCTTAGTACTGTAGGATCCAAAAGCCACCCATATAGCCATTGTAAAACCCACAACTCCTCCTGCTGCTGCCCCCTGTCAATGAAAGCAGGAAGAGAATTAGCCTACTAATGCACAGTGTTTTACTAAAGACACATCAGTTTAATCCTCATCTAGGATGGTGCATATAAACATGGCATGCATTTAATGGGTAATGGATAAACATGCCCCCCCCCCTGGGTTTTGGCAAAGGAGATCCACAATAAATAAAGTCTTACGCTATGACTTTCATTTTAGAATAATTAAACTTTGTGCACAGACGTCTAGGGAAGGAAATCCAAGGGAAATATCCTTATACAAGCTGTGAGTTTGATAATGCATTACTGGTGCCACAACATATAGGATGTTTATGTTCAAGTGAGTGTTAATACATGTATGACTTCAGCTGTTCAACAATGTCCCTCAATTCTTTTTCAAAATATATTTTTTATATCTTGAGAGTTGCATTACATTCTACCTAAGGATACACAACAATGTGAGCTACATGTACAGTTTAGAGGAAGTGTGAGATCTTTCTTTATCTTGATGTTACCTTTCCATTGACAAATGGAAGCATGATGCCCATCAGAAACATGGCAGTTGTAGGGGCTCCTATAGCTGCTGAGAAGGAGAGCATCGACCGAATCACAGTCCCACCAAGAACACTGACTGCATATGCCAGACTCATGGAGATCAGACCAAATATAACAACTAGGAAGAGAAATGATATTGGTAAATACAAATAAGGATAACATCAAATAAGGATAACATAAGTGTCTGTATCTATATAATGTCTATTTGTGCCCCCTTTAATTCTATAGATATAAGTGACCCTTTGCCACAGGTAAGGCTTTCTGATTCTTCTTGACTGATACAACTTGCTCAATCACTTTTGGTTATCAAAGAGAATCACCAGAGAATCCATCATAATGTATTCCTGATAATCCTCCATTTCATCTCTAATTACACCAATACATATCAACCAAGAATTCCCCTTACCTAAACCTTTTGTTATTAGGACATTCTTCCTCTCAGGTAGGTTTGGCCAGACTCTCCTGAGAACATCATCCCACATGTTGGCTGCAGCAGCGTTCAGTGATGATGAGGCTGTGCTGCAATACATTAGAATGTTGAAACTGAAAAATGAACTCATAGTATCTCATCATTCCTTAGTTATAACATTGATTCCCCATCTGCATATTATGTACTATAAAACAGTAATTTCATATAGAATGTCATTACCCTTAGCCAAATTACATGACTTAATGAACCTTGCTGTCATTTATAATTATGCACTTAATAGTTATGCATATTCATCAAGGCAAATTAGAATTAAATATTACAACATTTTTGCAACTTAATTGTAACCAGGTGTACCTGAGTGAAGCAGAGGCCAGGCCTGCAAAAAGAAGTCCAGGTATACCTGGTAGATGAAGCTTATCCATCACAAAATGGGGTACAAGCTGAAAACATGTACATGTATGATGTAAACAGGTTATATATGGGAATATATCAATAACATCATTGACACTTGTAATATTCCGTATGGCAGTTATCTAGGAGTGGTATACCATTACTTCAAAGAAAACCTTAAGCATTAGATCCTCCACATGACCAATTAATAATATTGAATATAAATGTTTACCTGGTTTGGGTTATCCAGGTAACCTGCCTTCAGAGGATCACATTCTATACTGGCATAGAAGGCAAACATGGATAACCCTGCCAGGGCAGCTAAGGTGATCATCACAGTGACACCTGGCATCACTAGCAACACACACCTACATAAAGAGAAAGCAGAGATGCCTTTAACCTATATTATTAGTAAAAGTAATGATGTATATGATAATAATAGTGATAATTCTGATGTCTAACCTCAGTTGGTACACTATGAGGCAGCTATAAGCAGATAAATGACAGTACTCTGGATTACATTCAGTTTTCATCGTAATTTTGTAGGATTAGGCATCTAGCATAATACAGCAGTTCAAACTGTCTAAAGTAAATAGATATTACACCTATATATATTACAACTATTTCAGAGTTACTTACCAACGTGCCTGAGAGAGAGTTGGGAGGGAGCAGAACCTCTGGAAGGAAGACTGACTTGCGCCATATGTATAGAAGAAGTTAAACATGAGGCCCACTGTGTTGCTCCAGAAGGTGTTCGATAGCGTAGGGTCAGGGTCCATGCTGAAAGTAATTTATATGATTTATATCATTAGTTGGAATCTAACATTCACGGCAGTGACTCATTTGATCTGATTGGTTGGTAAATATTATAGAATCTCTAATCATATGGATAAATCTGAGGTATAAATGAAAGTACAATGTAGTAGAAGATCCCTGTTAACTCTTCCTTTACCAAGGCATTTTTGTGTGATTTTCGGACTCTAGGGGATGGGATAACCTTTCAAAAACTGTATCAATCATGTAAATATTCCAAATAGAAGTCAAATGCTGATGTTTCAACCTAGGCTAGTAGGCAGAAGAGCCGATATGCCAGTTATGTGTATTCATATCGATAAGGGAGATAAAGCAGTTTCAACATAATCATTCAAATTTTTTAAAGTGATGAATTAATCAAAGTTCAAACAGTAATATTTCAGGCCTCCCTTCATCAAATGAGATGAAATAAAATTCATAGGGTAGGTACCTATAAGTACTTTGGAATATTGTGTATAGAATGAGTATGTTATGCACATTCTATTTGGTTACCATGGCAACCAAAGTATCATAGAATCGTTATTTTTGGTGAATCTGTTGCTATGGCAACCCATAGTTTCGGCAATAATGCACCAAAATGAGCAAGGAATGTTAGGACCATCTTTTGTATCATGAAAAACTGCCCAAAGTAGGTTTTCACTAAAAATATCATATTGTCTGATGTATTTCATTATTTAATGAGGGGCTTTACTTACTGAAAGAATTGTAATCTGTTCCAATCTCCACATGTTTTCCAGACCAATGACATACTACCAACACTCATAACAGCCTGTTAATTGACATATTGAGTGATGTTTACAATATCCATTTGTATACAGGTAATTCAATCAAGTCCAATGTATAAATATGTGTGATGTTTATGCCATGCCTATGCTATGATTATTTTTATATACTATACTCTGTGTCTTATTTCACCCAGGAAAATCATAGCAGGTCATCATAATTATGATGGCACTATGTGCAGTGCTGTAAACAAATTTTCCTCAGTGCTAATGTTCAGTATTAGCAATACATTTTTTAAAATCATATGAAACTGTTCGATGTAATTTCTGATATAATAAATTTACTGAAAAGGTGGAGAAATAGAAACAGTGAGAGAAAGGTACACCCCATTGCCTTACCTTGATACAGATAGCTAGAAGGGAGATGACCATAATGATGAATTGAAACACATCAGTCCAGATGACTGCTTTAAATCCTCCCTGGTAAATAAATACATATTGTGTACAACCAAATGAAATGGGGAAGTTCCAGGCAACTTTCAAGTGTGTATTTATATCTCAAACACTCCATGGACAAGCATTTATACATGATTGTTTGAGCTTGCTTAATCATTGCTATCGAAATAGTACTTATAGGGTATACGTGTCTTAGATAGAAATATCAAAAAAGGATTAAATGACTAGTATCCACTAGAACTAAGATAGTCGTTCATCTATTTACCAATTGGCCATACACTGCGCATCAAGGCCATCAAGAAAGGTACTTCTTCATTATCAATGCAAGGTAATAATCAAATCGATGCAAGGTGATGATTAAATCCAAACTAAATTACGCACTATAGTAGTATAGATGATGGTTGTTCCACTGCCAATGAGGATGGATGCCCAAGTAGGAAATCCAGTCACTGTTGCACAAAGGAGCATATATATAAGAAATGTGGACAAATAAACAATTCAATCAAACATGTGAGGCTTTAAGGATATGATAAAATAGTCGATATACCAGATGCTGTCAGAGAGATGGAATGCAATTCACGATGTAGCAGAAATTGTTGGGTTGTGGTATGATTACCATATCTATGCTTAGAGATATAAAGTGATAATTCTTAAACAATGGGGGGGGGGGGGTCTCAACTCCTCTTGAGACAACAAATCCGACCCTGGGACTGGGAGAAAGAGAGGAGAGGGGGTGAACAGAGTAATTTCCACTCATTCACGCGAAATTCCAACCCCTCCCCCGCTATTGCTATAATAAGAAGATCATTCCCCTCCATATTTTCTCCTCTGTCTGACATTAACTCTGTTGTGATGTACCAGCAAAGCGTAGGGTAGATACAAAGGCCCTTGGCCTTGCACAATGGGAATAAGACTATTTATATAAAGAATAGGCAGGGGATTTACCGGCATTTAAAGCAGTGGCTGGAGCATAGGAGACGATTCCAGAATATATCATCTGCAACACAAACAATGATTTCATTTAACCAGGAAGATGTATACTAATTCATACATGTAATTTATATTTTGGAATAGCACTGCTTAGGCCTATAGAATCTGTAATGAATGAAAATAAGACTTACCATAAACGTTAGGCTTGAGCATGTTCCAAGGATAGCAATAAAAGTAGAATTGTACCGTAGCTTCAGGTACTGAAATTCACAGAATCACAACTTTCTGAATTTAACAGTATAATAATTATGTTGTAATTTAATGCCATGACTTTTACATTTTCGACATGTGCACAATAATCCTCACATACATCAATACACCCAAGTTCCAGCCAAAAGTATGATACTTCCCTAACATGTTATGTGCGGTTGTTGATTATCTTGCATTCCCTGGGGCTACAATAGGTATGTAAATAGCACAGAAAATCTATTGAAACAAGGAATTTAATTATTTTAATGTTATTAATATATTTTGAAAATTGGAATTTTGTTTGCCATGGAAACAGTGATGATTCGGAAATGAAATTTCTTCTTTTTATTTCCTTCATTTCAGTCAAAAAATATAAAAAATATACAAAAAGATCTCGACCCTGGGACTGGGAGAGAGAGGAGTCTCCATTAGAAATGTCAAGAACTAAATTCTCTTTCCAATGATATAATTATTATTGATTTCTCTAGCTCTTCATTTCGCTCATACCAATGTCCGAAGACAAAAACAGAATTTGGCAAAAGGGACCAAAAGTGGCCGGATTTGGGCCGAAAATGGTATCAATTTTAGTCATAATTACACTTTTTAGTCCAGTAGCCATCAAATCATGTCAGAACATTTTACCAAATCTGTTTCAAACTGATAAACATATAGGCGGCTCCCAGATTTGTTGAGAAAATAAAATCTAAATCGATGATTTCATTGGTTTATGGACTATTTTTGTATTGGGTGGAACTTAGTGCGGGAGCTATAATACCAATAGTATTATGACCCTGTTACATTGCCTGATCAGAGGCAATAAACACACAATTGCAAAATGGAAACTATCGGACCCTTTGTAAAGCTCTGTTCGATATACTATCAAACACTCCTAGGCATACCAGATGAGAATTGACCTGAGCTGGGTAAAGGAACCTGACACCCAGAGCATCTGTGGTGATCAGGAAACTGACAAAGAGAAGGATACAGGAGCCCAGTGTAATTTATATAACAGGCTGATGTAAGAGATGGGTGAGATAGGCCACTGGTATGCGTAGGAATGTAAACCGGTTTGCTCTTTTAGGCCATTTCTCTTTTTTTATATATAAATTACAATAATTCAAATAAATTTGAGTCAAAATGGCCTCCACCAAAATCGATTTATGGCGGATTTGCAAATCAAAACCATTTGGCGCATAGGCTTAAACTGAGCAGCATGATTATACTTATAGAGTAGGAGCCTGTATATAGGAAGAGGTACAACAGATCCAGGGCTGAAAGATGATGGGAGCTAGCTCCGTCGTACCTTCTGCTATATACAGGTTTCTACTCCAAGTGCAGGGTCACATTTATATATAGCAGTGGGCCATTACAAGCATGCTGCTCAGTTTAAGCCTGTGATTTGGTGCCATTGGAGAGTTGTTAATGTTCAGGCTGTTTATAATCGGGCCTCAGCCCCCTCCTTCAAACCTTTTTAAATAAGTAAATATACAAAGAAATCATCTACCTTGGTGGAGGACCAAACCGACTCACCTCATTGATGCTGGTCAGTCTGAGAGGGTGGAAGACTGGCACCATGAAGACAGTAGCCAGCATAGCCCCCAGACTGACCCCCAGAAACTGCCACCAGAAGGTCACACCATTGAGGTAGGTCTCAGCAGGGAGCCCCAGTATCAGCACTGTAGAGATAAAGGAGGCCATCAGGGAGATAGCTACAGGAAGGGTCTTCAGGTCTCTACTCCCCATCAGGTACTCGGAGGTGGTGGATCTCTTCATGGACCGGATGGCATAGTAAATCCCTATACCCATCGTAACCATGAGCATTCCAACGAAAATGACATAATCCGCCACGTGAAGGGATCTTGCAGCAGCCATCTTGGATGTGTATCCCCTCGATATTCCCCTTCAATCTGTTTTGGCCCACTCCTGGTTGCTAATCTACTCCTGAAATACAGAAAAAGGAAGACCATGACGTCTAGACTAAAACTAAAAATGGCTATACTTTAATGTGACCCATAAAGTATTACTTATGAAATGAGCCACAAATTGCATTCGCTGGAATCTAGGTATGGGCACTCAAAGATAGAAAGGTCAAAATGTTAAGAATACGCAAGATGTGCAAATTTGCATTTCGTCAAGGGTCAAGGCACCCATTTAAGGTCATCTCAACATGCCTCTATCTATCCTGGTGAGATGACTTGCATAATACATGGGTATGGCATTGTCAGATAATCATGACATTCAACCATGCTAATCATCATAAACTCAGTTTGCCAAATGTAATTAGATACCACATTTCAATGATCATAAGGTTTATATCTTGAGCTAAAGCATTCTCGGTCTAGTTTTGTAGGAATCGCATCTCAAACTTGGGATGATCATTTCGGTTTTTGAGTAAAATAACCTAATAAAGTCTGATTTTGTAGAATTGTGATTCTAGGAGGCATTTTCAATATAAGTTTCCAGTTTTTAGTGACTGATAAATACTGAAGAAAATAGGTTCCATTCACAGTAATGAAATTGTTTCCATGACAGCCGGAAAGTATCATATGGGCCAATGTTGCACAGAAAACGTTTATTCTTTTGCATATAAATGTTGCATCAGATGGGATGTATTGAAGAAAACCATTGTATTCTATATGAAAAAGTGGCCAATAAGAGAAAAAACGACGGAGGCTGGTTTTGACGGAAAGGGTCACATCTTTTTTTGAGATGTAAGGATCTAGGCCTAGTCCCCTGAGTGCACCGGTGTGTACTACATCACCCAGAATCAGACCCAGTAAACTATTTCCCACTGGCACACTTCTAACGCACATCCCCCTGCGGGGAAGGTCAGGTCAGGTGTAGCAAAGGATTGAGGCCCTTGCAGGTGTGTTAGTGAATACACTCCCTGCAACATTCTGATGGGAATACAACTGCTATGCTTACACTCTGTCCCTATCTTTTTTTGTCAGCGGAGGTTTGAATTTGAATTAATCTCAACATTATTACCATTTATCATCATGGTCATCGAGAAAGAAAAATAGTATGCATGAGCCCTTGAATTGGAAACTCCAAACCCCATCATGAATAAATCACATTTTGCCAATACAAGAAATTACTCCGTGTCATATGACTTATGTTTGTACTTCTAATTATTTTCTTATCAAGGGTATAATCAGGACAATATTATAATGCCTCATTTCTAACCAAAACCAGCAATAGCCAGACTTTGCGTTTGTAGGTCTATAGGGGTGCATTTTGTAATTTTGGTCTAAAACGAATTTACTTTATAGGCTCAAATGGGCCTCAAATGTATATAGGTTGGGGCAGAGATACAATCAAAGCATGGAGCAGGTGGATGTTTGGGATCCTCCAGTAGGTGGGTCAGTCAGCACCCCACCCTCTGCACCTCTGACACTGGAGAAGATATACACCTGTGTACACCAGATTCAATAGATGCCCACCTGACACCCTTGGGCAGGTCCTTGTGTGTAGACCAGATACGTGACTGACACTTTATAAAGTTTCCTCCAGGGTGTGTGAGAGAACATATGTTCAAATTTCAGTGGGTTCTGCTGCTCACGTTAGACGAAGTTTTGTGTTATGATTTTGATGATACGTAACCTAGAGCAAATATCCCCTCTAATTCTCTCTGCAAACGTTTTATAACACTAAATGAACTGGATACATAGACACAACTCCACGCCATTGACATACATGTACACGAGTTGAAGCTGGGGCGTATCACACGAGACTGACGGCCGAGTGTGATACGCCCCAGTGGGTAGACTGTGAGTAGATCACGAAATAGCGATGATGTAGATCACGAAATGATTAGCAGAAATTGAAATCGAATTGAAATAGCTTATTATAGCAGAAATATTGAGATGTCAGCTGCATATTAGACATATTGCCCATGTGTATAGTTCTTTTCACACCAGGTAGTCTATATATGAAAAGGGAATGCAAACAAATCCAGGGCACGACACATCTCTGACCGGGTGCCATCTCTGACCGGCCTGAATAAAAACGGTTTATTTAGGGCAGATGATGATAAAAGTGGGCAACTAATTACTTCTTTAAAGAGTTCTAACATCCACTAACCTTTTTAGCCAAATTCTATATACATCTGCCCTAAATAAACCGTTTCCATTTTATAGCCGGTCCGAGATGGCACCCAGTCAGAGATGGCACCCGGTCAGAGAGATGGCACCCGGTCTGAGATGAAACCATTGGCCCAAGTTCGTGAGACACAGCCATATGGGCGAGAGCCTGTGCAAGGAGTATTAAAATAATACCAGTGGGCTAGCTACACTGCCCTCTCCCACCATTTTTTCACTGTGGTAGCTCATCCATCACTGACTTCTCTAAACACGTTTACAGAAAAACATTTCTAGATCTTGCTATCAATATGTTTGGGTGGAAGTTTTTAAACTACACGCACATTTTTTACAGTGTATGGGTGAAGGGTGCAGTGAGCTGTGGGACCAGGTGATCATGCCGTCCTGGCCAGGTGACTTCAGTAGGAGGACCATGAATCAGGCTTTGCTTGGAATTTAATAGCCTATAAAAGTATAATAAAACTATGGCACCCTTTTATATTTGATGATTATTCATTGGCTTCTAGGTATACACATTATACAATGGTATCATTGTGTATAGATGTTCTTTTTTTACACAAAATTATAGCATGTGGCCTATTCAAGGGGGAGTATACCATTTTATATGGACATACTGATGGCAGTCAGTACACTGGTGGGTATCAATAGTACTGGCACAGTCCAACTGCTGGTCACACCAGTGCAACTTGTCTAGACCAGAGGACTGCATGCTGGAAAGGAAAAACCAGCAAACTATTTGTTGGTTGCCTGAGCCTTTATATACATGGGGTACTTTGCTGGGGAAAACAGGCTCACAGGGCTATGACATGCCTGCATGTGGTGGATTCTGTTTGGGGGATTCTAAATATAATTCAGGTGTTAAGTGTTAACAAGGATGACCTAGAGGTTTGGATCTATGGTAGGAGGACCGTCCCTTTCAGTACAGTTTCTAAATTTTATTCTAACATCCCCCAGCAATAGAAGTGTAGATATAGCCTAGCCAGCTACTGCCGTATTTATGTGGGTGCAGAGGGGTCCCCCTCTGAAGTCGGAAGGTCGCCGAAATTAAGGGCCCTCAGGTCACAAAGTCACTCTTTTAGACCATCTTTACTATAATATAGTCAAACATCTTCAAAAGTCGCCAGGTCGCTTTAATTATTGCACCAGGTCGCCTGGAAAACAGCCCAGGTCGCCAAGTCGCCTTTGACCCCTCCGGAGCCACATTTTTAATAGTTAAGATACCTCTATCATACACATGCCGGATCAGTCTCACATTCACAATATAACCTTCTGCTATATCTTACTTACCTATTATATGAAATATATCCAACGACAGAATCCTGATCGATGCGAGAATTATAATCCTTTGAAAAAATACGTCAATATGCATATATTATAGACAGACTGGTTTATTGACGAAGACACCTCCCGATGTGAGTCCTCCCTGCTACCAGCCGCCCATGTGAAGCTTTAAAAGTCCCCACTCCTACTACCATGTAGACCCAAGCACTTACTCTGAACATCTCTGCATTTCCCCTCAGGGAGTTGTCATTTTCTACAACAGAGGGGTCTGGGGTGTCAACAACCCCTTCCCTTGACAGTGTCTTTTTGACCCCCCCCCTCCTGTTTGAAATAGTAAC
Organism: Harmothoe impar; assembly: GCA_947462335.1. NCBI lineage: Eukaryota > Metazoa > Annelida > Polychaeta > Phyllodocida > Polynoidae > Harmothoe > Harmothoe impar. The sequence goes on along the minus strand of OX381709.1, from coordinate 48,664,761 downwards.
ACACATGCTATTTTGTTCAAAGGGGGCAAAAAGCCTTCCCAGATGAGTCGAAATTTGGCCCCACTTCCAAATACCCCCTCCTAGATTGTTAAATATAAAATGACCACTCCCTAATCTTCCTGTCACGTTCTTTTATATGGTCACAGCCAAAGCATCCCACACTCAAGTGATCTGCAGGTTCTCACTTTTAGAAATACATTCAAATAAAACTCCTTAAAATGTGTGTGATATGCAAACATTTAGTGAAATATAGCTGTGAACTATACACTTTCTAGCGTGGCATGCACGCTTGAATTCTACAATGAGTGTCCCTTAATTGAGGGGAAGTACCCACCAGGTTTATTTTGGTGCCTTGAGGGGTCACCTTCAAAGTGTTTTTATCTTTATTTCCTAGTAAGTTAAATGGCACACCTGCTAAGTTCCAATAAAGGGAATGGGATGTTTACACACAGAACTGTGAACAGACATGGAAAGGAATCAAAAGATTCTTCCCTTAGGGCAGGTAGAGTTTAAATCTTTGCCACTTGACTTTTGAGCTCTATTCCTGACCAAACACCTTTATATGATACTTGGTATGCTATGCACTTCAACTTCAGGGACAAATACATGCACAACCTACTACATTTTCCCACAAAGAAACGCTAGGAATACCAATGAAAAAGAATAGAAGGGAGAGAAATAAAGCAATAACAGCTAACCCCCGAGAAATATCACAACAAAAACGACATTTATCCTATAAAGGATAACACGGCGATTTATATAAAGTGCAAATAATGTACCCTTGAATTACCGGCAGATCGGCATATGCAACCTATGCTATAGGCTAAACGAATGTGTCGCTATAACTATATTGGCAGTATTGTAGTTAGATTATAATTTCCTTTTTTTTAAATGCTATCCTAAAGTACCGTTGTATATTAGGGCCTCGGCGTTTAGAGGTATCATAGCATTATAAAATATAGGATATCTGTCCCTCTGTGTGTCATTGTATGTCTCTGTCTCTCCTCTCTGTCTGTCATTCTCTGTCTGTCTCTGTCTCTGTCTCACTCTGTCTCTTTCTCTGTGTCTGCATGCATGTCTCTCGATCTGCCTCTGCCTCTGTCTCTGCATCTGTCCCTCTATCTGTCCCCCTATCTCTCTCAGTACAGTAGGTCCTATCAAAATGAATATAATAGTCGATTGATATGCCCTGTATTGAGAGCCCATGGTGAGGATACAAAATGAGTCGGCTCATCTGGCCATCCATAATTATAATCAGAGAGAGGTCAGGAGAGAGTTAGACATTTTATAGTGTCGCTTTGTCTATAAAGGTTATAGCACAGTTACAAAGATCAGAGCTATGGGATCAGAGGGTCTGTGTTTTTCCACGAAATGTATTTGCTTTGAATAGCCAAAGCAGGCTATCTACATGCATGTATACACGGAGGTGCAGCTATAAAGGCTGAATAGTGAACTGTGCCCACCCCCACGGCACTGTATACGGAGGCTACATTAGCTTACAGTATACATGTATACAATGTAATGCATGTCCGGGAATGCATAGACTCCTTTTAACTATACCTTTAAGCTATAGGCCTATGATATAGCGGAGGTGTAATACCACTGTGTAGGTAGGCTACTGGTATGCTTGTAATCGAATTGAAATAGCATATTATAATGATAACAATATCTTTTATTGACAACTAAAAGAGAAGACGTTTCTGACGTATGTGTCATACACAAAGGTTATATTGAGATTTGACGACGTGGGAAAATATCCTATAGGTTATACATAAACTATCTAGATCTATACTGACTATCTTACAATACAAGTCAAATGGTAATTTACTACACTACAATACAGGACTACACAAGTGTAAATCGACTAGGGAATTACATGTGTGCAAGCACACAGAGACAAGGATACATGGCATACATACACACTCAGAAATGTCAGCGTCATTGTAGCTAAAACCACTCTCTGCCCACTCAACAAAAAACGTTATTTAACATTTGCAGACGTTCTCACAGGGTTTGCAGGAGAACGTTTGCTTTAAAATGTTGTATATAAACGTTTCTATTTAGTTCATAATAAAAACGTTGCTATCTAAAACGTTATCTAACCTTTATGGAGGGTTGAGAGGAGAACGTTTGTTTCTATAACATTTTTAAACGTTTTAACAGGGTCTGAATAAAAACGTTGGTATCTAAAATGTTATTGAACGTTTTTTCATGCTTTGGGCAAAATCCATGTGTATCTAAAATGTTATTGAACATTTTCATATGGTTTGGACTGAAACGTTTGTATTAAACGTTATTTTGACGTTGATAAACGTTTATATTGATAACATTATATACTACCAGGAGGCAGCACTATTCTTTTGATAGGATTTTGCTGGGTCTTTACCACCTTCTCCTAGGTAAAACCTATCAACATGGTAATTATAAAAACTTTTTTTCAATCAGTGAACTTACAGAATTTTATATCAAATCTATATCAAATTTATATCAAAATAAAATGAATGATGGCTACTTTATTTACAGAATGTGTAAAGAAAATACCCAATCTCTGGGAATTATGAATCCCATAAAGTCGCACTGGCTCTAAGGTTTCCTCATGATATCTATGCTGAAAGATGTTCCATCCCTCGTAATCAAGCAGACTCTCATCAGCATAGTGATGAGAGATGCAAATAGAGGTGACAGTGTCAAAGTCGCAGGAGAAAACATATACCAGCCTTGGTAGCAAATGAAAAGAAAATTAATATACCCCTCAATGAAGGTCCCAAAATACTGTTGATTTAAAGCTAGGGATATCGCTGTTTGGTTTAGGAAAGAAACGTTATTTTGACCATAAAAATATGGTATTTTGACCTTTAAAAACCGTTATTTAACATGAGATTATAGTTACAATTTCAAACGTTTTGTCCAAACGTTTATTTACGTTATTTGGAGTCAACGTTTTTACGTAAATAAAACGTGTAAAACAAACGTTTTATTAACCTTCAGAGAACGTTTAATCTTGGGCAAAATAACGTTTTTTTGTTGAGTGGGTGACTTTCAGGTGATAGTGGTTTTAGCGACAATGACGCAGACTTTTCTGAGAGTGTATAGGCCTACCCATGCAGTTGGGTCACAGTTTTCTCGGTCATCTTCAACTTATTGACCTATAAACACATTAACTCTATGATACCTACATTGAACTTTCAAACATTATTATTCTACAAACACATTAACATTAATCTCAAATTGGTTGTTGTTGTTGTTGTTGTTTGAAAGCAATACATACATATTTTTCACTCGTACACTTTTTTCACTCGTATAGCATTTTTTTCCGACTTATGTAATTTACAATACTGTATATCTACCGTACAGACCATTTACAAGGAAACATACTGTATTCAACGACGACGAAAACTTGAGTGAAATAAAGATAATTTGTTCTAAAAAAAATCTATCACTGTCTGACATGCTAAGGTAATCTGGTATAATACTTTTGACAACATTCTCAAATATCTCTCTGTATTCATCATGAAAATGCACACTTTGTGAGTAAATGCACCTCATCATCCACAGAACCACTCTGGCAATAGAGACAAATCCTCTCACAAGCAAGTTTGGGTGGTTTACACTAGTGTAATTTTCAGTGCCGACCAGTCTCTATCTCCAATGTTATGCGAACTGATCGAGCCTAAATTGTGCTAGGGCATACCTGTATTTTACAGCTGTTTAAATTAAGGAGATGGTGTCTAATCTGAATTCTGTCTTAAATGTCCTATATGTTCTGAGTTTCTTACCCTCTCTCGCTTCATTTATTTCACCCATAATACTAAATTTATATTTACTATAAGTTGAACTTGAATTGCAGTTACAGTTATAGTTACCATATGAGGGACCTTTAGCAAACCCGACGTAGCTCATTAAACGCAGACGTAGTAGTGCTAAATGGATAGGCTACGTCTACGTTTATTGAGCTTTTACGTGGTTGCTAAAGGTCCCTACTATAGGTCTCCATCCCTCCATGCAGATAACCCAGATAGACAAATTTGACAAGGTGACAAGCCCCTATAAATTCCTAAATACCCCTTGTGGGGCAAGGGAAAGTTGGGAGTTAGAGACTACCAGGGACAAGGTCCATTTTCTTAAATTCGACAGGACATTAGTTTTCTCAAATTCGACAGGTGACACAGCCAGCCCCAGAGACTCTCTCGCTCCCCATGTCGACTCCCATCCCATTCTCAAAACCACACACATACTAAAACACTCTCCGTCTCCACGACTGCAGGTGGCCGGTTAGCTCAGTTGGTTAGAGCGTCGTGCTAATAACGCGAATGTCGTGGGTTCGACCCCCACATTGGCCAACCACCGTTTTCCACCGACGGTTGGAAACTAGGCCATCGTTTGCAGGTGCTGCTGCCCTCTGGAGGAGCATACTAACACTAAACTCATCATGTTCCAGTGCCAGTGCATCCCCATGCAGCACAGCCTCGAGCTCTCCAGGCCCAGTGCCGCCATCAGGCGGTACTGGGCCTGGACAAATTTATATCTAAATAAAATGATCCGGAATCCTGGATCATTTTTCAATGAGGTGTGTGGGTTCGAATCCCACCTTGGCACAATAGGTGGTTCGTTTTTTACATTACCTATTAAACCCATTTAAAGCATAAATCCACCTATAATGACCTAGTAGTATCACCTATCAAATATGTAACTAGGTACATTAGGTTAAATTTAGGTCAATTATGTAGATATCAATTGAAGTACTGATTGAGCCACAGTGGGGTTCGAACCCACATCCTCCTGAGTGCTGATACAAAATAGCATAGTACATGAGGGCCAGTGTAGGTATAGGTCTGTAAGTAAACCCCCAGACTGTAAACGTACAGTCAGGGCCCGAGACTGCATGCAGCATAGCAATAACACAGAGTAGTATACCCTTGTTGTGCGGTACTCTATGGCCACAATGGGCTGTATATATTGCAGATAACGACAGATGATGAGGAATTCCCACTGACTGCCGTGACTTAGCTTAGAGCCAACCTATATGCCAATAGTGACCTTTAGCAACCACGTAAAAGCTCATTAAACGCAGACTTAGCCTATCCCTTTAGCACTACTACGTCTGCGTTTAATGAGCTACGTCGGGTTTGCTAAAGGTCCCTCATATAGTAACTATAACTGTAACTGCAATTCAAGTTCAACTTGGTGGAAAGACAACATAAAACATTTATAGGGAATATCTATAAACATTTGCCTATGCATGTAACTGGAACCACTCAACCAGTTCACATAATGGGGGGTCTAGATCCCGGGTCTAGATGGCCCCAATGTCGCATGTAGAATTTAAGAAATGGCCATGTCATGTCATGTGAATTTCCCATATCCCATGTCGCCCCTAAGAACCTGCCATGTCCCATGTCGAATTTCAGAACGACCCTATGTCATGTCACTGAAATCTTCCCTCATGTCACTAAGCTCCATGTCCCATGTCGATTTTAAGAGATGACCATGATAGCCTATACCTACCCACAACGCTAGTGTCTTTGGGTAGTGCGGGCTATACTATTAAAGCTGACTTTTTAAGAGGGTTTAGCATTGCTTGACTTTCATACCGATGTGAGTCGAGAATTGCCTGGCCCATTTGCATGAAAGTCAGGCAATGTTGTACTCGTTATTGCTGACCCTGGTCACAGAGCAGGTCCGGCATAGGGGGCGAAAGCCTACCCGTTTACTTTTAGATGTGCGGGTGACGAAAACCCTCGAATCAGGACAGGAAGTCACGGAGCGGTATGCTTTAAGTATGGGGGCTTTTGGAAACTTGAATATTTCTTATTCCAGGTGAATCTCTTCTCTAAAATACCACATGGCCGGGGAGGATACATAACTGACACATATTTATCTGAAGGGATATCCACTAGAGATCTTTCTTTGCTTAGAAATAATATTTTTTTCCAAAATTCCCCATAGCGTGACATCGCTTCCTGTCCTGATTCGAGGATATTAAATCACCCGTTTTTTCCGTCGCATCTGGTTACTTACGCACCCTATTGCCAACAGAATGCCAACAGAATCAGTGCAGTCTAGTTGGAACGTTCTTGATATGAACCATCCATAGCTTAAGTTCATACCCACTAAAGAGGTATCGTGGCGTTTTATAGGTATGGAAGGAATTCATTTAGGTATGACATGCTTGAATTATCACCTACAACGGATAATAAAGCTGCCAAATCACTGCCCTCAATGAGATGCTTTGCCAGACGCCATGGTTACCACACTGTTAACTGCCCATATACATATGCCTCTAAATAGTCTATATAATGTATATTACATTGTCACGTTTGCTAGGGCTTTTATCAATTAGAATAATTCTTTTTCCTTTTTGAAATGAATTGTATATTGCCGTAGCAACACCTGTAAAGAAGAACACAATTTTAAGGCTTATTTGGGCTTCAAAACGTTCCTTTTACACACGAAATTTATAACACCAAAATAGAATCATGTGTCCTTGGCCAGTGTTGCCTTTCTTTGCCCACGTTGAAGTTTTGCAGAACTCTCACGTTTTGATAAGCTAGACTTTGATTTCTTTCATTCTAAACACTGCGATTACCACAATGAGTAATATATGGCATACATTGCGCCACTATTACACGCAATCAGTCACACTATATATAACGCTGTAAACATAAAGGGATCCCAGCTAACCAAAAACGTTATTCTACGTCGAAATACCGTTTTAAAACGTTATATCACGTTACGCTATAGTAATTAAGGAGCCTTAGTGAAACGTTATATAACGTTATAAAATGTTGTACAACGTTTTTTGTTTACTGGGATTACTCTTCCTCGTCCATTTTGAACAGTTTCAGGGAGTCACACAAAATAGTTATTCTGAGCAGTACAATGTAGAAAGTCCAGCCATTGCTGAAAAAGACCAAAACTGAATACTAACATGAATGAATACAACACTACTAATAAAAATGGAAAACAATGTAGGAAGGCCAATCATAAGAACATGAGATAAAAAAGCAGGTTGATCGATGAGATCTCATTTGAAATTATAATCATGCGTGCAATATAATTTTAAACTGTGTACTTAAAGCTTGACCGTCATGGCTGAAGTGAGGCCAAAAGCACTTTTGGATATAGTTTTCATTCACAAGAGGGCTCTTAAGGGCTGGGAGCTCAGCTCTTACAGGCACACGATAGGGTGAATATGTTGTAGCTGAACAATGCTCATGGTTCTCTGTCCAAACACTGCTGCCCTCTGGCGGAACTGTTATTTTAGTCCATGTATGGAAATGCTGAACTTATTCCCTGACGGCCCAGCTTTAACATGGGGGCTCTTGAATAAGAGCTAAAACAGCTTTACAGCTAAGATAACCTTCTAGCTTTTTTGGGTACAATACCACCTAAAAAATAACTTACCCCAGTTGACGGTTACCGACAAGATCTCTCTCTCCACTCATATCCACTTGTAATCTCTAGTGCCTTCTATTTCTAATTACATTATCGGAATAATTACTCAACAATGATTTGATCTCAGTAGACTGCTGGGGACATTCTGAGTATTATGTAACACTGGAGCCTTTACTTCTCAATTTGCATACATTTAGCATGGAAACTATCTGAGAGAAAAGAGTGAAGCTATATATTGTACTATAAGCCTAACTCAATTTTGGTCTGTCTATGGGCAGAACCTGATAGGAATCCTTCTGTGAAGCGCCAAAGCCTTGGATTTATATTTAGGTACCAAGGCAGCATTCCTACTATTCTAGTATTTGGTGGATTGGTGGGGCCCTGTTGGTCCATGGCTGGCACCGAACACGGCCATTTCCCATTATTATTTATTGTGATATGTATGACCACTCAATGTGCCTGGGTCTGAAGTGTACGTGCTGTGAATAGGGAAGCCATCATCTGGTCCTGATCGGGTGGTCTGACCTTTGCCACTCTCATACCCAGTCCTACCTCCTCCAGTATATGTTCTCCAGTATGTGATCTCTAACCTCTGGTCTACTGACTGTTGGACAAGAGTCAGCATGCTAGAAGCCTGACTTTACCACATGCCTTGGAGGGGAGGCCTATTCCTGTTCCATAAAAAGATAGGGCAGTATGGGGATCGAGTAGCCCGGGGACCAGGTCTCTAAAAACGTTGCATTTAAAAACGTTCGTCTCTAAAAAGACGTTGCAACCACACCAAAAATCCATCCTGATAATTATAAATGACAAGCACACTCTATAATGAGAAGTATACTCTATTTTTGTACCACGATGCTGTTCAAATCAAAAGAAGCTAATTTCTTTTGTTCCATTCAAGGCCATTCAATCAAATAATGAAGGGAAATAGATAGGCATTATATACGGTCATAACCATATAATATACATAGGTTTAGACTAAATTATACATGCTCAATGGTTTGCCTCTAGTACACCCTTGAGAAAATGAGTTTCAGTAGCCAACCTCGCATGGAGGGGAAACCCCACCACATACCATATGCATACAAAGGAGGATATTAACACTTATTCCTTAATACATGTAGAGGCGAGTCATTTATTGCCACCTGACCAGTGGGGGGGGGGGGGGGGGGGTCATAATGAAAAGATATGAGCACTTGGGGAGGGGGGGGGGTGGGGAGAGGCAAAAATTGATAAGGCTCTATGCTGGGCTGGGGGGTGGGGGTCAAAATAAACCCCTTCCACGCGGTAAGTCAATATATTGCACATCAAAATTTGATGTAATTTAAATGCCTTATTTAATAAGGTCCATTTAATTCCTCGCGACAATGCATAATTCTGGGGTTACAAGTATTAAATATCTATGTGGTGTGTCTAATGGGTAAAATATCTAAAAATGTTTAGACATTGATTAATGTGTTTGAAGTCTAAACTGTTATCTTTAAACGTGTTGAAGACAAATAAATGTAACGTGTTTAGGTTTGCACAGTTTTTAGTTTTTTTGGGGGCATATACAACTTACAAAAAAATTATAAAGGTGCCCAAAATAGCCTAAACGTTTGTTTAGAATTATGACATTTCTCTGTCGTACAATTTAAGTGAGAACAATATGCATGCATACACAGATTGCAGGACTGACAATATGGAGCTATACGTAAAGTGCAATGTATAACCCTTTGCTGCTGGGGAAGATGCTGCATAAAATATGGCCTTTCCTGGAAATCATTTGGCGGTTGTGATGGGCGTGAAAAGGGAATGGCAGTGATACATCACTAAGGACGCTATCAGTGAAGGGTAGAGGGGACTGATAGCACAGTCTCTACTGCTGCTCCTGTCTGTTGGGGCTCTACCATGCAATCACAAATCCTTGAATAAGTCATTGGTGCCGACGAGAGGCTTTCTCTGAAGATGAACTGGTTGTGTGTTCTAGTGTGAGGCCAAAATTTATGTCTAGTGTGCTGGTTGTTCTGATAGTAAAGTTCCTGTTCAAGCAAAAAGTATACTAGTAGCCTATGGACTGTGTGTGTGGAGAATGACATATCACTTTATCCGTTTTTTTTTTGAATGGGGTGACAAATAAATACCAACAAGCATACACATAAGATAGATTTAGTGACACAGCGTGGGACAGGATAGAATGATAGTATCATGTGGGCTATATTTCATCACATTGTGGTCTAGTATCTAAGCCCACTATAGGATCTTTTATAAACAGAGACTAAGTGACTTAGGCTGATCATGTCCAGTTGATCACCTGAGAAGCAGCTGTTAAAAATTAAAAGAAAAACACCAAAAGAAAACACGTTATCTCTAGTATCTCTATAGTTACAACTATGAAGAGTGGCTGTTAATTGTTATATATACCCACATTGTACCTTATTGGAGTTCTCAGGCTATAGAGTACTTAAATACTGTCATTGATGGGAAGAAGGGGAAATTGTGAAAGCATTCTTTTTAAAACGATACCTCGTTTTTACAGGAGGATATACAATATTATGAAATCCCATCACTTCCTCTAAAAGGTGATCACCTATGATCAACTTGGGCCTGGTCACATATATGTGACCAGGCCAGTGAATCTAGGGGGGGGGGCATGATTAAAGTTTGTGTCAAGATCTTTAAAATAAGATATCATAAGCTAAGATACTACTGATAGTCTTGGGGGAATCGTATCTCGAACATTTATAGTTGTTATGTAAAACGGAAAATGATAACAAGCTCTAAATGCACTCTATCCCATAATAGATACTAAAATAGATTGAAAAATCAGATTTATTGAAAGATTACCCAAAATGACTTTTCAGTGTCACTTTTCAGTGTAGATTTGCTTCTAGAAGGAATTTTTAATGTCTGTTTTCAGCATTGAGTAATTTCTGTAATTCCCCCGAGATGAGGACCAAAATATTCCTTTTAGGACAATAGAATGGTTTCCAAGGCAACCAGAAAGTGACATATGTGCCAATTTTCCATAGAAAACGTTCGATTTACATTCTAAATATAGAATGTTAGCATCAAAAATGGAATAATTCTGAGAAGACTACTGTATTCCTCATTCAAAATTATCCTAAAGCTATTTTGGGTCTATTTTCCCCTATTTCACCATTATAATGCCCACTAGTGGCCAAAATCAGAACTAAAAATCCCCGCCAAAGGCTGGTTTTCTCAGGACGGGTCACATATGATCACGCTTGTGAACACAGGGCGCTCCCTGAGATCTCCTTCACAGTGACCACCCAAGTATCATCATGAGGTTTTCAGTGTAGATGACATCATCTATATGACATGACACGACGATCATATCAGGTGTTGTGTAGGACAAACTGAACACCCATTATCCAATGAACAGTGCCTCAGATAGCGCCCATTCAACCTGTTCGCATACAGTCAATTTGCAATACAACCTTGAACTATAGTAGGAGGGGCCGCGGGAAGCATGTAACATAATCCAACAATCCTCCAAGGTTTTCTGCTGTATCCAATAACTCGTGGCCTTCACGCCAACAAATTGGGTTTCATTTCAATTGTACAATGGCATTTTCTAGAAAGTAGTTTGTCACTTGATCCTTTGATAAGAAGAAATGAATAGCTGCAGAGGGGGCATTGCTTCTGGTCATATTGATCCACATCACGTAGCATTAATGTGTGTTTCAAATTTATGGCCTGTGGACCACTCACCGATTCACTGTAGAAGAAGAAACAGCATGGGCCCTAGGCAACAGTGGACCATTTCTCCACACAGCAGTATGCAGCTGCTACGGCCGGCCATACTGACTCGCGTAATGGATACGTTGTATTTACCAACTGTATTACATTAGAAATTAATGTGCATGTCCAAATTGTATGTGCTTGGTAAACTGAGCGACCCGCGACCCTAGCATTTTCCACCATTTTGGGATTCAATTCTTATTTTTTTAAAGAAATTCTTTAGTTTTTTTTTTCTCAAATTTTAACATATTTATGGTCATGTGGAATAAGCTCCCACTTACCTCAATGGCCTAAATAATAGTTCTACTTCACTGAACGGCTTTTTGAGGCAAATATTCTTGATAAATCTACTTAGTGCATGAATTGATAAAACAGTCTGATGAGTCATGAGTCAATGTCACAATTCACGACTCTCTGATATATTCAATGTAAAAAGTTAAAAAAAAAAAAGGAAAAAAAAGTCCTACTACCTACCCTAGATTTTTGGACCACATTGCCCGAAGCAGAGTTTTTCTTTGGCCTCTGTCTCTGATCATAATTATATACTTTTGTGATAGTGTAGGGGTTGTGGAAGTATCACGCGAACACAGGTTCCAAATTCGGTTTGAATGCAACAGGTTTATTCAGTCTTTATGATCACAGCCTCGAAAGTAACACTTGGGTTCTGTTCAGTTCAATCAATAACCAACCAGATAACATTCTAGCTTAGTTCGGAGTCAGTAGAGCTGGATGATCTGGTCCTGTACCAGCATAGCTGGTGCAAGAGCCAGAGAGTCGGAGGGGTGTGGTGCCCCGTGATCGGAAGGTATCGAAGGTATCGGAGTGTGTGGGTCTGAGCTCGTCCTGGGACAAACTCCCAGAGGTAGCCAACCTCGGCCTCTTATATACCCCAAGCGCGGACCAAGCAGTGTCGACGTGGCACTCCACCAGCAGCGCCGTCTGGAGTGCCCTGCCTGGATCTGCTACCGGATAACCGAAAGGACATGGCGTAGGTGTTGCCACCTGGTGTCCGAAGGAGGCACTTCCCGCGTTGACTCCACAAACCCATGTTTACACATATTACTCGTGCCCCTACAATAGCATTCATACTATTATTTTGTTTGCCTATAAACTGTACACAGGATAGCTACACTCTGCGAACTGCGACTTCATTCATGTTATGCCATAGAGTCATGGATTGAGTGATACAGTCCTGAAGGCACTCACTGGAAAGTCCACATTGAACCATACTTGTTTACGCCAAAAAAGCAATAGAACAGCCAGTGGCACCTCCTGTCTGCAAGGGTATGACCCTGGGGTGCCACAGGGGTCAATAGATGTGAACCAGGGTACAGTTGGTTATTGTTATAGAAGAGTCTATATGAGTGGCGATGATAAATACAAAGTTTATGGTGGAAAATAAGGACGGAAAATATGTGTCTAAAGTTACACACATTATTTTAAGTACCTGAGAAGTCGAGTCTTATATACTAGATATCTACATGTATTTTGCATCACTAATGATGATAATGCATTTACTTTACTCTTCACATTTTAATGACAAGTGCATATCTGACCCACTGTTGAACCTTCATCCTGTACTCTCAACCGAGAGGAGCATCATGTACAGTCAGCAGGTTTCCATAACAAGAGAACTACTTGTCAAACTGCAACGCACAGTGGTTGATTGAGTGTTCAATCTACAGCCCCACTTCCACATTTTTAATTAGACCCACTGCTGATCAAATACAGTTACTAGCTGTAAATTAGTTTCCATTTCACTTCTGCCCTGCTCTCAATACCTCTAAAGTCAAGGTTTCGCATGCAAAAGAAGGACCTCACAATAAATATTTATTGTACAAGGATACAATAAATGCCACACATGAATGAAACTGGTTGGTAGTTATTTGGTTTTCTCTCCACCCAGAAAGAAAGTCATATTTCATTTCCAAAGATTTCTTCCACGTGCAATTGTAGTAATGAAACAATTATGGCTTGCCTTAATCGGGTTTTAATTCAAATCTTGCCAAGCGTTTTTGCAAGAGCCACCATCCTGGTGTTGCAAAACATAAGACTTGAAATGCAATTCCCATCTTACTCTAGCACAACCAGCATAGGAAAAAAGTGCCATGTTGTCCTGGTTTCGCATCCAGTATGAGCGGGCCCTCGTGATGAGAATTGGCGCTTAAAATTGGAATTAAAATCCCATATTTACAATCTATGTTCTATCTACGATAAATTCCTTATACGGAGTATATTCAACTAGTTTTTGAATTATTTCGGGAATATCAACAAGTTTAACATAAAACCTACAAAACAATATAATCTCGATCAGGTTTTACAAATATTCACCACTAGACAAATGCCAGATGTCCTCAATAATAATTCTAGAATCTAGATCATGCAATTACTTCACAAAATTCAGTCGACAGCTCGTCGGCAATTTTCATTTGCCTTCCAATGTCCCTATTCATAGTCATGTGATCAATATCCAGAATTGCACTCAATAGTTCTACTGCTCATTTCTGTTGCCTCCACTTAATTTAATCTATCGAACAATCAATTATCACCTTTTGGGAACAAAAGGGTATTGTCACGGAGGGCACACATAATGTAACTACACTTCTTTAAACATTTGAAAGAGCTGCAACACAAATCTATTCAACATCCCAAATTCCCAGACGGAAAACTAACTTCTTACAACTCAGTGTAATCTCGTTTGAAAGTTGAGGGTCTCAAACAGGCTTCGATGCATCATCCCTGTCTCAGGAACGTCATGATTAGGAGAGTTATTTAGACTCACAGAAACTACATCATGTGAAAAAGGATCCTCTCCAGAAGAGGCGCGCTTTATTTGACAAGGCCAAGAGATGTCTGGATTTATTGTTTAGTAAAAGATGGAAATGAAGTTCTGGTATGAGGCAGCTTCCATTATTGGTCAGGATATTAGACATCCAACGTGAGAAATGTCACAATTAAATGATGGATGATGTCACGCCACAGAGCCCCGCATCCATTTTGGCCAGTTACTTTTATATAACATGTGTTATGTTCTTGATGCCGCGCGGTGAAAAGCACCCAAGTGCAAATAATATGTGTGAATAGACGCTATTAGTATAAGGTAATTATCAATGTCATATCCTACCCACAAAGCAAGCCAAGATTTTTTTTTATGAACAAGTTATCTTTATTCACTCAAGTTTCTACGTCGTTACAATTCTTCCTGGCTGGTGTAGATATGTATACATCACGAGATCGTTCGTATAACATACATTAAATAGCCATAATATAAATATGAGTGGATAAGGAATGGTAGAGACATCAGCAAGCTGTTATTATATCTCTACCATGTATAAGCATTCGATCATTAAGTACAGTAATAACATTCTGTTTAGGATTGAACAGAATGTAGATTGAAGGCTGCATATCATGAAACTAATAACCACGAGCGATTGTATCTAAAAATGTTACAATACCGGTAGTCACTGACTGACTACAATAGTTTACGCAACGATATGACATGGAAATTTAAAATGTAATCGGTTATGAATATGTATAAGGCATCCATGTATGGAACAAGACCTAGTTTATCTATTTACATCTTATTGACGATTGTGTAAATGTATCCCCGAAGGCTGTCGACCCGTTATTGCACATGAAAAACATTGAATGATTGGACGCAATAAAAACCTTTTGAACTTGAACTTGAACTTGAACTTGAACTTGAACACCACATCATGAATGCCTATATTGTTATGATTATTGGTATGAAAATAGTTTGGGAATTTTAACATTCTTATCACAATTATTGCACATGGTTCTACAATGCGTCCTTCCATTAAGAAATATTAGTATCATCTCGATCAGGCTTTCTGAATATTTATGCAACCTAGATAATAATAATAGATTAAAAGAAGGCAATGGACAAGTGGTCCGCAGTCTCCTTTCCCTTGCAATGTCCCTAATAATCATAGTCCAAAAGTGTAATTGAGAGTTCTACTGCTCGGTTTATTTCTATAGCCTCCACTCAATTTACCAGCATCTCAATTTATCAAACTTATAAATAGTGTGTGTAATAAGCTCATAATATTATTATGCCAAGAAAATGTAGCATTTGAATAATATTGGCAGGTATATTTTTATTGTTGGCGTACAAGCTCAATGAATAAACAGACACATTACTGTACTAATTATTACTTAATGTCTGATGACATAATGCTAGGAAATACATGTACTAAACTCTATACAATATCTATCACCTATCTCTTTCCTCCAGGAACCAACTCTAGCTGTTTCTACATAAAAAAGAGTATGAATATCCTTTACTCACATGCTACTAAGACTGACTGCTCATAACGGTAGATAATGATTGAGACAGGGAAGAGCGTGGCAAGAGTGGTAAGTTAAGCCATGTATTGTTATTGAACAGCCAGATTCCATCTGGCAAATTGGAAGTTAAGGAAGAGATGAAAAAAAAGGTCATGGATTGGTGAGGAGAAATCATGGAGGAACATGGATGCCTGCACAGGGCGTGTCACTCCAAAAGCTGGGAGGCAACCATGAAAGCTGTCATGAAGTGAGAGGGTGAGGATAAAATAAACATACAAGAGGAAAGGCAGGAAGACAGGGGATGGCCTGTATGTATGGGACTTGTTCTTGGTGTGAGTGACATTCCCAATTATCGCCCAGACATCTCAGCCCCACCCCCTCCCTCCCTTCAGTGCCTCACACCAATGGTTGGGGTATGACTGCTGGCATGGTAGACCTGATCCACAACTATCATATTCTATTGGACGGGGGCTTTATTACATCACCCTAGAATATAAGGCATTCTCTACAGGTCCCCCAACATTGAGATTAACTATTAATAGATTCCTACAGTCTGAACAATCTGATCAGAGTCACCATGAGTCGATGCCAATCGGATAGAGATGGGACAGAGCATGATATATGGACATTTGAAAATATTGGCCTTTAGGCAATATACATCAGAGTAAAAGAAGGCAACGCTGACGCCCAGCACTACACCCTGTCACAGTAATAAATCATGCAAAAGATGACCCATCTCTAGG